>AP028163.1:38742302-39103994 GCA_014132275.2 Samia ricini | reverse complement strand
TATCGTACAATTTAGGTCATTTGTCTGATTCACTTTTCTATCGTGTAATCTAAATTTTAGATCCTCGATTTATCCATATTCAAAATAATAAGTTTGCTATTAGACTTCAGAAAAGAAAGAAAGTTGTGCAGAAAATTCCTACAACCTTATCGTGTTACTATCTTCGGCCATATAATCAGTTAACTAGTGAAGCTGCGATAGTGTATAAATTCCTTAATCGATTATTAGTACGCCGTATTTTGAGCCGAGAGGTCACAAGTTTGTTCCGCGTATAAAATATACTTTTTTGACATGATTATAAACTGCATGTCTGGTTGATATAAATGTATTACAAGTTTTGAATTATTACAAATACAAGCTATGCTTAGTCATAGGGTTGTAAATAGAGATAGTCTTCTCTGATTATACAAATATGTGCAAAATTTACGACATGTCACTTACCGGCCAAAGTGGTCCAAAGTTTTTTTTGGCAATACTTTCACAAGCGTCATCCTCGGCCAAATCGGCAATAATTTGCAAAGGTTTTAACCCCTTCTCATTTTCACATCTCTTAGCGACGTCTTGAAGGCATTTCACGTTTCTACCTACTAATACTAATTTCGCACCACATTTCGCAAAGTTTAAAGCGATAAACTCGCCGATACCAACGCTGGCACCCGTAACGAGAACTACTTTGTTTGTAAAATCTGTTTGCAATTTTAATTAAGTTTGTTTTAAAAATATTTTGATGAAATAAAACAGCAGAAATATTATTAATAAAGAAGCACTTTTATAAGGTGTTTCATTGTTTGATTCCTTTTATATTATGTCGAATGGTAATCGTACATCTTTTATTTAAGGATTAGATGTCACACGTGTGACGTCAACTATTTCAAATTCGCAGCATAAAGAAGACGGTTGTACTATTTTTTAAGTTTTTGTTATATCACGATATTATTGTGCAGTGTTTCACAATATTTGGTAGACGTTTTTCGACTTGATTTTTTTCATTATGTTAAATAAATTTATTGATTGCTTCGTGCTCGCCTATTTCGGTGGACGCCAAATTAGTTTTACTTTAACTTATGTCCCTTACTTCAGGAGATATAATAAGTGACTTTCCTGTTAAACTTCATTACAATACCTTCACCCGTTTGGGAGTGATAAACAAACGTACTTTTACATTTATAATACAAATGTTAACTATTATCTGATCTCATTATTTATTGTAAATGAGAATAAAGTTAATTAAATTAAGTAATTCTTAATGTAAATACATGTATAAAGTTATTTGGAGCGACCAAAACTTGTAATACAAACTGCACTATATTTTATTTGAACAGATTTAATCTTTTGAAAATTAAGGAACAAACTTACGAACATTAATATATAATAAACATTTTTTTAAATGTAATAAAACGCAATCTGCAGACTCTGGGTCCACACTTTTTTGAATTAATTGGATCTTTTATTCGACTTACGTCAAAAAATTACTTAACAATAGTCATAAATAGAGCGATACAGTTTCCTTTTTTCTTATTAAGTAAGCTTATTTGCTAAATGTAATATTTAAGAGTATAATTTTTTTTTCGTTTCGTTTCGTATATATATAATATATATACTTATTCAGTATTAATAATACACTAATATATAATATTAGATTAGATAATACGTTTGTATGTAACCTGTGTTAGTTAATATGGTACGATGATACGAGCATATTAATTTATTACCTTACAAGAGATATTAGATTACAGAAACATCTACATATCGATAACTGGAAGCTCCATTCTAATGATGGAGCAATAAACATACATTAGCAAGATTAAATTTGCCAAATACGCAGCTAAAAGCGTAAAATGGACAATTTATGTACCGATCGACAATTTTATTGACACTCGCCGAATTGAACGGGCTATGAAAAATTTATTGCCTAAACTAACTTTATGTAATGTGATGAAATATTTAAATAATGAAGCACTGATGTTACTTATTTATTAAATAATCACTATAACTCGATAATATAGGGAGTGAGAAACATACTACACTGGACCGTAAAGAAAAAGTGTCGGTTCTTTAATATCTTTAAAAGTATGACCTAGCTTTATGAAATAAAGAATAAAAATTAATGAATATTTAAAATCTGCTTAAATAAAAATTTAAAAAATGACTAAAAATGCGTACTGTTTCCAGTATTTTCGTAAATGCAGATTGGTCACAGATGTGCCGTTTTCACGCATTTTAGTACTTTGCCTCCGCGAGCTCGCTATGCTGCTGTTATGCGAACTTGCTACTAGGTTCTTGCACACTATGGGGCAAACCGAGCGTACCGTCTTAGAATTCGGGAATGTTCGGTATTGAATGTTTCACTAATGCACATATCTAACAATGTCTAACATATGTTTACACATGTAAAATATATATTATTACGTTTTTTTTCTAATAAAACATGACTTGCAAGTTGACACTCAAAATAGTTTAGATCATGTAGAACAAAATTCAACCAACATGGTCATATTTTCATTATTTTGAATGCAAATGTGTAAGTGCGATATATGGATAGAATGGTAATTAGAAACTTTATTTAAAAAGCATTTAAGTAGACCATTATGTAAAAAAACTGGAGAGGTACACAATTTTTTTTACAACATCTAATATTTTAATCTTATTAGAAACTTTAAATAGACCTTTGACAGTTAGCAATGTCTGCCTATGTCGTAATTTTAAAAGCTCATATAAAAGTCAAGGCAATTTTTTTTTGCCTGATCTGCCCCCCTTTAAAATAGTATATCCCAATCGACATTTAAATTACACACCCAGAGAGCATTTTTTTAAAAAACAAACAGAAATGATCGAACTTTGAAGTCCTTCTTAATCACATGCAGTTTATGTTGAGTCTACTAGAGGATTTGTCACTTTCATTATTGTTATTTATGTTTTTTTTCTTTCCTTTATATAAATATATATGTACGTGTGTATGTACACACATATATACATGTGTATGTATATATATGTATGTATGTGTGTGTTAATGTATGTATATGTATATATGTGTGTATATGTCATATGTTAAATATATGTTAATTATATATATTACCTTTTCATGTACTCACAACTTATATATTATTTCTCCATTACATATATGTATTCGAATGTTATAGCAATAAGAATAGTTTACGGGCCGAGCGGCTGCACAAAATTGTAATTATTTAAGCATGTATCGGAGGCTGGGGCAGGCCGAAAATCAGCGCTATGTGGTAATGCCGCCTAGCAACAGCTGAGCTTGTCCCATTGCCAAAATTGTATATCACGCCATGATTATTTTTAAGCTCATGTATTATGTTTTGGCAATAAATCGTTTTTTTATTATTATTATTATTATTAAAATGATACGAAAAATCCCTGATAGCGGGAAAATGCAAAATTTATCAAAATTTATTTTAAAAACTAATTCATGAGATATTAGAGTTCTGGAGCTGTATGTATGGTGTGTGGGGCTAAACCAAGCACAAAAATAATTTTGAGAAGATTGACTCAAAACCAACAATATGAATGCTTATGAGTTTTTTAATGGATTATGGGGCAACGTGTCACCTGATGGTAAGTGATCACCGTCGTCCATGGACACCCACAACCGGAGGAATCCTGGAGTTAATTTTACACATTTTATATAGTTTTTCCTTTTAAAAATGGACTGCAAGAACTACGGAAGGTAAAAAAGTAAAGAAGAAACTTGCACAAAGTCTATTTAGAAGCCGATTTCGGATTACAAGTTGATAAACACTCGCAAGGAAGTGGAAAACAGCAATGACGGCAATACAGCTAGATATTCATTTAAGAACTACTATTGTTCTTCAGAAATTACAGGAGTTTATGAGGATCTTATTAAAAGGTTCTACGTTATTTTCAGACTGTGCCAACCGGTATTGCCGTAAACCCAGAAAAATACTCGGACAATTTACGTTACAAAATATATGTGATACAACAAACCTTCTTCAGTACATAAGATCTTAATACATGGGGAAAGTCTAGCTAGAAATTCTGCTGTTCTACTATGTTGTTAGGTTATCTGAGGATGCTCAGGAATCTCTTAATAAAGATTACAAAAATACTAGGTCCGAACGAATCGGATTGTCGGACTGGAGAACTCCGTAACGGAGGAGGAGGTTGTGTGGGTGGTGGCCCAGAAGACTGCGGTGAAGGAGAGTGAGGTTAAGGGCTGGGATATTCGGGTTATCAGAAGGGGGGGGGGGGGGGGGGGGTCGGGTGCAATGAACCTGACATTGCCGGTCGCAGCCGCGAGGCAATTGGTGGAGGTGGGCTGGATATTGGTCGGGTGGTGTGTGGCGAGGGTTTATGCACTTGAGGCAAAGCCCTTGCGTTGTTACAAATGCATAGCCCTTGGACACACACGCTCTCTATGTCCGGCTTCAGTGGAGCGGAGTAGCCTCTGCTACAGATGTGGGGGGCCTGGGCACAAAGCGGCGGACTGTGTGGCAGCGAAACCCAGATGTGCGCTTTGCGCGGAATTGGGTAGAGGGGCGGACCACCAAATGGGTGGGCGTCTTATGTAGGCCGCCGGCAGTGGCGGTGGAATGGTCTCCCAGGGTGCGAACGTAGACTCGCGCTGATGGGGAGGGGGTAGGTAGTGCTGTGGTCAGGGCTCACTCCTCACAGGAGAGGAGGTTACGTGGCGGGTTGGATGGGGAGAGCGTGTTTTGCCTCTCCTGCTATTTTTTAGGCAACTTTGGTTCGGATCCTCTTCTCGCTACGCCTTGTTGCTTAACAAGATGAGTTGAGGAGGGTCCGTGCCACAGATGCTGGGTGGAGTTGGAGTTGGGGGGCGGAGAGGTGGTTACAGCTTTAAGCAGTAATCACCCCTCTTCCCCCCCCCCCTCCGAGGGTAATTTGCTCCTGAGTGAAGGAGGCGAACGACTTCACTTTCTTCTATTGCAGTGGCGGGTTCCTTCCACTTTCGTCTTTGCCCGTCACTGCACTATTCTTCTTTCTCCTCTTCTATTGGGGGCAGGGGTATAATCCCCTGCCCCTGGACTGTTGACCGCTTGGTCATGCCTCTCCTCGGAGAGGCGGGCGAAGAGGTGGGTGGGAAGAGAGCCTGTGGGTCAGGCATCGGCATTCTCCCCCCCCCCCCCCATACCCAACGGGCTAAGTTATGGACGTGGCCCTGTTGGGTCTGCCGTAGGGGCAGGGGGCGACGCGGTGCCTGCGAAAGCCATTCCGTATCGCCCCCATACCAAATGCAGCGGACGGCCCCGGGGGGTTTAGTGGGTATTTCCGGACGCTTCACGTCCGGGTGAGTCCCACACTGGTGCGGAGACGTCCCTCCGCACCCCCTTACCTATTGCATTGGGGGACTTCGGTCTCACTAATGCAATGGGTAAGGGTAGTGCGTAAATGCATGGCCCTCGTAAAAAAAAAAACAGGTCCGCAACGAATGAAGACGTAATTCATGGTCTTCCATTTACATCAGATCCAAACATATCAAGTTATTGTTTACCTCTGATATCAAATATCAGAAAACCAGCAATAACTGTTTCCAAGGAAGTGTTAAACGAAGCCAAGAACCTCTTAGATATTTAAACTGATGTGTGTGCATCAACTCCATTTTTTTTATTTTATGTAGTAGATTAAGAGATGTTTTTGAATGTAAATGTTTTGATGTTCGTTTCTTAATAAACCTCAAAAGTTTGAACCGATTTAAATACAATTTATATAGTATTTTGTCAACAAAATAAACGTAGAATAGCTTTTATATATAAATAGGTAAAGATAAAACAGTTCATTGCAATTAATTTAGCTACTAACGAGATTTAGTGTTATATAAATAAAAATTACATTCGACTTCAGAGCCTTTACCTATTACTGTAGAGACTCCGTAAGTCGAATGTCATTTTTTTTAGTTCGCGTGTTATGCGTTCCTCTGTATACAGTACTAGTACTACAGTATTAGTAAAAAATAATTTAGGTCCAACAAAACGGGCGGACGTCGCCTAGTCAATAAATATAACTATCGCTCCAAAAGTAAACAATTTATGACACTTATTTTTTATCAAAATAATAAGTGCAAAGTCCAGAAACGTTTATCAGATATTGCGAAACATTATAGAGTTATATCGCAATATTACACAATATACAATAATATTAAGCAAGCCATCGTGACGCCACAAATTTGTGACAGCTGATATCATACTGAATAAATACATTTAAATAAATGCACGGTTTCCACTCGACATAATTTATATGAACCCTGACACTGGAACACGTATTAAAAGTACCTTTTAAATAATAAATATATTTATTCATTTCTACACCCTTGATTTTAGTAAAGATCACTAAATTAAAAATGAAAACAGATTTTACAAACAAAGTAGTCCTCGTAACGGGTGCCAGCGTTGGTATCGGAGAGTTCATCGCTTTAAACTTCGCGAAATGTGGCGCGAAGTTAGTATTAGTAGGTAGAAACGTGAAATGTTTACAAGACGTCGCCAAGAGGTGTGAAAAAGAGAAAGGGTTGAAGCCTTTGCAGATTATTGTCGATTTGGCTGACGATGATGCTTGTGAAACAATTGCCAAAAAGACTTTAGACCACTTTGGCCGGTAAGTGACTTGTAATATGAAATATTACTTAATTTGACAATTCATTGTTATGCATCGTCAATCAGTCAGACATTCCATTTTTAAATAGCTATTGATAAACTTGATAATTTTCATAGTAATATTTCAATAACGATTATGATCATATTTCGGCCACTAGGCAAATACTAGGTTGTATAATTTGAGAAAATATTCTTGATATGATATCCCACACTAATTATAGCTTGTACTATAACAAGTAAAAACTGTATATTATACAAAATCCACCTTATATGCTGGCCAAAGCTGAGTTCCAGCGGCTTAATAATACGGTCTACTAAAATTAATCAACGGATTTTTTTCCAACTCTAATCTAAATTCTGGGTAACGCAGAAATTAAGATAACTGTTTTATTAACGAGACCGTTGAAGGTCTGAACTTGCCAACATTATACTGATCCAACCGCAAAAACTTAAAAATGATACACGACTTCTTAACATGTTTTCAATCTGCACAATATTCTAAAAGAAACATTCTATTTCTTAATCTTAAACAATAGAGAAACACCGTTCATAGTACGCATGTAAGATAAAATAGCCAGATATGGGCAGACGCCAGTGAGTTCAATAGGGGATCGCGTGTCTTAAAAACATCAAGAATCTCATGAAACTCAGCTAACAGCTGTAAGATAAATGACATTCTTTTGAAGATTGAAGCGTTTAAATAGATAGGGAAAAACAAAGTTCAATTCTATTCGGTTCTATGTAAAGTTCGGTTCGGTAAAGTTCTATGAAATCGGGACATCCAGACCAACTTGACTCGTCGATAGGATTCTGTAAGAGTACAAATAATAAAAAGTATAATAGTAGTGTAACATTATAAACCAAATTCATACTTTCCAGGTTGGATATACTCGTCAATAATGCGGGTATAGGAGTCCATGGTTCTATTCAGGACACCGATATGAAGCAATACGATCTTGTATTCAGAGTGAATGTACGGGCTGTTTATAATTTAACAAGATTATTAGTGCCAGCTTTAATCGAGAGTAAAGGAAATATCGTTAATATCTCCAGCATTGGCGCAACAAAACCTATACCAGGGTACATACCCTATACTATGACTAAGGTAATAAATGATAAAGTTTTTATTTCGTAATTACAATTAAAACAAGTTCGAATACAGATTTTTTATACCGTATAAGCATAATTTCACCAATAATACTGTTGTCTTACATAATAAAATCTCTGAAGCTAGAAGCTTTCAAGTTCCTGGTGGAACACACCTATAGGTGCTTAGCGAAAATTTCAAACTTAAGGATAGTCACTAGGTGGACATTAGAAACTACCCTTTTTTGAGTGGGAAAAATCTTTGCGCATTCACTCCCGGATTAGAGATGCCAGAGGGGTATTTAGGACTCGACCGGCATGAAGCACCGGGAATACCAACGAAAATCCTACCGCCGCCTTCTTGGGGCGACACGGGTTTGCCAAAGGATACTCGCGGCGCCCCAGTGGCAGGCCAAAGGACCATTTATCTTCCCTCTGGGGGGCATCCCCTAATCCCTATTCAACCTCCAGCCACGTAGTCCCGTCCCTCTCTTCCTTAGGTTCTTGTAAGAACAAGAACTATTATAAAATACCCTATGAGCATGTTATTCCTTCGCACGATGTTTTTCGCACTGAAAATACAGAAAAGGCAGAATAGATTGAAGTAAATGAACTCAAATTATAAAGTTTAATAAACTTCTTTGTTTACAACAACAAATCTGCTAGTTAGTTACACAAAGCGCGCAGAAGAAAGTTCAAAAAGTGGTTCAAATGTTTCCATTTAATTGTTTACAGGCTGCCCTGGATCACTTCACCAGATTAACAGCCCTCGAGCTAGCACCCAAAGGAGTTAGAGTTAATACAGTTAGCCCTGGAATGACAGTAAGTTTTGATTTTTTACATTTTTTTCTCATAATATTTATAGGCTAAATCAAAATTTCAAGCCATGCGTATACCGATGTTTTGCAATTACTTCGGGAACTGTTTTTTGATGCAAAATTTAAGGCCGTTTTTAACTCTTTGTATAGATAAGACGCGTATAAAGTAAACATACAAAAACAAAACAATTTTGCGGTTTATAATAATAGTAGTTTAAGAGAGTTGTAGTCATCATAATCTAAAACTATATACAAACAATATTAATGACATACAAGTAATTGATATAAAACCATTATTAATATGCAATGCTATAGTTTCAAAAATATAGGTACGGTAGATATAAAACGTATTATTAATAATTATGTTATTTCAGATAAGTAAGTTCATGGAACGCTTGACGGGAATGACGGAGGAAGAGATAAAACCTTTAATGGAACAACACAAACCGATGATCCTATGGGTAAGCCGTGCGACGGTGATGATATCGCGAGGATGGTGCTCCACATTGCAAGCGACAACAGCCGCCTGGTCACAGGGAACTACGGTTCAAGTCGACGGAGGATCGAATCTCGGAAACGCATGAATAAAGTAATACCGTGTAAAAAAAACTTCTTACCAAAATAAAATAACTTATAAATTTGTATTGAATTCAACTTTGTGTTATTTTTAATAATAACTTCTTATCACGCTTAACCTATTTTTGAAAATAGAGACATAGAATCCAATGAAAAACATAGTTTTTACGTTTCTCTAAAAGGCTTTAAGGCGCTTCCTGTAAAGGTACAAGACTATTTAATAATCTGCTTATATTGTGAGAAGAATGACCGAATCTCAGGAAAAATAACTAAACATTAGTCTTAACAGCTCTCACATCACACGCCTCTTAACATCCCTACTTTCCTATTTTACCTCTTTCACACACGCTCTTAGCTCGTTTATAATGTTACCTTTTTCACATCATGATTCCTCTTCTTAGTTAATTGCAATCTGTGTACACACAATTTATGCCAGCGTCAGGTAAGATGTATTTTCAATCTTGTACAAGTGTTACCAAACTCCATCAAAACGGTCCAGCTCGAACTTTATATGGAGCTTTGTCGGCACCTTCAAATAAATTTTACGCGTTATTTTCTGTAATAAATTTAACACAATCATCAATCTATATTACATAAAACGCCACCCAGATTAGATGATATAGAGTCAAATACATGAGATTAATTAATTAAAGAAAATAACTGCCACATGACAGATAGATCCTACCAAAAACTTCACATCATCATTCACTGTATAGCAATGACAAAATACAATTTAGATAATTTAAACTTATCATAGGCAAAGGTCATCTTTTCATACATTCTACATATATTATCTCTATATCCAGCTATATTCGCTAATGTATAAATGTATTTTAATTTATAAATATTATTTTTGTAATTGAAAATTTTCCATATCACATTCAATAACTACTTACTGCAATAATTACAATCTATTTACAAAGTAATAAAAACAAATTAACAAAAGCGATCATTCTTAATCCACATAGTTCCCGTAAAACTATATATGGTATTACTACTTAATATGACGATTACCCATAAAAATGAGACAATGTGAAAACAATGGAAAGCTGGCGTAAATGCCAGGTTAAAGTTAAATGGTTCAAGAGGTTAAATAAAATTGCAAATAAAAATATTTTCAATAAGACCCCTTTTTACGTGGGAAATGCATTTACGCTTCCTCCTTGCCATCTCTAGCCCGGAAGATTTTACTCTGGGAATGTGGTACTCCCCTGGTGTGAAGCACCACAAATATCCACTAAAACCCACGATACCACCCGCCGCTTTTCTGGGAGGCGACACGGGATAAAGAAACATGCTCCGCGTCGCCCCAGAGGCTGGCCAGACCAAAAGTACATGATAGGCAAACAACCTGCAATGTCGAGTTGGGGCTCTTCCTATCTTCTGTCCAGGGAGGAGCTCGGTACAAAGCAGCCCCCTCTTCCACACCGCAGCCAAAAGGCCCTGCTTTTCTCCTCCGGAGTTCTCGTTCCTACAAGAAGACTTAGGACGGGTGGGTTGTTTGCAATAAGACCCCTAAAATGAACAAAAAAATTGCAAAGATATGACATCTTTACTACATTATCCTTCAATTACGCTAGACCACAAAGAAAAAGGATGGTTAGAAAATCTTCAATACCTTCAAAAGTATTTGACCTATGAAATAGAGACTAAATTAAAGAATATTTTATTTATTTAAAATAATATATGTAAACTATTTAAATTTTAAAAACTGTATAAAAATGGTCGTTTTTGAATTTAGTACTGAAAAATTCAGATCAATTGTTTCGTGTTTGTCTTAGTTTAGCAATAAAAAGTTATCATATCGTTAACCCCTGAAGAATGTACTAGGATCCTGACCTTTCGGAATCTTCGGGGACGTGGAATAGGCCTAACAAAGTATACGATGGCGTGGAAGGGTCGCTATATAGTGTCAACAATTTTGAGAAATCGATTTCTTACGGCTGTTGAAGTAAAGAATTATCATTTACAAGCTCTATATGAAAGAATCTGAGTACAGATACGGTAAGGCGGCGTTTGGCTGAAGCATATCTAACGCCATTAAGACCTGTAAATGGCCCAAAACTACAGAGACACCACAGACATCCAAGGTTGAGTTATGGTAGAGATCATGAATATGGAGACTCTAAAGGACGAGTCTAGATTATGTTTAGACAAGCATGACGGGAGGAAAAAAGTGTATAGAATATTGGGAGAGCACTATAACCGAGCTTGTATAGAAGAAAAAGTACCATACGGCGGAGGCTTTGTTCACGTGTGGGTTGGGATTTCATCCAAAAGCCGCACTGAGCTATTAGCGATAGAAAATGGAACTTTAACTGTAGAAAGATATGTCATTGAAATTCTCAATGACTATGTTGGACCATTTTAGTGGACATGAGCGAGAATGCCGTTTTTATGCAAGACAATACACACTCGCATAGTGCTCAGATAGTGTTTGCCTTTTTCAAGAGGTCGGCACACCTGGGACGAGCCGCAACTTAAACCCCATTGAGCATGCCTAGGACGACGCACCCGCTGCCACAAGTCTTTGGAGTTGTCTATTAGTCACATGATTTTTTTTGGCAAATTTTTGACCAACCCTCCCTCCTGAAGTGATACGTGATGAAGTTTTAGACTAGCAAAACTTCCCCCCACCCGAAACCACGTATATTTCTTTTTTGGTAGACAGTATCATTAAAAAATTTTCAGATTATTATCTTTAAATACAATGTAATCTTTATTGACTTACTGGAAAATTTTGAAAGAGTTAAGGTCGTCATTCATTTTTGCTTTTGCAAAGCCCATGTTCGATGAAAAAAACAAGTGATACGTCACTGCACTCCTTGTGATATTTTATGATTTTTTTTCCGAATCCCTTCCCACCCTTTGACCATTATGTAATTAATGGACGATTCCTCACGTATGTCGATTAAATACATTTGGTACATACTATGTATTAATCAAATAACAAATAATCATGTAGATCGATTTAGTGGTTATTGAGTTATAAGCTAAGTAACGGATAAACGTATTCGCCCCTAAAGTTACGGTGAAGCTGTAAAGACCCTTCCGGTCAACAGCATTAGCTAGTTTAGAAGAAAAAAAAAAACTGTGAAATAGTTTTGTGTCTAGAACAGGAAGCACCTTAAAGCCTTTTAGAGAAATTTAAAAGACTATATTTTTACATTGGATTATATGTCTCTGTTTTCAAAAATAGGGAAACCGTGAAAAGAAGTCATTATTAAAAATAACACAAAGTTGAATTCAGTACAAAGTTATAACTTATTTATTTTGGTAATAAGTTTTTTTTTACACGGTATTATTTTCTTCATGCGTTCCCAAAATTGGATCGCCCGTCGACTTGGACCGTAGTTCCAGTGACCAGTCGACTGTTGTTACTTGCAATGTGGAGCACCATCCTTGCGATATCATCACCGTCGCACGCCTTATCCATAGGGACCATGTGTTTATATTCTTCCATTAAAGGTTTTACTTCTTTCTCTGTCAAGCCCGTCATACGTTCTATGAATTTGCTTATCTGAAATAATCATACATATTGATAATACGTATTACATCTACCGTACCTATATTTATTGAATTGCATTGCATTGTAGCATTAACCCTTTGAGGACTAACCCGGCGTTTACGCCAGCTTTCCATTGTTTTCCTACTGTCTCATTTTTATGGGTAGTCGACATATTAATAACGCTTTTATATCAATTACTATGATGTCATTAATGTTGTTTGTATATAGTTTTCGATTATGATGAAAGCACCCTTTTTTTTTTTCTTTTTTTTTGACGGGGGGAAATGCATTTACGCACTACCCTTACCCATTGTATTAGTGAGACCGAAGTCCCCCAATACAATAGGTAAGGGGGCACGGAGGGACGAACTCCGTGCCAGTGTGGGACTCGCCCGGGCGTGAAGCGCCCGGAAATACGCACTAAAACCCCCCGGGGCCGTCCCCTGCATTTGGGATGGGGGCGACAAGGGGTGGCTTACGCAAGCACCGTGTCACCCCCTGCAGCGAACCCACCAGGCCTCGTCCGTGCAATGGCCCGGTAGGGATGAAGGAGAATAGTTCCCCTCCACCACTTAGCCCGCCTCGGAAGGAGGCACGACCGTCAGGTCGACAGTCCGGGGATGATGAAAACACCTACCTTAATATGTCGATTACCCATAGAAATGAGACAATAGGAAGACATATTAAAATAGATATTAATCCAAGCAACGAAAATATTAAAACATACAAATTGTAAACAAGATGACATCTATAGAAAGTAACCAGCATTTTTTCTATTACGACTTAGGTAAATTTGCTTCTCATTCGTTAGGTAGATTTAGATGTAGTTAGTAGATGACACATTCTTCATTTTATCTGTGATCCATTCTAGAACATTTTATTTTACAAAAAAATATATCACGTAATATTAATTGTTTCTGAAAATATCTATGCAAAAGAAATAAATTTAAGCACATTTATGTGGCTGTGCAGTCGTTCAGATAGTCCCCAAAATGTTGTAATCAAATGTCAATTGCAAAAAAAAAAAAAACCGTTGTCCTATAGCAATATTGTTCAAATTTTAATGGAATAAGATCAGACGAAGCGGATTGCTTGCTGCATAAATACGAGCTAAGTTTACAGAACGGATTCACCATATAATGCTTTTATTGTGTGGGTGATAATTATAT
The DNA here is from genome assembly GCA_014132275.2 of Samia ricini. NCBI lineage: Eukaryota > Metazoa > Arthropoda > Insecta > Lepidoptera > Saturniidae > Samia > Samia ricini. The sequence goes on along the minus strand of AP028163.1, from coordinate 39,090,241 downwards.
TGAAGTGTTCATGGACGTTTGAATATGTATGGCGTTTATCGGTGGGTGGTTATTATGACGGTGCATTTGTGTATGCGAAGTGTCTTGCGATTCTTTTTGTAAGTTTATGAGGAAACGGGTTATAAGAGCGTTCTGTCACTAAGCAGGTATGCATTCTGAACATCTTATTATTACAACAATAATGAAGAGTTAAAAGACTATCGGTGCACATGTTGTTTAAGGAAACGAATATTTAATAATAGATATAATATAATTATGTATAACAAATACTTACTGTCATTCCAGGGCTGACTGTATTAACTCTAACTCCTTTGGGTCCTTTTTTTTTTTTTTTTTTTTCAGAGTCCCCCAAATACAATAGATAAGGGGCACGGACGGAGTGACGAATTCCGTGCCAGTGTGGGACTCACCCGGGCGAGAGTCGCCCGGAAATACCCACTAAAACCCCCCGGGGCCATCCGCTGCATTTGGGATGGGGGCGACACGGGGTGGCTTACGCATACACGGGGTGGCTTACGCAAACTCCTTTGGGTCCTAACTCAAGAGCTGTTAATCTGGTAAAGTGATCCAGAGCAGCCTGTTAAAATGAAATGGTAATGTTTGAACTCTACTACCATATTTCTCCTCCCCGCATTATATCACTACCAGATTAATTGTTTTAAAAGAAGAAGGTGACTACCGATCGAGGTGTGATCGAATAGTGTCTCCAGCGGAGGACTTGACAGGCGAGGTGAGCCTCAATGAGACTCGGCTGGTGGGGCGTTTCCCACGATGACGATGAGTTGAAGTTCCGTATAACAGCAGATGGCATGTAGCGTCGGTGAACCGATGTTGCAATTGTTACATGGAAACTGCAATGTAGCGGTTTCCGTGGGATTCAACGATGTGTCTTTGGTCCATGATATTAGGAAACTGCAACATAGACCTTTCCATGGAACACGGATACATAGCAGGGTGATGTCCTCCCGTTTTGTTGGGCCTAAATTATGTTTACCATAGTTTTACTAATACTGTAGAAGCTCTGTAAGTCGAATGTAACTTTTATATTTATAATAAATAAATCTCATTAGTAGCTAATTTAAATGCAATGAACTGTTTTATCAAAATAAAAAAAAAAAAAATTATTCAATTTAGGCCCCAAGAAGGCGCTTATGAACATCAAAACCACCGGTTCGGAAATTAACACAGTCGAGAAGAGCCGGCAAGAAACTAGATCTGATTCTTTTTTTATAAATATAATATATATCATTTTTTTTTTCAATATAAAAAACTATTCAAATCATAGTCTTAATCAATGTTAGCTGAAGCACAGAGATGTGGGTTAATATCTTAACCTATTTATATATAGACTTTAGGGTGACAAAAATTATTTAAATCGGTTCGGTTCAAACTTTTGAGTTTTATTAAGAAATAAACATCAAACATTTACATGTATTTATAATATTCATATTTATTAGATGGTAAGCTTTTATATATTTGTTATCATAATAATACGCTACAATAATACGATAATATTAATTTATTATCTTATGAAATACATCAGATTACCGAATGAAAAATATAAAACGAAAGGATTAAATTTGGCTTATACTTTATTAACATCATTAAATAGTCGATTTAGGTACCTAATGATAGTTTTATTAACTATCCTCGAACTCAAAGGGCTACGACTAATTTTATCGAACAAATTAGATACATTTATAAGCATACTTAATAATATATATGACTTAATACATTAATAAATAAAAACAACATTGACGAACATAAAGAAATATTCGTTCAACGAAAAGTATTCCGAATATGTATTTTTTTTTTATCTTATTTTATTTTATATAAAAACAATTTACTAAATAAGTTTTAAACGATAGTAACTGCTGTAGTTTAAAAATTGTGTTGCAACTAACATCGCGCGCCTTCGTTACATAACCTATAAATTTTATATACAATACGGTACATTTGTGCAATATAAGAATCTATTTTAATATTGTGTTAATAAGAATTGTGTGTTTGTTCCATTTCCTCGTAAGTAAGGGTTGCAACCACTTTAACAAATATTTACTTCTTCACATATAATTTGCTGATTCGTTTACAATTTTGTAAAGAAAAGGCAAACGGATCATAACCAGCGATACTCGACCCTCCCCCAATGGGCCATAAATGGCTCGTTCAACTTTTGTAGTGCACACACGGCAGAGTGGTTCTACTAAATATTATAAATATTTACAAAAAATAAAACAATAAAAAACATCTATAACATGATATCTGCATGAAATATTATGAGCAATTTTTTTTGACGCAAGTCGACTAAAATCTCCAACATAAAAAAGGTGTGGACCCACAGTCCACAAATATGTTTTATTTTATTAAAAAAAAAAAACAATTTAAATTTCAAAATTCTATTGACAATGTTTGGATTTACTTGTACGATTACGAATTGTAATTTTCGCCAATAAAATACGCAGAAAGACTGATCCAATTTATAAAATCTTTGGCCCGCAGTGATACCTCACATTGCTCTATATGGGCCCTTGACCAGAAAGTGTGATTTAGACGATGCAGTCAAGTCTGACGTTAGGAGCACTTTTTTTACAACGCTCCAACAGAATGGTGGCTCGGTGTGAGAACTTTTCAGAGAGTTTTTGTGACATCTTAGAATTCATGCTCAGTGGTCATATTTTCAAAACAGTTGAATTGTGGGCAAACACTGATATTACGTCAATTATTAAGAAGTTATTGAATTACAAACTTTAAAAAGTATAGTATAGTATGGGCTCAGTTAATTGACCACAATCTCACCTGATGTTAAGTAATGATGTGGTTCAGAATGGGTTAATACATTAAGCCTAAAGGTATTGATTCTCAAGTTATGCTTCCGGAACATAACTATTGGGGTATTAGACGACAGGTTTTCAAACTTGAGGGTGGTAGCTACCCAGACATTATTAGAAAATGGCCAACCAACGTACTATGGTTTTTTCACGATTTTATCCTTCACCGAAAGCTCAGACTGATTTTTTAGAATTGGATAGGTGGGCTCGAAGCCTCGTCCATTGTCGCGAAATCCGGCCGCCCGCTCTACCAACTGCGCCGTCATCGCTAGGATAATAATAATAATAAATTAAAAAATAAACAGCATGCTTGTAGAATAAACACAAAGACGGAACTAGACGGGACGGGACGGAACTGACTAGAGGGAGAATATGGCTGTCTATTACAATATAATTATCTGAATTCCAGGCGAGCGTAGCCACGGGCACAGTTAGTAATTATGTAGACTTCAAGGGGTATAGATTAAATGTATGATTGAAAAAGACATGAGTATAATGGTCGAGTTATGTTAGTGTACAATTAATGCGAGGGGTTTAAGAGGGGCTGAGTTAATTTACAAATGTTTCATGGAAGAAGGCCTACATGTTGAATTTTAAATTGACTTCAATGTGAATTACTTTGTAACCTTGTTTACTTTTGAAACTGATTCATGTTCTATTATTTATTACTGTTTATGTCTTTTTCTTTGTTCGTCAAGTTTATCTTAGTTAATATTTTTGTATTTTTATTTTTTTTCATTCTAATATCATTGCCCTTATTTGTATGTTTACGTATTTCGTGGGTAATGGAGCTGATTACACTACTGTTTTAGTATATTGTTGATTTCATTTACGATGTATTTGGTACAATTATTTGTTTGTCTAAATAAATTTAAAAAAATGATCTCGCACTATACAATATTGGATAATTTAAAGCCTCTCATATGTACATATACTTCTAGAAAAATATAACTGTAACTTTCATTGGATCCTATATATTTTTATAAAGTGTTTATATGAAAAAATACGGAGAATCAAATATATTGATATCATTGTTAAGGTTAATAAAAAGCTTAATTCTGTACAAAGTTATAAAATATTTATTTGAGGTAATAAATTTTGTTAATTCTATTTAAGTTGGTTATTCGTCCTTCACGCAATGCCAAGATTTAATCCCCCATCGACTTGGACTGTAGTTCCAGTCACTAGTCGGCTGTTGTCACTTGCGATGTGGAGCACTATTCTCGCGATATCATCACCGTCACATGCCTTACCCATAGGGATCGTCTGTTCGTACTTATCTATTAAAGGTTTTGTTTCTTCTTCCGCCATTCCCGTCATGCGTTCCATGAACTTGCTTATCTGAAATATATGTTTTTTGTTGTTGTTAAAAACTTGTTTTAATCATCACCACGTCAGCCCAAACTGTTAAACATAAGCTTTCTCCAAGGAACTGTACATTGACCAGTATAGGGTCACCTTATCCAACGTATTCCTAGGCGATTGGTCGATCTTGTTGACAGAGATTGTGTATGGTTCTGCGATAACACAAATGTATATGGAAATCTATTACGAGATAATGTTTTAGTTATTACGTTTAACAGATGGTAAACACAGAAGGCTTTGCTACGTATTTTGATACTGTAGCATTTTATAAATTTATATTCATTTAGTAAAATAATAATCTTTAATAAAACTTACTGTTAATCCAGGACTGACTGTATTAACCCTAACTCCTTTGGCAGCTAATTCGAGAGCTGTCAATCTGGTAAAGTGATCCAAAGCTGCCTGTAAAATAGAAGCAATAATTTTTAAACCATTTTCAGCTTTCTTGTTTCCGCTTTGCTTTTTTTTCAAACAAAAAGAAATTTTATTCAATGTTTTTATTCACTTAAATGATTCGATCTCTTCCATTGTATTTTTTGTAACGTTTATAATATTATATTTTTGTTTGAAGATCGAATCATTTAATACAAATCGCCATAAATGAAGACTTTTTCATGCAAATAGTTATTTAAAATAAATACTTAAGTAAGTTTCAACGCAGGCTTTGAAACTGAACTGATGTGTTTTTATTTAATGTCCTATTGAGATTTTTTTTGTATTACTTGTTGTGAAAAAATTGTTTTACTAATGTGTACCCATAAAAATAAGACAATAGGAAGACAATATGAAAACAATGAAAAGCTGGCGTAAACGCCAGGTAAGTGCTCGAGGGGTTAAGAAGGAAAGAATTATCTCATATTTTACCTTGGTTATAGCATAAGGAAGGTACTCTGGCATAGGTTTTGTTGCTATTATACTCGAGATATTAACGATATTTCCCTTGGTCTCGATTAAAGCAGGTACAAGAAGTCTTGTCAAATTATAAACAGCCCTTAGATTTACTTTAAATACCAGGTCGTATTGTTTCATATCTGTGTCCTGGATAGTACCATTGACACCGATACCTGTATTGTTGACCAGCACATCCAGTCTGGAAAGTACGAATTTTATTTATTTTATTATACTGTCTTCCTACCTCTTTTTTAACTGACTGCAAAAAGGAGGAGGTTATTCATTCGTCTGAATGTTCTTTTTTATATCTGTTACGCGATTTCTCCTTCATTTGTGGACCGATTTGAATTTGTTTTTATCGAAGGAGTATACTTCCGAGGTAGTCCCATTTTCACCTGATCAGGATCTGATCTGTGGAACTCAGGGAAATTGAGAAAAACCCTAGAACATTATAGACACACGTGTTTCATATATTCATTTACAAAGCTATGGAGTAGGCTTCATAGCTATATCTAAAAGTACACGTACATAAACTAAATAGCAGAAAAAGAACTTTTTTAAGTAAACACAAAACCTACTTCAAAATAATAAACGATTTATTAATAAAAACGCACTAAAAAGTCAATAAATAATTACTTTATTATCTGCTTTGTTAATTTTAGAGTAGGTGCCAGCTAGAGTTATCAATGTATAATAAATAATACCCCATATAAGCTAAATAAAGGACTAGGTTGATTTTAAGGAACAGTTAATCAAAATTGAATTAAATTAGCGACGTACATTTAAACCACTTTTTTATACGTAAGCTGGCACCGATTTCAAAATCAACGAAGCAGATTAATAAGGTAATTATTTGTTGACTTTTTAGTGCATTTTTATAGTTTATTATTTTGAAATGGGTTTTTTAATTCATTTTTTTTTATAATCATGTAGAAACCAATATTGTAGTCTAATTTGTTTTTATTATGACTCTCTTTTCTATCATATACTGTAAATTTCAGATCCTCAATTTATTCACTAGTCCTGTTGGTTTTAATACTCAGTGTAATGTATAAAATAAAATGGATCATATATTTTGACATAGGTGTATTATTTTGAAAATAATAAGTTCGCTATTAGATTTGTATATTTTCAATGGATTCGTTTTCTCGGTATGACATTTTTAGGAAATATATTTCCCGGATGGTTCTTCATTTTAACGCTTCTTTTGGCAATCAGAATATAGTATTCCCCTGTAGCAGTAATGTAAAAACTATCGCTAGGAACTAAGGTATGACATGATGAGATCAGTTTCTCCAGGAAATTCGACAATGTCGATCGATGTAGTTTTGGATCTTACGGTTTCCTCTAAAGTAAGCATAAGCACTAAGCAAGCAGAAAAAAAAAACAACCGTGGTGTAATTGTAGTACATTGTACGTCAAGGTGAGAAGACTCCAGTTCCATCTGCCTATAAAACATACTTTTCTATGATGATAATGGTTTGCAGCTGTATGTGTGGTCGCTAAATATCTCTCTGTATATAATCGTAAATGAAATTATATTCTATTAGTGTACAATTAAACATAAATAAAATGTACAAAGTATAACAATGAATTGCAAAATTAGTAATAAGTAATCTCTCACTTACCGGCCAAAGTGGTCCAAAGTCTTTTTGACAATAGTTTCACAAGCATTACCCTCTGCCAAATCGGCAATAATTTGCAATAGTTTTATTGCCTTCTTTTTTTCACATCTCTTTGCGACGTCTTGTAAACATTTAACGTTTCTAATACCCCTAATACTAACTTCGCGCCACATTTCGCGAAGTTTATCGCAATGGACTCTCCGATACCAACGCTGGCACCCGTAACGAGGACTACTTTGTTTGTAAAATCTGTTTGCATTTTGAATTAAAATGTATTTAACAAAAAAAAAATAACAGAAATATGATTAATATTAAGACGCTTTTAATACGTGTTCAGTTATTTGATTCCTTTTGTATTATGTCGAGTGGAAATCGTTCATCTTTTATTTCTGAATTGGGTTTCACCAGTGTGGTCACCATTATTTGTCTGAAATTTGCAATGTCACGATGACGTATTTATTTATTATCTTGAATATTGTTACTTGTAATATTATTGTATAATATATTTCAATACTTGGTAAACGTTTTTGGAATTTTTTATTCATATTCTTAAATGTCATGAATTGTTTACTTTTGGCATGATAGCTGCTACATTTTTAATACTAGACACTAGTTTGTTTTTGTCCGTCTAGTTCAGTGTAAAATTTGTTGTACTGCAATCAATTTTAGAAAAGAATTTACTTTTTTTACACGGTATAGGCTCAGTGCTTTGACCACAATCTCACCTGATGTTAAGTTATGATGTGGTCCAGGATAATAAACATACTAAGCCTAGAGGTACTGGTTCTCAAGTGATGCAGCCGGAATACACATATTGGTATATGGCGACAGATTTTCAAACTTAGGGGTGGTAGCTACCCAGGTGGGCATTAGTTTAAAATGCCCTACCACCATGCTTTCCTGACTTTCCTGTTACACATCATTGCAATATTTTCACCCATTAGAGAGTAATGAACAAACATACTTTCAAATTATTTATGTTAGCTTTTACTCGCTTACATTACTTGTTGTGAATGATAGACTGACATAAATTCGTTAAGTATTTTTTAGTAATTGACAATCATTATGTTGATCAAAAGACAATAATTTTATTGAAATAAATTCAATCGTTTGAAAATTGTTATAGGACAATCGTCCGAACATTAATATATAATATTAGATGTGATAGTACGTTTGTAAACAGTCTGCTATAATAATAATTTACTATACTGATATTCATTTATTATGTTATTATGTAGATTAGATTACAGAATCATATACATATCGATAACTGAAATAATCGAAACACAATTCTATTGATATAGCATTAAACATACATTAGCAAGATTAAATATGCTTTACACTCAGCTAACAACGTAAAATAGCCAATTTAGGTTCCGATCGACAATTTTATTGACGCTCACCGAATTTAACGGGCTACGACTTACTTTATTGCCAATGATTATTGTTAATGTAATGAAATATTTAAATGATGTAGCACTGATGTTATTTAATTATAAAAAAATAAGTGTAACTGTATAATATAGAGAGTAAAACAATTACTAACCGAAGGACAGTGTACCACAGAAATAGCATTGCGAATTATTTGTTCGACACGAACAACGTGCGTACTATGAAGATTTGACTGGAGAGCTCAACAGATTTTAATAGGAAAGGGATAAGACTGATTTTCCTCAAAGAAACCTCAGACTCATCATTAAATTTGAAGCTATTCTCGACCAAAAATAATGATCACGGCAAATTACAAGTTGACATAGATATTATGACCAAACCTCCAAAAAAAACAATTTTTAAATCACATAATAATTTTATTTATTGACCGATACAAGCAAAAAGCTAAGGTAACACGCCTTTTCTTATTTATTTTATGGTAACACTAACCTGAATGGGTTCTTACAGTGAAATCGGGCTGTAAAAAGGGATATAAAATTCTATTGCTTAGGGAAAACTTGCTCGGTTACTATAATTCAAATGTACAATGGAAATATATATATATATATAGTGTCTTTAATATCCCATGATTTGAAATTGTATTATCTAAATGTTTTTTTTTTAACGAGTAGTCTGTAGAGCAAACTGTCAAAATTACCGTCCTAACAGATATGTGCGACATAGTTCGGTGAAGGTTTCTCTCAACAGTATTTAGGTAAATAAATATATGTATAGAGGCGCTTCCTCGCATCGTTATCAGGATCAGCCAAAACGTCTTAGTATATTTACAAATGGCGGCGAAGTAATTGGTTGAATATCATTCTAGGCAGAATACGAATAAAATCAATAGCGTAGTAATTACAGAATCGTTCAATGTATCAGTTCTAATAACGTAGGCGATTCGTCGGACACGATCCGCGCTCGCCGTTGACGTTTGTGAAGAAGTGAAGTCAGTCACGGCTGCACCGACCATCGACACGACGCTTCACCAGACTGCCAGCTTGTTAAGTCTCGTTCGACGTAATTCAAAAGAAGGTTATAGTGACGCGACGACATTTATATATATATACAAGGCTTATACAGCTACTAAAATTTTGGATATATAAGAAATTTGGCACTGAAGCTTTCCATTATCAGTCAAAGTTACAGAAGCAGGCTCAAGGTAAGCAAACATGTAAGCAAAAAATAAACAAATTCGAAAAGATTGAGCAAAGCAAAAGATACAGATGGCTGACTCCATCGTCATATGGAACATATACCAAGACACAGACAGAGAGAGAGAGAGAAATATTAATTGAAAAAAAAAACACTCGTTCGTATGTCCCGTGTGGCCCGCGCAGAAGTAAAGTCTTTTTAATTTCAACACATACATCAGTTTTACTTTATTTTACGTTCGTATATCCATCGTCATATATTATTATGACGAATTAGGGTAAAAATTTTACACCCTTGGTTAACACCAGTTAAATAGTATGTAGCTTTGAAGTTCTTGGTGCAACATCCTTTAGTACTATAGTAGTCCTTGTTTTTAATTCATTAACTTGTCGTATTTATACAATATTTTTGTTTAATCATAGTTTAATCATTGTAGTGTATTAATAATAATGCCACGGAGTGTTAATCAATAGAAACTCTTTTTATTCATCTTAGTTAACAACAAAAACTAAACTATATCACACAAAACACCACCACCAAGATTACATGATATAGAGTCAAATATACAAGTTTAATGAATTAAAGAAAATTACTGCTACATGGCAGACTGAGATCCCGCCAAAAACTCCTTATAAAAACTCATTTGGATTTTTTTAACAAAGTGCCGCCATTTTGTTTTGTAGCAGTGAACATCAGAAAAATTATACGAAGTTGTACCTAAAGAACTTGTGTTCATGGTTCTAATAAATAAAGAAAAGAAGTTATGTAAATTTCCTGTTATATTTTAACCGTAATTGTAATTACAACAAATAAACGTCAGTTAAACAAACAACTACGGGTGAAGCCCATGACACGAATTGACCTACGCACATTGGTATTCCCTGTGACTATAAAACAATATTGTAGTTAGGTTTAAACGTATTGGGCCATTGCACGGACGAGGCCCGGTGGGTTCGCCGCAGGGGGCGACGCGGTGGCATGCCTAGCAAACCCGTATCGCCCCCATCCCAAATGCGGCGGACAGCCCCGGGGGGTTTTAGTAGGTATTTCCGGGCGACTCTCGCCCGGGTGAGTCCCACACTGGCACGGAGCCGTACCTCCGTGCCCCTTATCCATTGCATTGGGGGAGTTCGGTCTCACCAATGCAATGGGTAAGGGTAGTGCGTAAATGCATTTCCCCCCGTCAAAAAAAAAAGGTTTAAACGTATTATTTGGTATTGTACTGTACATAATATGTGGTAAGTAGTTCTATTGATGAATGCGGAAATTCATTGTAAATAATTTGGATGATATTACTTTGTTAATTCCGTTTCAAATGATTTTCTACTGTCATGTCTTTTGGAATCTGTCAATTCGATGAATGAATTGATAAATGAATGAATGATTAACGAATATGAAAATCATCATGATTTAATCTATTAAGCACAAATTATTATCGGACTAATGTATGTCTTTACTCTCCTCTAAATAGAATAATCTCACTTTGTAGTAAGAAAACTAAAATGTAGACATTTTTCAACATATACTTAGAGTGTATAAATGTAACTCGGAAATAACAATACTGAAATTAAAATCTGAAACTAATTAATTTTAATTTAGAATCGTTTATTTTTACTTGTATAGTTTAAACTGTTTTAATTCTAGTTTGTTCTTTTTGATTTTAACGTTCACGTTGTCAATTTTTGTTCTGATATTTAGTAATATTATCAAAACGTTTATCATTATCTTTTTGGTTTGTACAAACGTTTTTCACAAAATGTAATTTAACGTACTCACTTATTAAGGTTGCATTTGTTGTGTGTGTCCTTTAAATATTCGCAGTATGTAAAAGAAAATGTAATCCTAGTTATAGAAGCTCGCTCCACTGAAGTCGAGGCACAGCATTCTATCTTTTAAGAAACTAGGCGCCGACTCGGCAAAGATAAGCATCCGCCCTCAGATGGCCTGGTACTCATTAGGTAGTTGTAAGGATGGAATAAGTTTAGTCTTAAGCCAGCTGTAGAAGCTAATACATGTTTTTAATTCAAAAAGAAAGTCTTTTTTTTTACAGGACACTACGCCACCCACTTGACTATCTTCTTGCGTTATGCGTCCCGATATAAGTAGTGAGTTGATAGCTTTGAGAGTATAATTGCAAGATTTGATAGTTAGAGAAAGTTTGATAGTAAGATAAGAAGCCGCTGAGTTGCTTTTAATAGCCAGGTGGTCGTCCGGGCTGCATAACGCTCGACATTTGAATGATTTTTATAATTTTAAATTAGTCCTGTAAATACTCTCCTATGTATCGCACATGTATTCGAATTAAAGCTTTTTAAAAAAGCCTTATTGCGATTACTAAGTTTTGACTACCTTGTTAGTGGTTTCAAATAAATACATAAACAAATATGGATTTGTTGCGAAAGAAGAAATTCATTCAACCGTAAGACGTCTGCTACTGGACATAGCTCTCCACCATTAATGAGGGGATTGCCATAATCACCACGCTTGGCAGGCAGGTTGACCATCGCAGTAAAGTGTTTTTGGTACCCAGAAGATGCTGCTGCCCATCCCCTGGTTCATATCCTTTAGTAGCTTTTACGACACCTACGGGAAGATATGGGGTGGCACTATTCTTAGCCGGCATCACACGGCTCAAGAAGAAATTGTACATTTTTTAATATACCAAATTATAACAAAAGATACCAAAAACCAGTCCAGCCGTTCCGGAGGTTAGCTAAAACAAACAGACAGACAAAAAAAATATTGCCTTTTTGCTATATTGACATTACAAACAGATACTTCAATTTTATTTATTAGTATAGATTACCCATTCACATGAAACGATGATGGCCCAATCTAGGCTTAGTATGTTTAATATCCTGGACCACATCGTCACTTAAAATCAGGTGAGATTGTGATCAAAGCACCGAGTTTAGACCGTGTAAAACCCGTTTACACGTTAAGAGGCAAACTTTTAAATACCTAGTAAAATTTTAATATCAATTCCCAGGGTATTTTGAGGTCATCAGTATATCCACCCCAAGATTCCAAAATACACACAAAGGCATAAGAACGAACACTAACGAGGCCACAAAAGGGATCGCGAATATTACAGAGAGATTGGATATTATCAGATATATATACCCTTTGGGGGTGTTGTTACCTTTTACGGTTAGATCCCCTAAGTGACTAAATGTCTAATGAGCCGTATAATTTTAAATTTAGGAATAGAAATATAAAATGTAAATGGAGCGACTTAGTCAATAAAGTTTATTGGAGTCTTAGGAGTTTCTAAGATTTCTATCACAGAGTTACAGTTTAAAGAGAGCTGGATGAGTCTACATAACGATTTGATTTATATTTTTTTATTTATCAATAATACTAGCTATTTGCCCGCGGTTGCGCCCGCATTTCATGTATTCTTCGCTGATTTTTTTTTACACAAAAGTAATTTTTATTTACAGTAAAAATATTTTTCATAAATTCAACCACTTGTACGTGAAACTGTGCATTCAATCGAATTTTATTCAGTTTTTTATGTGTTTTAATTTTTTTAGGCGGAACCCTAATTATTTACGAAAATTAAAAGTACCCTATATTACCCGGAGTAACTTCAGCTATCTACCAAAAGAAAAATCTCGTCAAAATCCGTCTAGCCGTTTCGGAGATTACCCGGAACAAACAGACAGACAAAAATTTTAAAACTTGTGCTTTTGTTATATGTATCGTATATACATTCATATCTATTTAGTAAAAAAAAATGACATTACAAACAGACACTTCAATTTTATTTATTAGTATAGATGAAATTCTTCGTATATTTACTTATGAGATAATATATATAAAAATTGCCCCAAAATTATTGTAAATATGTTTATTTATGAATGTGCATTAGAGGAAGTTTCGAAAGAGGCGTCGGTAACAGTCATCTGTTCTCGTATTGGCATGTGATGTGGAGGTAGGAAGAGATGTTGTAAGAAAGGTATTGGATACGAATGTAGAAGGTTACAAGGGTAGGGGAAGATTAAATAAATAATGGACGTCCTGTGGGAAAGGTGAATATCACCTTTCATCGGCATGTTTAGGAAGGGAGTGAATGCGGAGATGACTGCAAATAGAGAGGAATCGAAGAGGAAGACGTCATGTCCCACCAACTCCCAAATGAAAATGAGATAAGGGTTAGGAGATGATGTATATTTATGTCTTTTTATAATGGCTTAACGCTTTAACCACAGTCTTACTAGATAGTAAGTGACCAATGTGGTACTTATACAAACCTATAGGCACTGTCTCTCAAGTGGTGTTGCCAGTTATCAGCTAAGGGTGCTTGGCGATATATTCAAACTTGTGGGTGGTAGGTAACGTGTCGGGCATTAGGAAATGTTATGATTTTATCACCATAAATTAAACTTCATTGTATAATATAATTTATAATGTCTGAAACAATTTCGAATCTACGTCTATAGATGTACAATCCGACCTTACTTTTTGTAATCTAATTATGGTATTTCGTATAGTAAACCAACTTTTATGTAAACCTTGTCAGCATTATATTAAAATTAAGGCCAAGTTGTTCAAATGGAAGACAAATTAAATATACTAGCACCATTTATCAAAACACATTACTACATTCTTGTGTTAAAGAAAGTCATTCACATGTTTTTTTCTAAATCTTATTTAGATAATAAAGGATTCGCTTGGTCACGAAATTTATACAAAAAAAATCACCTAGGTTTTATTAAAGTTTACCTTTCATCTCCTACTTATAATCAACTGTCACTCATTGTGATATAACTTAGATGCTTACTCATTTATTTGTGTTAAAAAACATTTATTAACAACATTATTGAACATATTAATAAGAAACAGATTCCTATGTAATTTTAATTATGTTAAAATCTATATTTGTAAATTAAAAATTCCAACGCGAAACATCAGACCTCGACTAATAAGGTCCATTGGGATGGAACCGTCCCATTATGGGGATGAAACTCACATATTATCACGTACGGAGAACTATGATATAGGTATCTTGGCATCCGTGTTGCTTCAATAGGAAATTAAGGAGCTTGATAATATAGCTGATGGGTTTGGTAATGTAAAAGTTTACACTTAACAAATTAACTGTAGAGCATGTGGGATTAAATATCGAACCTACCTTAAAGAAATGAGAGATGAGCGCGCATTTACTTTGTTACCTTTTAACACATTGAGCACTAACCTTTTTTTTTTTTTTTTTGAGGGGGGGGAAATGCATTTACGCACTCACCTTACCTATTGTATTAGTGGGGCCTGAGTCCCTCCAATACAATAGGTAAAGGGGGCACGGAGTGACAAGTTCCGTGCCAGTGTGGGACTCAAACCCGGGCGAGAAGCGCCCGGGAATACCCACTAAAACCCCCCACGGCCGTCCGCCGCATTTGAGAGAGAGGGCGATACGGGGTTGCAAGGCATGTCGCCGCGTCGCCCCCCTGCTTCAAACCCACCAGGCCCGTCTGTGCAATGGCCCAGCGGGGGTGGGGGAGAACTTCTCTACCCCACCTCTTCGCCCGCCTCTGAAAGAGGCATTACCTTCCGGAGGGAAGAGGAGTGATCACTGCGACCGCAGTAATCACCTCTCCCCCCCCCCCCCCCAAAAGTGGGCTTTCGCCCAGCCGCCCAGTCAGACTATCAGCCGGCAGTCAGAAGGACTGCCGTTGCCCAGGGTGCACCACGAGGAGGTTGTCTGACACCGCACCCCACATTGAGCACTAACCTGGCGTTTACGCCAGTTTTCCATTCTTTTCTTATTGTCTTTCTGTTGTCTCATTTTTATGGGTAATCGACCTATTAAACTATGAAAAACATTTTCCCTAACTAACTTTGCAAAATTGTGTAAGGCGTAACGATCGAATGGGTACATAATCAACTTGATGGATTGTTATTGGAGAATGTAATTCGTAGTTCATTATATTGCGATGGACTATCTAATAGCATCCTTTTTTGTGGGTATCTAGACAACCAAGGATGCTATACAATTTGGTTTTAGTTGCAAAAAGAAATCGTTGAAATTTGTGCTGTTAAAAATATGATCTGCATTGGAGTGGTGAGATACTCAATGTTTTTTTTTAAGTCCCTGTCATCCTCTAGCGTGACTATAGATCTTGTTACTACTTAATTAATTAAATTTTTTCTTTATTCATTTTTAATTTTTGATTTTGGTGTGCTCTTTTTTTGTGCGATTTGTTTTTGTTTATTTATTCTTTGGCTTGTTCTTTTCTCCATTTTTACTCTAATTACATTTATTTAGTCAAAATACACGTCGTACAATTAATGGTAGTTGAAAAATTTTTTAAATTAATAGTTACAAAAATGTGAATAAATTGAGAGAAGACATATACGAAGGGAAAAGAGACAGAATAGACAGAACAGTTACTTAGAATAAATTGACAGAACAGATCTTATACTAGGACAACAACTTATACCTATGTCATTAATAATTTTTAATAATAATAATGTCAGAATTTACAATAGTCAAATTTAAGATGTCAATAAATCAGAGTAATGATAAATTAATAATTATGATAACATTCGGATTTGGGATTTCAATTGTTTTATAAATTAAATTCAAAATTAAAATTAGAAACAAATCAAAATTAAATTTAAAATTAAAATTACGATGGTGACTAGTAGTACCTCGGTTACTACTCGATAGTCAATGTTTGATCAATCTTCATAAATTATAGCAGGAGAAAAAACTAGGAGAAGAAATATCTATATTCTTTATACCACTGCTTCGTTGGTATAAGATAATAAAAACACAGAAATACTAACCAGTAGAGATGTACAGTTTAACTACACTACGATGACTTGGTCATGTCTTGCTTGCAGACAAATAGTCAGATTTATCAATTTATTCACAGCGATTAAAACGACTTATACAGCATATTAATGATCACCATTTATAGAAGCCCATTCGAATACCCATTCACCCATAAGACATCCACTGCTGGACATAGGTGTCCCCTAATAAGGTGGGATTGACATAATCACCACGCTTGGCAGGCAGGTTGGCGATCACAGTCAGGTGTTTTTGGTACTCAGAGAACACTGCTGCCCATCCTCTGGTTTATATCCCATAGTCGTCTTTTACGACACCAATGGCTAGATATGGGGGGTGGTACTATTCTTAGCCGGCACCACATGGCTACACGGCATAGTTACAGAAGCGAAATATAAGTTAAGAAGAAAGCGAAATATATGAAATTAGTTAGAATAGAGAAAGATAACATAATACGAGATTTAAAAAATTGTTATAACTTTGTCACATAATATACAGACTACACATTTTTCGAACGCAAGCAAAAGTAGCCAGCAGAGCTAAATCGAATGGAAAAAAAATCACCGAATAAGCCGCCCCCAAAATAAGACTGAAACATGAAACCGTCTATAACCAACACAGCCAAGTGACAGGATCGTGTAAATAATGTCACTTCCGTGCCTTGTACGTAAAGAGTCAATATTGGAAAATTGTAATATTATGTTTCAAGGCTGTTTTTTTTTACCAAACAATACAATAATTATTTTAATAACGACTTTAGCTTTAAGTCCGGTTATTTATGTAAATAAAAGTTCTTGTTCAATTAAGTAAAGTCATTATATTCCTTATTAAAGTTTAAACAAATTATTAATATTAAAATCAAACTATGGAATCACATCAAATATATCAAATATCACATCATAAGTGAGTCTACTTAGACATCTATTGCCAGACTAATTTCTAACTCTTACGTATTGTGGAACGAGAAAACGATGAGTGACACTTGACACCTTTTTTTTGACGAGGGGAATGCATTTTTACGCACTACCCCTTTTTTTTTTTTTGACGAGGGGAAATGCATTTATGAGGGGGAAATGCATTTAACGAGGGGAAATGCATTTAAAAGGGGAAATGCATTTAACGAGGGGAAATGCATTTAACGAGGGGAAATGCATTTAACGAGGGGAAATGCATTTAACGAGGGGAAATGCATTTAAATTTACGCACTACCCCTACCAAATTCATTAGGAGGATCAAAGTCCCCCCAATGAAAATAGTAGGGGGTGTGGAGGGACGTCTCCACACCAGTTCACCCGGCGAGAAGCGCCGGAAATACCCACTAAACCCCCCGGGGTCACCCACCGCATTCAGGGGACGATACGGGATCAGTATTACAAGCACCTCGTCTTCCCCTGCAACACTAGACACCTTTTTTTTTTTTTTTACATAGGGAAATGCATTTAGGCACCGTCCTTCCATGTGGGGGCAGGGAGGGTGTGCGGGACTAACACTAGGAAAGGAGACAACCTAGCGACTACCCACTAAAACCCTATGAGTGGCCGTCTCTACCGCCACACGAGGGGGGGCAACACGAGATCGCAAGCATGCACCGCGACATACCCCCCGGACGAACGGCTCAGCCCGAAGGCCAAGCCCCTAACCCGCTTAGGGACAAGTCCCGGTCAACCAAGACCAGCTCCCCGACGGCTTCCCCAGTGCAATGGCAGGCCAGGGGCCCCGCCCCTTCCCCCCTTGGTTCAGCAAAGCGTTGACGTCTCGATGCCACACGGCGCGACACCCGGACTCCCCCGCCGTCAGCGCAACACTTGACACCTACCCATCCATAACGTTCACTTTATAGATGAGCATGTGTCTGTCTCTCCAGCGACTTATCATTAAATAGTAATAAATATAACACCTGCTATTGATTCCTTCTGATTATTTGTTAATATTATCGATTGCTATATTTAATTAATCAAAATTAAGTATACTTATCATCACGCTTGTCATTGTAAAAACCAGAATTATCACTAGATAATTTCCATATCGTGATTAATGTCAAATAAAACTAATAAGTTTATAAGTTTGGAATTAATTTTATTACCATCTGTAATCGGTAGGTATCTATCGACGTCGACCTACTGGTCGTGCCTCCTTCTGAGGCGGGCTAAGTGGTGGAGGGGTATTAGTCTCCTCCATCCCTACCGGGCCATTGCACTGACGAGGCCTGGTGGGTTCGCTGCAGGGGGGGCGACGCGGCGACATGCGTAAGCAACCCCGTATCGCCCCCATCCCAAATGCGGCGGACGGCTCCGGGGGGTTTTAGTGGGTATTTCCGGGCGCTTCACGCCCGGGTGAGTCCCACACTGGCACGGAGCTCGTCCCTCCGTGCCCCCTTATCTATTGTATCTGAGGGACTCTGATCCCACAGATACAATGGATAAGGGTAGTGCGTAAATGCATTTGCCCCCGTCAAAAAAAAAAAAAAAAAAAAAAGGTATCTATCGACTTTAAATATTATCAAACTTTGGCCACAAGTCCACGATGGTGAAGACGCTAAACTGCCCGAACACACGTATTAGTACCTACTTGGTAACAATTTTTCAAATTTAAAGGTGTGGCTTGCCAAATGCTTTGACAAAATAGCTATGAACTGTGGACATTTTGTTAGAGTTTACTTCGTTTTCATGAGTTTATACTGTAAAATTTTACCACAGGGAAGTTTTATCGCGCTAACGGAAAATTTTATCATTCATTTTGTCAGAATGGATTAAGGTAATTTCAAAAGTTTGTTTTTCGGTATACTGTTTCCTGTCTGTCTGAAACTGAATAACCACTAAACCAATTTAATTATTAATACATGTGGTCATGTTTTAATTTGTCTTTGCCTTGATTTAATTTCCATATTATAATTATAAATTCAAAATAAGTCATAAGTAATTACCTAACCTTACCTATATATAAATTAACATTAGTGATTTATAATATGGTCGATGTGACGTTGTTTTCCTTATTCATATTAATTCGTATTTTGCAGCGATGATGGCGCAGTAGATAGTGCGACCGAATTCCGCGTCAATGGACGCAGGTTCAAACCCACCTATCCAACTCTAATATCAGTCTGAGCTTTCGGTGAAGGCAAACATCGTGTGGAAACGATAGTATGGTGGTACGAAATTTTCTAAAAATTCCCACCTAGGTAGCTTAAATTCAAAAACCTATCGCCAAATACCGATAGGTGTATTCCGGCAGCCTCACTTGAAAACCAGTATCTAGGCTTAGAGTGTTTACTATTCTGGACCACATCGTCACCTAACATCAGGTGAGATTGCACTGGTGCAGGTGAAAGCACCGTACCTATACCGTATTAAAAAAAATCAAATAGTCATGGTTCACTATTACATTAGGTATATATAGGCCGAATTGTGTAATATAAATTTGAAATGCCTGCGAATCCGTCCGCTTGGAAAACTGTGTTTGCAAAATAACGATTTCAATAAAATATAATTACACACAGCCTCAATATTAAACTAAACATACAGACAGATAAACAATTTCCATACAAAAATGGTCACATTTGAAAATCATAGAAATGTTACAGTACAGTACAGTAGAGTTAGGGATGCTTAGTTGATTCAGCTAAATGGAGAGAATGGATAACGGAATATTGAAGAGAAAAATTTACAAGACAATGGTGACTGGGAAAAACGGTGAAAACCATCGTAGGCATACGTATCTTTATCACATCGAAGACATTCTGAACAAAGGCCACGGTCTAAAATGATTGTAACCGAAAAGCGTCTATGAAAGTGCTCAAGAAATCAGAAGACGCAAACGACGTGTGTCAAAATCGATAACAGGTTGAAAGATGTAGTCTCTGCTATCATTATGTATTATTATACCACAGAGAATAACTCTTTCTTTAAAGGAAACCCATGTACAACGAAAATAGAGATTAACGCATGTAAAAACGTATTTTCCACTCGAGCCTGCATCATATTAATCCGATTTCACTAATAATTACTGTCAGAGAAAAATACAACATATCACGCGCTTAGTCATTTTGTCCACGTTTATGATCATCACATTGTTCCGATTAGGTTATATTTTATACAAAAGCTCTTTTATTACGATATACAACGGTAAAAAAACAATTACGAATAATAAAAAAGTTAAATAATTGAAACAAAGGTTTTTATTCGGACAATTTTATTGTTTTAATAATTCCACGTAAAATAAAAACTGCTTTTCTACATTGTTCTTTGTGTTACTTTTAGTAACTCTTTGAGTAAAAATAGAGAGTACTAAATCATAATGATAATTCTAACCGTTCAATCTGATTATTGCATCACGTTATGCAATAGATTCCATCCATCCCTTCATTCAACCATTAGATGTCCACTGTTGGACATACGTCTCCCCCAGTAAGGGGGGGGGGGATTACCATAACAATCACGCTTGGTAGGCATGTTGGCGATCGCAGTAGATGTTTGTGATACTGCCCATCTCCTGGTTTTTATCCCTTAGTCGCCTTTTACGACACCAAAGGGAAGATATAGGATGATACTATTCTTGGCCGGCACCACACAAAATAGATTAAGAGAGACGAAATGACAGGAACCAATCTTATACCTGGATTCCTATAATTTATTTGTTCTAGAACGATCATCGCTGATCGCATTATTTTCAAAATACCACAGAGCCATCAGAGGCTGACCAACTATTAAGATTTTAAAGTCATTGTAAATTTATGTTGTTCTAAATAGACACTGCGGCCTATGAGCGAAATGAAAATGTACTTTTAGATTATGTCATAATGTGAAAATTCTAGACACAGATATATTGTAGTGGTAATAACTTAAAAAAAAAAATAAAAGGACATATAAGCAAATTAACATTTCTTTAGAACTATATATTTCAACCATTCGAATAATATTTCGATTAGTTTCCTTACAGAGTCATATGTTCATATCTTCGTTTGTTTTCCCCAGTCTTCAGCAAAAAATCATTTACCTGTTCAATTTCGTTCAAGTTACTTTTCCAAATGAAATTTAAAATGTTTCTCTACTTAAAGTAGATTTATTTCGCGTGCTTCTTGAAGAGTAATTAATTTCTCGGATATTTATTATTAACTTGGCAACATGGATATCTCGATTCGTACATTATTTTAGGATTTCTGTTTTAATATCTGAAGTTTAAATTCTAATCGATTCATTCCGTTTTTAAGTAATTCGTGTTTAACCCCTTGAGCACTAACCTGGCGTTTACGCCAGCTTTCCATTGTTTTCCTATTGTCTTATTTTTATGGGTAATCGACATATTAAATATGAAAATATCGTCATTTTATCATTGAAACCCGTCGACTTTACTGTCTTTAGTCCATTCAGTATATTCAGCTAAAATACAATTGTACTAAATACTTTTAAATTGTTTTTTTTTTATGTTTAAATTTAATAATCTGTTAATGGAAAATTTTAACTTTTTAACATTAACGTTATCTCTGAGCTATCTCCAACACCATATTATACTTGACATACTGTTGCATGTTGCATGTTGACAGCTAACGTCGTAGCATTGGAAACGCGAATCTATAAGCTTTTTTTTCCCTACCGAATATCGTTCAACGCCTCTACAGAAGTATTCACTTCAAAAGTATTGTTCTAACAAATAATTTTAAATTTTAAACTCGGACAATACATTTTATTTAAAAGAATATCTCTACAGTAAATTTAGTTAAAACCGGTACTCGTTGAAGTATACATAACCCATTTCACTTTACGTGACGTTGTAACTCTCAACTCCCAAAACTATCAAAGTTTCACGATAACAAATTTGCAACTCCCAATACCAAACGCTCTTTCCTCTCGTTTCTCGTTTGACACTTTGGACGGAAAGCGTGATGGGAAATGACACGGGATAAGTGGCGAGTCACTTCTCACCCTAAACCGCTTTTAAAATACCGATAAACGCCTCATATATTATAATCATAACTTATTAATGGATTTAATAACAAATAAAAATATTTTTAAATTATGAAGACATTGTGTGGATAATGCATTCACGTTGTTGCTTTTTATGTGCAATTATTTCTACATCTTATATTTTACATCCTTTGTTCGTACAATAAAAGAAAAAAATTGACAATTTAGAAATTAATTTTAATGTTTTTAATTTTCGAAAACATAGAACACTTCCATTCAAACTTTAATTGCCTCTTCAGTCATGTTAATATCCTTTCTTCCGTATTAAATTTTAAAAGTAAATTTATAGTCCGATATTATATATTTCCGGGTTCAGTAATAACGACTGAAAAAACAGAAATCGTTTTTTTTATGTAAGTGAAACGCACTAAGTTCGGAGGACAACTTAATTTTTGTTATTAAAATAACTTAATTACTTAATAAAACTACCCATTATACAACAGTTTTTAGAAGCTCCTAATAGTGAATTTTTACGCGGTGGATTATGCTAATCGATTTGAATTTATTTTTTTGTTCATTTTTGCAAATATGTTTTACAAAATTTGCGTTAATTGCACTATATTATGCAAGGAACTACTTTGATCTGTTAGCTCTATCTTTACTCTCTCTCTCCAATCTGTAATCGTATAGCGAGTTACAAAAGTCTCTGTTAATTACATAATAGGTTAATCGTCGAATCCAACTCGATTGGGTCGGGTTTGGGAAGCTATGCAGAATCTTCTCGACCGAAATACCGCAGTGTGTGTTGCCAGTGATTACATACGGCACTGAGACGTGGTCTCTCACAATTGACCTACAGTTAAATAAAATAAAAATCAACATTATATAAGATGAAAAATATAGCTCAAAATCTATGTATGTATGACATAAAAAAATTCAAAAAATTGTTTTACTCGCAGACGTGTATTTAATACGATTTATTCTGCGTCACGTACGGCAATGTTAGACAGGGTCCGGTTTAAGCCGCTTTATTTGTTTTGTACCAGTTTGAAGCTGTCAATATTCAACAGAAATTAATATTATGCTCATAGATTAAATATTCATTCAGTCTTTACTTAATTAATAACTCTTTTCATTTTGTGTTATTGTTTAATACTTACGGTATTAATGAATTAGCAGGTAACATAACTCCACTAAATAGCTGATGTTGCACCTTCGCTGCTTGGAATAATGCTGCTAATAGAAACAACCGTTTAATATGAAAAAAACAAATATATTCTCTCGTTTCGTTTTTTTTTGTGGTTATGTTATGATTTTTATATAGTCATTATTTATATGCCGTGTCAACAGTTATTTCTAGAGCCGGGTATTTTACAAATGAACGAAGGACCGGTCTTTCTCCTACCAAATTGGAACATTTAAAAAAAAATACAAATATTAATTTTGAAATGTATTTATATTATTGCGTTAAACTTACATATCGATTTCCAATAGTCATGTTCATACTAAAAATATATAACTCTCATAAATAGCTTTAAGAAAATTCAATACTGTGTTATTTAAAAATTTAGATATTAACTATCACTAAAAAAATGTGAAGCTAAGACATCGATAATTAAAATAATCTCAACAACAGAAAGCAACGATCGCAACAACGGATACCGTTTAACCGCTTGAGCACTTACCTGGCGTTTACGCCAGCTTTTCATTGTTTTCCTATTGTCTTATGTCTTATGGGTAATCGACACATTAAGCAACGCACCGATTACTAATTAATTAAATATATGTTATTATTCTGTTGGCAAGCTTTATAAATTAAAATAAAATAAATCGATGACAAAATTTCAAGAAAACACCCATGCCTTTTTCTAACTGAGGCTGAGCTTTCGATGAAAGAAAACCTTATTATGAAATAATACTATTTTCTAAGAGCCGCCTGGATAGTTACCACCATACCAGTTTGAAATTCCATCGCCACGCATTTACTTGTGTGTTTCGTGAGCTTCGCTGAGAACTAATTCATCCATCCATTCTACTGAAAGACGTCCACTGCTGGAAATAGTCCTCCCTCATAGAGTGTAACAATCGGCTCGCTTGGCAGGCGAGTCCGCGGTCATGGGTTTGTGGTACTCAGAGGATGCTGCTACCCATCTCCTGGTGAGCCCTTTAATCGCCTTTAAGACACTCACGGGAAGATATAGTGCTATTCTAGAGCTAGCTAGGTGCTTATAAGTTTTGCGTTTAGACCATATTAGACCACGTTATTTACGATTTAATATCGTACGAGTTTATATTCAAATTGATAAGCGTATACAATATAAAATAATAATATTTTATAAGTAACTAAAAAGCAAGTAAAACAACGAATTCTTTCGCCAGTATAAGTGGAAATGATAATGAAATGCGACGTGCCTTAGCGAAGCGCTTAGACAGTTTATTTTTACTTGGTATACAATCTGACAAATAGCTGATACTGAGAATTCCACACATCATTTTCTACGACATTTGCTGAACTAAACTGTTGAATCCAAAGACGATTTAGTACCAGTATGGTCTGAATTTGATCGACGCGGGTCGAATTACATCCTATAATGAGACCTAAAGCCTTTTTAACGTGGAAAAATTGTCAAGGATACAGGTTTTTGCTGCGGGAAGCAGAAATTTACAATAATAAATAAAATTTGTAAATAAAATATACAAAAATGGAAAATTGATATCTGATCACGTGATCATTCTCAGATTTTTTTGAAATATCGTTATAAACTTTAGTATATCTGCTAGCTAACTCCTATTATTCAGTTAAAGTTCGGTCATCAAAACAATCGTTCTCGGCTAAACCATGACTAAATTTCACTGATGTGTTGGTTCTTTTTGGGGTTATCTCCCTGTGTTTACAAAACCTGTCGATAAGCACCAATAGCTTTGGTATTCCAGCAGCATCAGATAAGAGCTAATTCTTTAAGCTTAGTGTGTTTACCATTCTAGGCCCCATCATCACTTAACATAAGGTGAGATTATTGTCAAAGAGCTGAGCCTGTAAAGAGTATAATTAGTAAAAAAATTTTTACAGGATACTATAGAATAAAAC
Organism: Samia ricini; assembly: GCA_014132275.2. Lineage (NCBI taxonomy): Eukaryota > Metazoa > Arthropoda > Insecta > Lepidoptera > Saturniidae > Samia > Samia ricini. Next base: position 39,065,159 of record AP028163.1, on the reverse strand, counting down.
CTATTATCAGTATATATAAAATTAAGTAAACAAATAATGTAATATTTGTGAATAATGGAAGTTATTAGTGGAAATAGTCTGTAGCTGGTAGCTTGATAATAATTAATGAGCGCATTGTTATAAAACAAATTCCGCTGCCAACGGTTCACGAGTCGAGAACAGTGGTCGCATTGTAAACTTTTCATTAAAAATATCTGAGAGGCGGAGCGGTAAATTATAGCAAGTACAGACTGCATATTATTTGTATTCGTGTTATTTTTTATCAGTTTTAATATTCAGTAACAATATTCTGACATGTGAACTCCTTTTGTATAGAGAATCCAGAAACTGTTCTCTATCCAAATAAGCATTTTCCGCGTGTTCCAAACCTCTTTTTATGACACTGTTGGCAGTAATATTAAATTAATAAAAGAGCTAAACAGTTCGGTTATTAGAAAACAACTCACACTATATTATGGTTATATCATGTAATTTTCATTCACTGAAAGCACATTGTAGGTACGTGTACAATTAAATAAAATATCTACCCACGTTACACAGTCGTTAAAACGTCGTTCCTCGTGTGGATCTGAAGAGGCGGATGGGGGTGCAGCTGCAGTTGCGCCGGCGCACGTTCATGTACCATTAGTTATGCTCAATGAGGGATGCGGCACAGCAACAGATTTTTTTTTCTATCCTAGCTAATGCTGTTAACCGGAGGGGCCTTTACAGCTTCACCGACTTTTGAGGGCGAGTCCTGAAGGCACTCAGCCGCAAAAGGTAACTAACAAGGGCTCAAACCTCAGCTTGGTCGCTACTTGAGTGTGAAAACTCCCGCGGAATTTTGATCCTAGCTAATCCCTACATTTTTTATTTACCATAAAAAGAGGTTCCTTACAGGACCTATGTACCTGCGTGTTATTTGCAGGAGTGTGTATGCAGTGTTGTGCGTGTGCGTGTAATGCTCAATGCATGGGCAGTGTCATTGTATCGCGCTGGCGGCGATGCCAAGAGCCTCCCCAGTTGGGGAACGAGACACATATTGGGTCGCCGCCTGAGGGGGACCCAGCAACAGAATGTTGACACGATGTTTATAAATATATTTACATATTTCAAAAAAAAAAAAATGTGATTTATAACATACATATAATTAAATGAACATAAATATGTTTAAATAGAAAATAGCCTACACTCATCTCACTCATCTCACTCATCTTTGTTATAGAAATAGCGGGTGCCCGCAACTTTGTTTACGTGTCTTATCTTGACTGAATAATGCATGTTCTGATTTAGTATGTGTTTTTATAACCTATCTATTTTTTCTGTTTAATTTCTTTAATCATTTCTAAAAATGGCGCGTATATTTAAAATGTAATTTATGCACACAAAGTTTTGGTCAAAATCAACCCAACCCGTTTTGAGTTAAAGTCGTTAAGAATAATTACAAAAAAAAAATTGTAACCTTTGCTCCTTGACATACAATTCCCGAGTACAAAATTTCATCAAAATCGGTCAAGCCGTTTTGAGTTACATAAGGGCATACACAATGAGAGATATTTTTAAAATTTCTGATACGAGATTAGTAACGGGTAAAATAGAAATTAAAAGAAAATTGTACGGACCAAACCTACGACCTGATTTATTATTAGTGGTACCTATATAGATATATCGGAGGCTGGAGCAGGCTGAAAATCAGCGCTATGTGGTAATGCCGCCTAGCAACAGCTGAGCTTGTCCCATTGCCAAAATTATTATATCAGGCCATAATTATTTTTAAGCTCATGTATTATGTTTTGGCAATAAATCGTTTTTATTATTATTATTATTATTATATATAGATTATACATTATATTGTATATTAGATGTAAATCCTTTAAAACTTGGTCAAATTTTAAAATTAATTCTTAATTCCCATTGTAATTTGGGGTTATCAGGTCAAGGTCGAAGATCATGGGGGGCAGGATGTATATCCTTCCCCCCGGACTGTTGACCGTTGGGTCATGCCTCCCTTCGGGGTGGCGGGCGAAGAGGTGGGGGGCATTCTCCCCCCCCATCCCCATTGGGCCATTGCACGGACGAAGCCCGGTGGGTTCGCCGCAGGGGGCGACGCGGTGGCATGCATTGCAATCCCGTATCGCCCCCATCCCAAATGCGGCGGACGGCCTCGGGGGGTTTTAGTGGGTATTTCCGGGCGACTCTCGCCCGGGTGAGTCCCACACTGGCACGGAGTTCGTCCCTCCGTGCCCCCTTACCTATTGGGGGACTCCGGTCTCACTAATGCAATAGGTAAGGGTAGTGCGTAAATGCATTTCCCCCCGAAAAAAACAAAAAAAAAAAGGTCAAGGTCAAAGACGTACACACATAAAGGATTACAAATATTATGCATACAATCGTTTTCTCCAATTTAATCTTTGACGACATTTACAAAATAATATTTAAAATTCCAAAACGAACAATCTCAGACCCCGAAGCGCCGTGTTTCCTCCTTGTTTTCTCTACTGTCAATTGATTTCAAGCGGATGACTGATTCAATATCCTTTGATGTTTTAGTATCCCGATGTTTACTGTGTTCAGATGAAATACGAAGCCAATAGAGCCCCTACGAACGGGAAACTCGTGTTTTAAAATAATTATCCGAGGGAGTAAGTGCCTTTTTATTTAATACTAGCTGTGCCCGCGGTTTTATCTGCTTGGAATTCAGATAATTTGCAATTTAGCTAGGTTCTCGGTCTGGATCTAATATAGGTATGTCATTGCTAACTTTCATTGAAAACGGTTCAGTAATTATTGCTTGATTGACGAAAAAATTAATACAGAGACAACAAAATTGACAGACAGGCAGACAAAACAAAAAATTTAAAACTATCGTTATGTGTTCTACAGTCGATTCTGAAGCTCCGCATAGTATTTTTTCTTAAATATCTTCAATGTACAGATTTCGTCGCGTTTGCCTTTTATTGTAAATACATATATATTCTATGAATTTCTGAAAATCTTATACTATCTTGAATATATTAAATATTCAAGGGATAGGGCATTATTATCAGACAGTCAGTACATCCCTGAGAAGAGCTTCATACGAAAATTCAAGATATTAATTAAGTTTTACGTCGTAAATTGAGATATACATTAAATTACAAAGTGATTATTAATCTAGAGAGATTATGAGGACGTAGTTTTTTACTCGAGTGTACTTACTCTCTGCAAATATTATTTATAGCCAATAATTAAATAAAATTTGTATGTAATTTTTTTTTATAGCCCAATGGTATGTTTATTTTAAAGCAATAATGGCTCTGTGGTAATATGAACGGGTACAGCGTTAATGGACGCAAGTTAGAATTCATCTATTATAATCTTTAATAGACCTCAGCTTTCGGTAAATAAACCATACCATGGTGATGAGATATTTTCTAGCGTATGTCTCAGGCTACATGATGGCGCAGTGGATAGTGCGGCCGGAATCCAAGTCAATGGATGCGGGTTCGAGCCCACCTATTCGATTCTAATAACCAGCCTGAGCTTTCGGTGAAGGAAAACATAGTGAGGAATCCATAGCATGGTGGTAGGGCATTTTCTAAAAACCCCTTCTAACATTTTACCCGCCTGTATAGCTACCACCCTCAAGTTCGAAAAACCTGTCGCCAAATACCAATAGGTGTGTTCCGGCAGCATCGCTTGAGAACCAGTATCTAGGCTTAGTGTGTTTACCATCCAGGACTACATCGTCATTTAACATCAGGCGAGATTGCAGTCAAAGCACTGAGCCTTTACCAGAATATGTAATATTCTAAAAAAAAATTGTTATTAACCAGTCACGACGAAACATGTCGGTAACGCAAACCCATAACCCTCAATATAGTAAAACAGTTTTCGCTTTAAAAAAACGATTCTACAAGTTTCAAACAGTTGACTCAATTGGGAGAACTCTCAATATAATTTCGACTCATTTAAATACAGACGTAACATTAAAATACTCTCTATTGAGGTAGTGATACAAACGATACCCGGTTAAAATGAGAAATTTACATTTTCTACAATACTATAAATACGCTCCATCTAGTTAGTGCAGATTAATTTACATGTATACAATAATCACCGCATAATATCCGAGCATCAATATATGTATGTGCGAGAACTAACTGGTATTTTTTTAAGCTGTTAACACACGTACGGACCGAACCGCGGTCATAGTATGACGAGCTTTCGAGGACATCAGTCGCCTAAGTAGGGATGGGGAATGAGATTGTTTAATATGTCGATTACCCATAAAAATGAGACAATAGTAAGACAATGGAAAGTTGGCGTAAACGCCAGGTTAGTGATCAAGGGGTTAAAAAGATCGTTTTTTTTAATCGATTCACAAAATATCGAGCTTCAAGAATTAATCTTTTTTTGACTTGTTTTAATTCGTATATAGTATTCTTCCAGTGGTCGAAATTAGACTACATTCATCATTTATTACATAAACTGTTTCTAATTTTGTTTTATTAACAGCACTAAAGATCATCAATAGCAACTAAACAAAAAAAAATAGTTCTTAACCCATTAAGGAAAAATGACACTAAAATGTTTTATTTTAGCCTATTTACAGATTTATAACACATCATATCATATCATGTAAAACAAAAAGGACATTCTAATAATCGATACTTTATTACTTTAAAAGATCGATCTTTTGGACTCCGTTGTTTTGTGAATCGATTTATCAAGCTTAGATTCATATCGATTCAAATATTGATCTATTTCGGAAAGGATTCCCACCCCCACTTAAACGACTGATAACCTCGACCGCACACCGTACTATGCCCGCGGTCCGGCACGTATGTGTGTTAACTGCATTATAGTTACCGCATGAGTTGAAAGAGACAAAACATGTTGTTTCTGTCTTGCTCTTTGTTATTTGTGTATATTTACGAAATTATCATTATTTATACTAATCTCAAATGTTAATATATTCAAATGACTCTTTACGCTCGTTTCAGTTCGCAGACAACGATTCTCAATGAACAGTTTAGTTAATTATCTTATTGTTAAGAATTTAAATAATGCTAATGTTAGGCATACGGTCGAATACAAATTCAAAACTCAAAAATACTTTACTCAATTTAGGTTCTGATAAGGCGCTTACGAATGTCAGAATTCTACCACCGGTTTGGAACACAATCAAGTCATCAAGAAAAACCGGTAAGAAACTCGATCTCTCTTTTTCTCTGTTTTTTTGCAACTTTACAACTAATAGTTACAAAGTTTGTTAGTAGATGCACAGAGAAAGTTATCACTTCCAGACATCCCCATCGTTCACATAATGGTCCACCCTATAATAAAGATATAACCTTTGCAAATTAAAACTTGCTTCACATGGTGCTTGAACTTGTTGTCCGGTGAAGTGCTTTGGGATTTTATTGTAAAGCCTGACACTATTACCTAGATTTTTTTTATTACTTTTGCTAAGTCTGACACATGGAAATGTTAATTTATGTTTATTCCTTGTATTAAAATTATGCTGATCGTTTACAGATTCAATTTATCTAAATTTTTGTGGAACATATAGTGATTTATCAAGAATATATTGGTAGGGGAAGGTTAAGGTATTACATTGTGAATACTTGTGTTTAAGTGATTCGCGAGGCCCCATATTATACATTGCTCGAACAGATCGTAACATGCTTAAACTTTTACAGTATTTCTGTAAACCAATTTATTAATAAAGGCTTTGCTATATGTCGATGTTATTATGTTTAATCTTGGTGTGGTTTTTTATAAGCGCGATCTTAACAAATAAGCTTTATGTGTACGATTATTATATACAATTTAGTACACAGTATATTATCGAAACAATGTAGTCTTTATCAAGATTCTTCCGGTAACATTATTTTCTATAGTCGGGTGGGCTAAAAGCTTGTTATTTACGCTGTTGCGCATAGCCAATTCCACGGTTAAATATACATCAGAACACCATTGAGAGTAGCCGACTCTGGACAACCGTAAGTTTTCTTTGTTACAAGATTTAATTTAGTATATATAGATAGATTAATTATATTATGTAACTATGATGGTGCTGAAAATTGTGTATGTGTTATTTGTGTGTTTGATGGTACATAATATGATAATTTGATATTATAAATTATTTTTAATAAATATGGAGACAAAAATTGTTTATTATATAAACTTCTTGATATAGTTCTCAGTTTTTGGTATCTTGTTTTAATATTTAATTTTTAAAATTTTAAAATAAATAATTCGTGTCTCCGCAGAATTCCAGCGCTACTCTGACACTTTTGAAGGTTCAGTACAGCAATTAAGCTGAGGTTGGACCTTGTTTGCATAAGCGCAACACTTTAATTTATGTTATAATAAATATCTATTACCTATGTATTTAATTTATTTATTTGTTTATTTGTTGGAAGACCAACAGTTATATCTTACATTAGTTAGTTAATAGCTACATTAGAAACAAAAAGCCATTTACAGGTCCTTGCAGTTAAGTAGCAAATTAAAAATCAAGTGGTTTGTTATTACATTACAACATATTACTACATGAACCTAAAATTAAAAATTAAAAAAAAATTATAAGAAACTGAAAGATTATAATTAATTACAACTACTTACAACCGCCATCATTAAAGAAGAGGCTACTTAAGGATGTTGACGCCCTATTTGTGTTAGTATTAAATAAATCTAAATCACTAAACTCACTCAGACTATTGAAGGAGTGACTAGATCGCCATAAAAATGAATTTTGTCGGTAATTAGTAGGAACAGTGGGAAGCGATAGGGGGACATTCGTACGGGATTTAATATTTAAAAAAATCTATTCTAATATCTCTTAATGTATAAACAATCTTGTAATGGTTATTTATTTAATTTTCATTCAATTTTAACTATTTCCGGAGATAACATAGTTGTACCTGATGAATTCCCCTTCAAAGCCATTAAGGCTCGTCAGACTAGTAATATTAAAACGTATTTTATTTGCCCAATTACGACTGAAAAAAACTCCTAAAATACGAATAATACAAAGAGCATACTCAAGGCCGTGTGGTCTAGACGCATTTGTTCTATTCAGATCGTAAAAATTCATCATACTACATTAAAGTAACTCTATGGCGTACGACATAATTCTTTGTATAATACTTGTAAAGGCTGAGCTCACATTTTTTATATGTAAATGACATAGAAAGGCTTTTTTACAAGAATATTAAGGCCAAACATATTGTTATAAAATTCGAATCAATAAATTAAGCAATAATTTATTATTTTACTCCTATATTACATTAATAACGTGCTCATTATAATAAAAATAATCATTTTGTTAAGTACATTAAATTTTACATTATGGTAACCCATAGATACAATGTTGTTTACCATGAAACCGATTTCTTTTGTTACATTTGTCATACTTTCAATATGAGTTAGTTCTCAATACTTATCAACTTCTGCAAAAATTCGTTTATAAAGGTAAAGATTTCCTAGTATGCCGTACTCCGTAACATAATAATTACAAATGTTTATATCTAATCTTCTTTCTTGCTCAGCAGCGTGTAATAACTGTAAGATCCCTTTAGAATCTGTGAACAAATACCGTCTTGTATATTGAGATAGTCAAGGATTACGTGTTATAATATAAACCCTTTCACCCTACTCGTCTTTGTTAAAATTTCGTTTGAACATCGACCGATTATCAAGATAGGTCCCGGTAATAGCCGGTATGTCAATCTATTTCAGCTATTCAAATTTGAAATTTTATTTATTTATTTTAAAGTTTTTGGGAAGGCTTACAGTCAAATGTTGAATATAGGTAGAAGAAATTATGAAAGTGTTACAATTGCTAATTATAAGCCTCCTTACAATCCATTTTTTTTTCATTAAAGTATCAGTGATCAGAATCAGTAATCAATCAGAAGAAACGATATATTTTTGGTTTCATCTCAAACTTAACTTTTAAGATTCAATATTGAAACCCGCCGCAAGATTTTTTTCACGGTTTAGGCTCAGCGCTCTGACCACAATCTCACCTGATTATAAGTTACAATATGGTCCAGGATGGTAAACACACTAAGGCTAGAGGTACTGGTTCTCAAATGATACTGCCGGAACACACTTATTGGTGTTTGGCGACATTTATTGGTCTTTCAAACTTGAGGGTGGTAGCTACCCAGGCGGGCATTATTATAAAATGCCCTTCTACCATGTCCATGATGTTTTTCTTCACCGAAAGTTCAGGCTGATTTTAGACTTGGACAGATGGGTTCGAACCCGCTTCCATTGACACGGAATCCGGTCGCACTATCCACTGCACCATAATCGCTTATAAAGCTTCATTGCAGTTAATCGGATATGTTAAATAGTATGTGAATAGAATCAGTTCGCGATTGAGCATAGCTTCTTCTTTATCGTCACTTTTATTCTGACACGGCAAAATAACTGCACTTCATCTGATTTTAAATACGGGATAGTCCAAGAACAATAACGACCTTCAGCCAATGTGGATGTATAGATTGTCACCATCATCATGTCAGTCGTACATTCCACGGCTAAAACTTCTTAGTAAGTTGAGTTATATATCTACTGATCCCGAAATACGACGCACAATAATTGCGACTAGGACAGCATTTTTACAAGTGTACGGTTGGATCCAATTGCTCTACCAACTTCTCTACCTGCTGGACAACACTGGCTAATTCTAACGGGTTTTTTTTTTTTTGCCATAGGAATGGTAGTCAGAACCCAGTATGGCACGAAACCCTACGAAACAAACGATTTATTCTTTGAAATACCTCACTCACTCATTCCTTATTTAGTTAACAGATATTTTATTACAATAAGTCTGGGGCAAGTCGTTTATCTCATTAAAATTGCGATATTATATTATGTATTGCTTTTTGACTGATTTCCACAACTTTGTTGAAATGAAAATTTTTTATAAATGCTGCTACGTATCTATGAAACTTAGATCCTTCTCCGACCTTATCTAATCTTAAGACTAATTGAAATCTATTGACATTCGTTTTCAAGCTACCTGCGTTTAAACAAAGCCAATTAGCTGGAGGTAAAAAGTATGATTTATTATTTTTATAATAAGTAATACAGTTGGTGTCTCTGCTAAGGTTGGTATATAGTAGGCTTATTTACTATGTGTACTTTTGCTTGTAAAGTTTAAATCGACCGACAGACAATTACAAAAATGGAAAAAATTAAAAAACTAAAAACAAGAAAATGAAAGAGTTAAAATAAACGGCAAATTTACAATTGATAAATGAGAAATGAATAATTACATATAGCAAAAACAATCAGAATAACTCAAGAATTAACCGTTGTTAAACAGCCAACTCTCCGTTTCTTTGTAACTTAGAACCACATAACTTCTACTTAACCACGTTAGGAGTTTCATGTTCACCAAATATGTGTTCAATTTGTAAATCATAAAAAGTTTATTTATTTTACGGTACAGTCAGGTTCTCTGTGCGTGGAATTGACGAAAAGCTAATACAAAGTTTTATATAACTCAGCGGAAACATTACAGAAAGTATTCCGTGTATTCATTTCCTTCACAAAATTTACGTATATTCCTTGGAAGTGATTATGGATGAACATACAAACTTCCACAAGTTATAATATTATAGTATTTATAAGCAAATCATATTTGTAATTTCCAGTATTAAAAAAGGAGTTCCTTTTTTACGTATCGATTCGCTCCAAAATCATGAGCAGTATGATCATCTTAATAACGCTATGTTTTTATGATTAAAATTTATACGACTTGGTAAAAAAACATTACATAACATAAAAAACATTTTTTTTTTTATATATTGATTGAGATTGGTTAGGTACTCTAAAAGTATATAATTATATAAGAAATTTTAATACCATGACCTGCAGTCAAACTGAATGTTCAGTTTTGTGGGTCAATAATCTATGTTGTAAGGTGTAAACAAGAGAATAAATAAATAAATGAAAAAAAAAAAGCTCACGCCTGTTATCCCCGAAGGGTTAGGCAGAGGTGAAATAGCAAACTACACCACCCACATTTGGCCGAGCTTAGTTCCGCTCCAGATGTGACAGGAGGGCGAACCTGTCGCCATATCGGACACAAATTCCAGACTCCAGTGTGATACTGAGTAGAAAAACCCAATACCTTTTGGCCCCACCCAGGGATCGAACCCGAGACCTCAGAACGGAGTCGCACCGGAATACAACTGCGCCACTGAGGCAGTTAGCAGTGGTAAAATAAGAAGCTATATTGCGTATACTCATGTGCATATGGAATTACAAATCTTACATGGACCGAGGAGTTTTAATATTTTTTTTCCGGTTCCAATGCACCATCTGATTTATATTGTATATGTTTATGAATAAAGCTTTTTTATTATTATTATTATTATTTTATAAGTCTATTTTTGGAGTACTCACACCAACGAAAGTCGATAGAGACAGGTCAGTGAAAGGTCCCGCTGTGAACACGAAAGGGCAGCGTAGTTGACCAGCAAGTAGCAACACACTTCTACGTGAATTCGCGACTTGAGTCCACCACGCGCTGGAGTATACACCCTCGTCTACTTTAATACTCTACAAATATGACAACGTGAGGTGAGGTTGTTAATTTTAATTTCAATAGTGTTACAACGCTTACGAACGCTTAAGAACCCACTGTCGCGGCCTTAGATGCAATAAACGCATCATCTAAGAATGTTCTCGAATCGAGGACATTTAACAGTGCATCAGACAAAGCAAAAATTCAAAATATTGTAAACAAAGCCATCAAATAATACATTTGTTTATTGTAACAACCCATCGTAACTAGAAATTATTGAAAAATTATTAGAAAAAAAACTGTTTTAATTTTTTTTTGTTAATTGATGATAATCTAAACTCACCAATAGCTACTAAGCAAAGAAAATCGATTGATAAACAGAAGTAGAATATTGTTTTGATACACTTTTTTTTTTACTTGATCCAACTGCTTGATACAAATGTATCCTTTTTTATAAATTAAACTCCTTTTTATTACTCACCATATAAAGTACATTGTTACTGTGCCAACAATACAGGAATAGTTGCGCAACGAGAGCTAGTAGATATTCTGATATCCAAATGCGTTGCATATTACCTGTACCTTCCTGCAACAAAGTTAGTCTCACTTTGAATATTAAACTCGAACTGTTCATTTCAACTATTACCATTAAATATTAGATATAACTTTTCAAATAACGAGTAGAATTTTGTAAAAATTAATTAATTTTAGATCACGTTCACATTAAGCCTCTTATTTTATAGTTTTTTAGTATCGAATATTAATTTATTAATTGCCCAAGACTAATTGCAAACGAATTCTATAAAGAATTAATCCATGTTTATACGTGTATGAATAAGTCCATATATTTCGTAGGTCAAGGAGGAAGATATTTAAGAGATCTAGCCGGTCATAAAAAAGTCTAATGCCTTGAGGACAACAGTTACTGCGTATCAGCCGCTTAAGGCATGACTTACGTGCATATTAAATACTAAATAGCCTTCTAGATATCCTTTATCTTAATCTTACTCGTATATTGATATATTCTTTTGAATAATATTCATATTTGTAATTATGTCGTAAATAGGCGATTCTATATATTTATTTTTGGTTATCTAAATGAAATCGAAGTGTCTGTTTGTATTGTCAAAATTTATTTTTTAATTAATAGATATGAATGTATTATAGAATACCAATACCAAAAGTAAATTTAAAAAAAAATTAGGGTTTCGCGTAAAAAAATTAAAACTCATGAAATTTTGTATAAAATCCGATTCAATGCACAGTTAATTAAATTTGTGAGAAATTTCTTTGCTTAAAGTTAGAAGCAAAAAAAATTAGGTTCCGTAAAAAAAAATTAAAACTATAGTAGTCCAAGTAGTTTTTGTTTTTTACAAATTTATAAAACAATATTTCGATATAATATTGTTATGTATTGTATCTTGTTATGAATTGAATTTCGATAACGGCGCAGCAGGTAATGCGGCCGGATTCCGCCTCAATGGACGCGGGTTCGATCCCCACCTATCCGACTCTAAAATCGGCCTGAGCTTTTGGTGAAGGAAAACATCGTGGTAGGGCATGCTCTAATAATGCCTGTCGGGGTAACTAGCCCTTAGTTGAAAACCTGTCACCAAATACCAATAGGTATGTTCCGGCAGCATAGCTTGAGAACCAGTACTTCTAGGCTTAGCGTGCTTACCATCCTGAAACACATCGTCACTTAACATCAGGTGAGATTGTCGTCAAAGCACTTAGCCTATTCCGCGTAAAAAGAAGAAGATGTTACCATAGTCAACTGGATAGCGCTGGCGCAAATCATCAAAGAACAAATGATGACGTAGAGGAACATTACCGGAGACAATAGAGAGTTTAAACGCTTCGCGCATGCCTGTAACCAAGATTGTTGTTAACTTATTTCTTATATTAATCTAGAGATCTATTTTGTATTCCATATCTACTATAAGCTGTAATTACTCATCCTAAAAGTCCAGTGAAGCTGTCAAGGCTTTGAAAGTCAACAATGTTTAGCCAGTTGTAAAAAATATCTGATACAGTAATGTTATTTTTCTGTATCTCTATACGTGAGTGTGCTTACATTTTAACTGAAATTGTTTTAGACTATACTGATTGGTAATTTAGAAGAGGTATATCCTGACAAAATCATAGTAAGTTCGTAGGGTATTTTCTGGTCGCCTGGTTAACTATCGTCCTGAAATTTAGTAGAAGCACTATCGACGACTGTGTTTCAGGTGCATTACAGTAGTGCTCGTTGACTTCGTACTCCTGCTCTATTCTCAGAAAAAGGGGCTACAGACAGACTAAACTCAGTTAGATCTCGAATCATATCTGAAGTTTGTTATATGCATCTTTAGGCTGCAGTGTTCACTCACGGTTAAGTACACTTCTTTGTTATAAGAAAAACTTATTAGTTCTAGAAGACGAATCGTAAAATTTTAATTGATAAAATGATATTTTTTGTTGACTAACTTCACCAGTTTTCTCCTAACCAGAGACCTGAAAATACATTTGTGTCATAAAAAAAAAAACAATTATGTAAATTGCTTTAATAGTTCCCGTGTTACTGAGTGAATAAAACATAATATCAACTATGGAGAAACTGTTTAAAATGAAATACAAGAAATACTCACTTGACCAAATACAGGTGATGATAATGGCAATCTTTTATTCTCTTCATAGCTTCATTGTAGCTAACGTTATCATTATTACCTTCACCGAATAACCTTGTACATTTTGCTGATAAAAGTTTCAATTGACCGGCGAAAAAGGACATTAAGACTATGGCGTTAGAATCGTAATTCGCAACAACACCACCACCGTAGAAGCAAATCAAAGAGTGCTCCATAACCGCTACCCAATAACCGAATCCTCTTGATCTTTCGAATGGTAACCAAGAGCTCATTATTTCTGGATAAGGTAAAGTGCCATTTAACATCAGTTCACGTTCCGATGACGATAGGAAACCAACCAACGGTGCTAAAATGACTGTAAACACTGTAGCTGTGACCAAACACCAATAAAAGTATGTAACTTTTCTCGAATATCTCATATATTCCATTACAATTGATTTCATCGTGCTGTCTTTATATAATTGACTCTTTTCCAAATTCGAAACGTACTCGATGACGCTCCGCCATGACTTCTGCCAAAATACAAAAGTCCCGGCTTTTACGACGCAAACCGTGCTCAGCATAGTAACTGAGAGATTTCTCAAAGCCAACTCTATATTAGATCTGATGATCCATAGTTCGATATATTGCGACAAAACGAAGAGTACGGCGAATATGTGAATTGAATTACAAACGACCCGGTTAACTCCGGCAGTCGATTGCCACATACCCCAATATTTTAGGCCTCGTAGCGTCGGTCCCAATAATGGATGGTCTGGATTTTCCAAACGGGATAGTAATTTTGTTAACATCGTATCCGACGGTACTATTCAGGTAGTCAGTTGAAATTATTCTCTCTAAACAAAAAGCCAAGTATTATTCACTTTATGGAGTGTCAATATATTATTTATTACACTCGTTAAAAATGTTTTAAAATTTTTTATGTAAACTATAGATTACCACTGGGTTTACTTATTTAAATTTCTTTCTAACAACTTATTTTATCATGTTTTCCAACATTAATTATTAATTATGTTTTACCGATTTATGTTGACATTGTGCAATTTTATCAACGTTTGTATAAGAATACCGCAAAATTATTTAGTCAAATAAATCTTCATATTGAAGAAAAATATTCAGAATAATTAAATCGAACCAAAAAAGAGGTTTATATAAACGTCACTGTGAAATAAGTTTGTGTATTAAAATGTCACCCACTTTTTGAAGCGTAAAATATTTTAAAGTTAAACGAATGAACATTTTTACACATATTAAAAAACAAAAGATTTTAGCTGAATCGGAACATTATAGTAGAAACGTAGGCGGACAGGCGTCACTATCAATCACTGTAAATTGGATGTTTCGCGTTTAAAGAGGATGGAACTGTTTGGTTTTATTACAGTGCAATTTTTCAATGTTTTGATCAGCTAAATACTGCTTCTGTTACTAGTGTTCATATTTTCTGAATAAAAAACCTTATATTAACCAATATGAGATTTAGTATTTTACTTCCATTTAGTTTATACACACACCATCCATCCATCCATCCAACAAAAAGACATCCAATGCTGGACATAAGTCTCCCCCAAAGATCTCCACGACGACCGGACTTGCGCCACCCGCATCCAGCGGATTCTCGCGACCTTCACCAGGTCGTTGGTCCACCTTGTGAAGGGCCTACCCATGGTGCGTCTTCCAGTGCGCGGCAGCCATTCGAAAACCCGTTGGCCACATCGGGCATTGGTTCTACGAGCAATGTGCCCAGCCCACTGCCACTTACTTCTAATACTTCTAATACTAATACTTCGTGCAATGTCGGTTAATTTGGTCCTTCTGCGGATCTCCTCAATTCTGATTTGATCACGCAAGGAAACTCTAAGCATAGCCCTCTCCATTTTTATTAAGACTACGTTAAACAGTATTTACGACCGGTTTAATCAAATTTTGCACTTTCTTTTTAAAGTTAATTGGGTTACATTTATTTATGAGGTTGGAAATTATATTTACTAACAATTTTAATCAAATTTTAACCTTTAATTTTACCTAAAAAACAAATCGAAATCCGTATGTACAGTTAAAACACATTGATAATGTATTTAAAGAACCAAAAAACAAACAAAAATTATATCATCATTATTTTGTTTACTTAAGTTCAGCTAACTTATGATAAGCTTTGAAACACTTGATGCAATTACAAATAAAAGTAGACTGCTAGCTATTAACAAACCGCGGACCATACAATACCTTAATAACAGATTTCTCTAGCTATCATATTTGACATGTGTTGACGTCTATATTGGCTACAGTATAACAACAACCGACTCCGAATTCAACCTTTTAAGGGTTACAAAGCTTTCTACTTCAAAGGGGAAGGCAATTTTAAAACAACATTTCTACTTAAAAAAAGCCTTTTAATTAACTTAATTAGAGGTAAATATTTCCTACAGTTTTAATTAGAAGACTTAAATTTCTTAATAGTCTTAAAATTGTTTCTTTGTTAAAATATCGTAGATAATAGGCTTATAAAATAATTCCTTTTAGAATTTTTTTTCAATAATACTGATTTGCAATTTTCTAATGCTTCCCTAGTTATCACCGTCAAGCAGAGTTTGAAGCGATCAAGGCGCAGTGGATAGTGCAGGCGGATACCGCGACAATGGACGCGGGTTCGAACTAAAATCAGCCTGAGCTTTCGGTGAAAGAAAATATCGTGAGGAAACCATAGCATGATGGTAGAGAATTTTCTACAATGCCCGCCTGGGTAGCTATCACCTTCAAGTGTGAAAACTGGTTGCCAAAAACCAAGAGGTGTGTTCCGGCAGTATCACTTGAGAACCAGTACCTAGGCTTAGTGTGTTTACTATCCTGCACCACATCATCACTTAACAACAGGTGAGATTGTGGTCAAAGCACTGAGCCTATATAGTGTAAAATAAATGTCTCAGCATGAGATATAAGTATACAATAGTGTACAAAAAAAATTATTATGACCAATTATGGATAATTCACTTTAGGGATGCACTTATCTAGGGATTTATTAGATCGTTTGATGGCCTTTCACCTTTCTAGATCAATTTAGAGCGGCAGAAATCGAATAACAAAGATTGAATGAACTATAAAGAATACAATTATAATTATGTTTTAGCAAGATGCAAAAACTTATTATATGCATATTAGGGCGTTTATAAAAAGGTTATTTTTTTTGTGCCACGCTCAAAACTTTCGATTAGATGCCAAAATAGGCCTCTAATAATATGAGCGCGTGATATTATTATTAAGGTTGTCCACATCACACGTTTCGATTTCTCATAAGAATAACACAGGGTTTTTTTTCTTCAAACTTTTATCCCTAATTAACGATAAATTACATTGCATTGTCCATCGAATATTTTTGTAAAAAATTGAACGCCCTACAAAAAAGGTCTGATGTCAATTTTCAATGAATCAACTCAATCAAAAGTTATTCGGGGACAATGCAATGCAATTTATACTTCGTTAGTTATTTATACTTCTGATTTTTAAATCAGAAGATTTTTTTTTCCAACAGGAAAATTCCGCGTAAAAAAAAATAAAACAACTGAAATTGTAACTAAAATCCGATTCAATGCACAGTTTTTACTGGCAGGTATTTGAATTAGTGGGAAATATATTTGCTTAATGTTAGTAGCTTAAAAATATAGGAAAATAATTAGGGTTCCGTGTAAAAACTTAAATATTGATTAAATATATTACGCAATGAAAAATATATGAAACGTGGACGCAGCCGCGGGCATGCAGCTAGCTATAATAATGTAACTACTATTAATTTAGTTGAAGTTATAACATTAGACTTATTCATAAATTTAATAAAACTACATCAGACAGTAAATAACATCAAACTGATTTATTGCCTACACGAGAAACAATTTACAATAATGTACACTTAATGAAAAAAGAAGCACACAGTAAAATGTAAAGCAAATAAATTCTCTACATGGGAATTCATTAAAAAAAATGTTAGTAATTATGTGATTTATCGTCGATCGTATAATTTACTATTTATCATTTTGCATTTGCGAAAATAATGTGTAGAAGCTGTAAGAACCCTTTATGATCTGAAAAAGAAAAATTGTTATATAAAATATCGTTGTGAAAATAAAATCTTTTTTTTTGTTTAAACCAATTTTATTTCATTCTTTTCAAATAGAAAGCCAAGTGTTATGTATCAAATACCGCATATTTCCCTTTATATTTATACTTTGTGTGATGAAATTTATTTACTCCCTAAGCCAACTTTGAGCTTCATGTAATAAACGAAAAAAAAAAAAGTCAAACATAAAAATAGAGACAACATATTATTTTTGAGATTTCATTCTTTTGTTCTCAACCGCAGACTTATAGTTCACAATTAATAAATATTATTCTTTACATTCGTCTCAACAAACTTTACGTCGTTTGTGAAGGTGGTCAAATTTTTTCAAGACCTACTGATATCGACGCAACTATTATTAAGCTATGAATACACGTACGACCTGACATGGTATGGCGAGAGGCCGAGGTCATCAGTTGCCTATGTAGGGATGAGGTATAATATTTTAGAAATAGATCAATTTTTTGATTCGATCCACAAAACCTCGAGGTATAAGAGATCAATCTTTTCTCGGTCAATCTTTTTTATTTGATTGTTTATTCGTAAATATAGTTCTTTCAATATTCGAAATTAGAATAAAATCATCATTTACTGTAAAGACTGTTACCATTTTTTTTTTATTAACAGCACTACAGGTCATCATTAGTATCTAAAAAAAAGAAGAATGCCTAACCTGCTATAGATATTCATAACATCATAGAAAACAAAAAGGATACTCTAATAATCGATACTTTATTAGTTTGAAAGATCGATCTTTTGAACCTTGATATTTTGTAAATCGATTCATCAAGCTTACATTCGAATCAATTCAAAAATTGATTGTTTTCGGAAAGAATTCTCATCCCTACAATAGATAACCTCATGTGCCCGTCGTACTATGTCCGCGGTCCGGTCCGTACGTGTGTTAACAGCATTACTTGAGTAAAATGATATTTCTTGTATGATGTTCGCTGTACATTGCATTTTTATATTTAATTTTTGTCATCATACTTTATTGTAAACTTGTTAAATCGTTCAATAAATTACTCGACTTTTCTTTCTTCACGTTCACGGAAGACAAGATTATTTACAAAAAAAAACATTCTATTAAAATTATTAATAATAAATGTATCTATAGAAATTAAGCTTTGTAACTAAATATATATAATTCATTTTTATTTCATTTCCTTTTATATGTTATAAACGACTTACATCAATGAATGTGGGCACGGATAGTGTTGTGTACGGCCCGGCGTCTAATATAAAAGGTTGATTCAGTTTTCCAGCTAACAATATCACATGACGTTTTATGCGCTTATCACCCTTCCACCAGTCGCTCGCGTACAGACCACTGTCGACTTCTTTACTCTGTGGAAATAATTTTATCACCGCACCGGGTTATACTAGATTATTTTAAGTATAAATTGGGTTATACAGGTGGCTTCAGTGAGTTAAATTGCGTATTGCAAAACTTTATCATTCAGTTGCTAGGCGCGGCCAGCAAATAGCTTGAAATTCGTACTACTCCCGGAAGTTAACTAGGCACCTCGCTCTGATTAACCAAGTACTTACTACTTAGTACTAAGTGTATAAAAAGTATGGTACGTTATTGTGACTAACTGTACTTTAATATAAACTGTCCTTTTTTCCGTGGGGGAATTCATTCATGCATCCCCCTACCAACTTCAGTTGAAAGATAGTAGTTGAAGTTGAAACTTGAGTTGAAAAACTATACTATTACACCAGCATTTTTATTGCATACCCAGTTCCAAAAATCCAGTAACATAACAGGTTAATTTAGGAGTTTAATTAACACGGACAACAAAACTTTTTTTTCCCCTTTTAAAAACAAAAACTGCATTAATATTTAAATCGTTTTCCATTTTCTACTATGGTATCGTTTTACCCATATTTACGTTAAAAAAACGTATAAAAAAAAACAAACATCGCGCAAGTGTAACAGTCATTTAATATTACTGTCCGTACTGAAGCGCGATGACGAGAGCGGTAAGCGGCATGAGTGAAAGGAGGGGACGCACATTTTAGTTCGGTCAGCTTTACCGTCGCAAGGACAGACAGGACTCTCTTTTAGTACTGCCCGTCTATAAGTACTTGAACTAGGGAAGGAGTAAGTACTACTGAGCTTAAATAAGTACGTTTACTTACTATAAGTCTAGTGATAATAATAGAAAGTACACAACAATGTGCTACATTTTCTATATAATATCAGCTTAGATTAGCAAAACGTTATAGAATAAAATACAGTGAAAAATATACTTCACCTCAATAGCCACCTCGTTACCGTGCCAACAGTATAGAAAGAGTTGTGCGACCTGACCCATTGTGTATTGTATTACCCATATCTTTTGAGAGGCCGTCGCTTCTTTCTGGGGAATTATTTCACAAGAAAAATAAATTTTATACCTATCTTATGAGGAAAAATCCTTCTAAGTTCAACATGTATGATATAATCATATTTATGAATTAGTTATTTTCATTCATCTAAGTAAACTAAATTAGTAATAAGAAGATTTTGAAATAGATGAGCATAGCCTGATTGTGATAAAGGAAATAAATTTTTATTAAATAAGATGTTGTTCGATTTTTTAAATCTGTTATAAAACACATTCACTTAAAACCATATTACGTCTGCTGTGTTTAAAGGTGCGTCGTAAATTACGTATGTTTCTATTATAAACATTTTATGAAATATAAAACACGTGACGTGGTTTGACATTGTTCTCCTCTTGTGTAAATGCTTATAAGAAGATGAGTCTTATTGCTGCCGGAAACAGCTAGCGAATAATGTAGAGGATAATATAGAAAGTCAGAACTGTCTTTTATGATGAAATCAATTATAGTAAATATAATATTTAACTTAAGTTATAATCGTCTCGTCTTAAATAATAACAATACTTGATGTAACTCATTAATAATAATTTATTTAAAATATGAAATGACAATAGAATTCGAAATATACAATTAACGTGTTCGAAATATAGTTTACTGGCATTACAAACCCCGCAATAGAGCATTCGTCCTGTATCCCGGGAATCTCATAAAACAATACATGCAGTTAATTAAATTAATTATTGATACTAAAAATACCCATTACGATGTTACATACAATAATTAGTGTGTACTTTAATTCGCAATAACGTATTGTTGCCATGCCTACGACGGTCTTATAAATCTTACCGACGATGCTCGAAACTGGCTAGATAAGTTGGATATAGATTTGTAATGAGACACTTTTTTTCCTCTCATTCTCTCACTTAGCTATACGATAAAATAAGATAATAATTGCCATATACAACAATTCCAAATTACTCCAAATATTTTCTACCTAATATCTGTGGGAAGGAAAACGTTTTTGTGTTGTTATGTGCGTTATAATATTAGTAATCCATTTTAAATGTAAGTTTTACGTTAATTTACTAGTGAACTCAAAATGAATCTATGGCTGATAATGTCACATTTCTGCGTGAATTAAATAAATCAAAATCAAAATTTATTTATTCAATTTAGGCCCTAAGAAGGCGCTTATGAACGTCTAAAACACTACCACCGGTTCGGAAAACAACCCAGTCGAGAAGAGCCGGCAAGAAACTCGATCTGGTTCTTTTTTTTTTTTTTCATAAATATAATATATATAATTTTTTTATGTCATAAAAAACTATACAAATCGTAGTTTTTAGTGGAAGCAAAGAGATGTGGGTTATTTCCAGACATCACTATCGTTCACGTAATGATCCACCCTGTAATAACCTTTTGAGATTAAAACTTGCTTGACATAATACTTGAACTTATTGTCAGGTAAATCGGTAATTTTACTTGGGATCATATTGTAAAACCGAATACTATTACCTATAAAGCTTTTATTACACTTACTTAACCTAAAGCGTGGGACGGCCAACTTGTCTTTACTTCTAGTATTAAAATTATGACGATCATTCACTAGATCTAGTTCTAGATCTAGAATAGTTTTGAAAGAACTATTCTTAATGAACGAACTTGGAGGTGGCTGTCAGTACATAGTAAAGAGAATAAATCACCCAATTAATTAATTAACTAGAGTTAATAGATTAATACAAAAAATTTTACTCACAGAACTAAATTGGACGACGCTACAACATATTGTAATCGAACAAACGAGCACGTACAAAAACATGGTCGGTGACAAGAGAGAGTTGAACATTCTGTAATGTCTAAAACAAAGAAAATATAAGTTACATTTAAAATTGCGTTGCGTAAATAAGACTAAGAAATAATATTTTATTGTTTTCAAAATTAACGGGTTTTAAAGTTCTGGTTAATTGTAAAAACAGATGTACGGCTACTATGATTATGAAAAACTTCTTCTTGATAAAAAATTAAAAGCTATATCTTAAAATTATTTTTTTTTTTTAAATAAAAACATCTAGAACATTGGGTACTTCAAATGCAATGTGAAAAGACACTTCTCCAGGCCGGCATAGCAGCAACGACTGGCGATCGATTGAAGATCTTTTGATGGTCGTCGCTGTTTTTGGATTATTCCGTGATTACCATTAGGCAGAGAGCCGTCATTTTCCCGTGCTAGTATAAAACAAATAAAACAAAAAAACTTATTTACAATTTTGTCTTTACTGATATTTATATATACAGTTCATATCAAGAAATATTAAACAGGTATTTCTGTAGTATACAAACAAAACAAATATGGTATTCACTGAACCTATTCCGTGTAACAAAAAAATCATGCCTTCTATTATTAACGTGTTACACGAACCGTTAAATTACTACTGTTTAAAAAAAACTGAGCACATATTAAATTTTGGCACAATTATGTTCAATGAGAAAACATTTAGCAAGAATTCAAATTGTTTATTGAGTCCGAGATATCGCATATTACGTAACATGGCAGTAGTTCAATAGATTATCCATATATTAAAAACGTACTGTTTAGTTAATAATAAGATGTAATTCGTATATTTGCCAAATTGTCAAAATAGTTACTCACTTCATCAATATAGAATGATGCCTGTGGCATTCTTTGATATTATCTAAAACTTTTTCTTTCGATATTGTACCAAGGAATATCGCTCTAGATTGCTCCTTCAATATAGCCAATTGTCCTTTTAGATAAGACATAATAGCAACAGCGTTCATATCATAAACAGCTAAAACTCCAGATCCCTGACTACCCATTATTATATGTACTATAATAGATATTAAATAGCCAGGCATTTTTGTTGTATCAACAGGAAACCATGAACATAATATCTGTGGTAAAGGCTCTAGACCGGCCTTTATTTCCTCACGATAAGTTGCCGATGATATATATCTAAACAAAGGTGACGAAATTAGCAATAAATTTGTAATAAAAACCATCGTCCAAAACATGTATGTTATTATTCTTGTATAACGTATATACTTTAACATAATTTCTATAGTGTTTTTATTTTGTTTTTTGATTTGTTTTATCTCTTCTTGAGATATTTCCTCTAGCAATGCCCTCCATGAGGATTGCCACAGAACGTAAGAATAACATTTAGAGACACATATCAAACTTAAAGCTGTTAAAGACATGTTATTTAGTACTTTGTTAACATCGTTTCTGACTGAATAAACATCAATAAATTGGCTAACAACAAACAGAAGTGTAGTGAAATGAAATAAGTTTAGGAGATCGTTCGAAATTTGCTTCCGGTTTGCCACAAGCCGAACAAATACAACCCTTTTAAAGTTGGGCCCAATAATGGGTTATGAGGGTCCTCAAGCCGTTGCGTTAATGATATGACCTGCTTGACAATCATATTTCTCTGGTAATTCGAAATTAGCACTTAACACTTCCACGAACCCTCTTCCCGTCCGTTTCATTACTCGAGCGCTTCAATTAATAAATAACCCCTCATTTTTTTACTCAATTTAAATTATATTTTCCCCGTTGAAAGTGTTAAATTGCATGTAAATTAACACTCGCGAAGCAAATAAGGATCCATTTGAATTTAAAACACATTTATAAAACTTATTCCATTTTTATCTTGAATCTTCACGTAATATTAAATTGTAAATGTAAAAGTCTTACATCTGGCTTGAATAATTTATAAGACAGTAAAAATAACCTATAAGGGTGTTTTTATGCATATAAAATAGTTTTGTCTTGAGTTTATGATGAGATCCTAAACAAATTTATTTCTGACTAGCTATGTGCCCGCGGCTGTTGCCGCGTTTCATTTATTCTTCACTGCGTTTTAATTTTTTCATACGGAAGCCTAACTATTTTTTTAAAAAAACTTAGGTACTATGATAAAATAAAAATATTTCTCATAAATTATTGCCCGTAAAACTGTGCATTGAATAGGATTTCATTCAAATTTTTATGACTTTTATTTTTTTACACGACACCCTAATTATTTTCGAAAATTAATAAAGTACCCAAGTTACCCGGATTAGCTTCAGCTATCTACAAAAAAAGGCCCATCGAAATCGATCCAGCCGGAAATTGCCTATAACAAGCAGACATCAATTTGAAAAATTGCATATTTGGTGTAGTTATCGTATACACATTCATATCTATTTAGTATATTACTTTTAAAATTATAAACAGACACTACAATTTTGATTTATTAGTATAGATTTCAATACAAGCCACATCCTTCACTATTTCTTTAACCATGGAGATGCAACAGCCAAGAAACGAAATCTATAAAATTCATATTAACCATAATAAAATACAGAACCCACAAAGTAAGTAAATATTAGATATTCAACCCCATAGAAAGAAGTACTACTGTAATGAATAATTTATGCATGATACACGACTTTTGTGTTTACCGATAATAGCTGTAGATTTGCGAAATTAGAAAGAAAGAAAGAAAGAAAGAATTTGTTTATTTCCACCATATACACAGCACATATTTTATTAGTATATATACATTACAACCATAATTTTACTGTAAGTGCTGTACTACGCTGGAAAAAAGACCCCAGACTCAGCTAATTGCTCTTGCAACGAAGGTTGCAAAAGCGCTGGTTTTCAGCCTGGACTTGAAAATGATCCATCATCATTATGTCACGGAGTGTGATACGCCATATATGGATTATTATTACAGATAACACAATAGTACATACATTTAGATATAGGGGATAAATATTAAATTATAACACGAATGTACATACATATAGATATACATACATATAAACAAATAGCTAAAAAGGAAAGTTGTTTTTATAAAGTATTTTGTGTGTAAAAACGCAAGAATGAGTAAATCAATAATAAATAATAATAGGCTATTTATATAAGAGAGAGATCCCTGTCAATATCGCTAAGTTTCCGTTGTGCATCCAAAAGAAATATTCGCAGTCGTGTTCTGAAAGTAGCTATTGTGTTTAGCACTTTCAAAGGCGGTGGTATATTGTTCCAGACCTTGGATGCAGCATAACGAAAGCTTCCTCTAAACGTTGCTGACTTGTGTTTTGGTATTAACAATTTTCTACTTGCACATTCCCTCTTACTCGACACCCAAGTTAGTTTCCTATACAAGTAGGATGGTTCTTGATATTTGATGATACCAAATAAGAGACAAGCCAGATGTAATTTACGACGAGACCTCATTTTAAGAATGGCATGCTGGTTAAAGAAAGGGGTTATGTGATTGCGAGGGGGAATCGAGAAGCAAAACCGAGCTGTAGCATTCTGCACTCTCTGGATAAGTCGCTTTGTTCGAGCGAATAACCGTGGCCCATATACAGTGTCCGCATAGTTGAGTTTAGACAGAACTAATGACTCAACTAATTGTGTACGTATTTCTTCCGATAAGTATGGTCTTATCTTATACAATATTCTTAAACGGTAGAAACAATTTTGGACCGCAGAGATTATGTGATTTTCAAAACGCAAATTTTCGTCCATAATAAGTCCAAGATTCCGAGCCTCTTTAACTCTCTCCAATGGCTTCCCCAATAGTGTAACATTTAAAACTGTTGGTAATCTCCTGAGTTGTTGATCAGTGCCGAAAACTAAGTATTTAGTTTTATTTGGATTTAACACAAGGCAATTTTTTTCAGACCATATGGCTACTTTATTTAGATCTTCATTTACATCTCTTACTGCAGCCTGGTATTCACTGATTTTAAATGAAATATACAATTGAACATCATCAGCATATATGTGGTAGCGACAATTCTGGAAACATGCTGTAATGTCAGCGCAGTAAAGAATAAAAATTATTGGTCCAAGGATAGAGCCTTGAGGCACACCTCTAGTCACTGTCATAATATCTGATTTTTTTTTTGAACCATCGCATAATTGCAATTCAACGAATTGTTTGCGATTGTGTAAATAGCTGTGAAACCACTGTACAGCCTTCTGATCAAATCCGTAATAATGAAGTTTGGACAAAAAAAGGGGAACATTAATACAGTCGAAAGCGCGGGAGAAGTCCAACAGTACCAACAATGTACACATGCCTTGGTCTTGCGCCGATAATATATTGTCCGTTACATCAATTAGCGCTGTGGAGGTGCTACGTCGCTTTCTGAAACCTGACTGCAAAGTTGGTAAGATTTTGTGTCTTTCGAGAAAAGATGTCAATTGCTCACTCACCACCCTTTCCAGAACCTTTGATAGACATGGTAGTATGCTAATTGGTCGTAGATCCGCAAGCCCCTGTGGATTGGGTTTTTTTGGTATAGGTCTCACTTTTGCAGTTTTCCAAGACTCAGGAAACGTGGAGGTTGTTACTGACAAATTTATAACATCTGTTATTGGTTTTAGTGTATAAGGTAGTGTTAATAAAAGCATCTTAAGATTAATGCAGTCACAACCCTCAGCATTTGATTGTAGGGTCTGGATTAACCGAAATATTAATTTTTCCGAGACCGGTTTGATGCTGAAAGTGTTTATATCACTATTATGTAAGTGATATTGATAGTATGTCAAATGCGAAATATTAGTTTTATCCTTGCCAGGGACATTTAAAAAGTACTCATTTATTTCATTTGGATTAGTAAGATGGGCTGGGAGTTCTAGATTCTTGTTTGAAGGGGTTAGAGTATTCTTGATATTATTCCATAGTGACTTAGGGTCCTTAATTTTATTGTTTATGTTGTATTTAAAGAAAGCAGACTTTTCTCTGTGCAAAGCAGTAACCACCTGTAGTTTTAACTCCTTGTAATACTTCTTTTTTACTTCAGATTTTGTTTTACGATATTTTGCTAATGCCCTGTCTCGTAAACTCATCATATGTTTAATTGTATTTGTTATCCACGGGTAATAAATGTTCTTTATTAGAGTAGTTTTAAGAGGTGCGTGAATATCAAACAAAACCATAATACATTTATTTAGTTCTGAAACCAACTCGCTGACGTTGTTATATTCAGTACTTAAACAGTCCCAATTAGTTATTTTTAAACACTCTTTGAGGCTATCATCATTAATATCATTGATAGGTCTGTACTGTACTATATGCGGTTTAAATTTATCTTTTTTAATAAGAAACTCACTGATAATGACAGAATGACCGTTAATAGATCGAAAGTCATCGACAGATACCCGCTTTGCCAAAATATCAGTACATAGAAGGTCTATCAATGTCTCACTATTCTGTGTGAAATTTGTAGGGGATGTGACTAACTGGGTAAGGCTAAGGCTTCTCAAAAAACTACATATTTTTTTAGTTTTAGCATCATTAGTAATTAGAATATTAACATTAAAATCCCCCAACAATATAATGTGATCATAATTTTTTAGACCGCTTATTATATTTGTGATCGCATCAAGAAAGAGATCCAAGTCCTGCCATGGCGGACGGTATGCTGTTCCAATAACTATTCGTTTATTGTTTAACGTGAATGACAACCACATTTGCTCAATTGTTACATATCTACTCTCAGTAGGGATCGTTAAAGTACGGGCATGAAATCCTCGCTTCAAATAAAACCCAACACCTCCCCCTCGGCCTAAGTGTATTGCTTCAGGCCGCGGCACGTGTCTTAAGTTGTATCCAGGAACTACACATGCTCGACCATCTGTGTTAGTCCTAAGCCATGTTTCATTAATTGCAAGGATATCAAAATGGTGCCTATCGAATAATGCCACAAGGTCGTCGTGATTCGTACAAAGAGAGCCTGCATTTAAAAGACCAACTTTTAAATATTTTTCCTTCAAAGCCATATCAACCTTGAGTGAATCTCGATATATATTGTTAAACATTTAAAACATGGATATAGGTACAATTGACTACTTGTGTGATTAGATTTACAAAAAATATGGATATATCCATAGACTCCAAATCTTAAATTTAGCAGGATGTGTGGTAAATTATTGTAAGTATTTTTGTTTGCAATATATCTGTGTTTATAAATATTATAATTAGATATACATAACTGATTAGGATTCAATAAAAACATACTAACTGCATAATACGTGGCGTTGTTTACATAAACAAAGTATAACGAAGCGCAGGCATGCACTGAAATAAAATTATATTCTAAAAGTAATGCACAGTACTGGTTAATAGTTTCATACAACCGGTCTTTCTCTATAAGTATTATATTAATAGCCTTTATGTTAAAAAGATGATAAAATAATGTGACAGAAAACATACAACAATTCACATACAAGTCCAATAACTCACATTTGTATGAAAAATAAAAGAATATAAAAATGACAAAATAAGGAATATAACGTGACATTAAATAAAGTGTACACTTGAGAGACATAATTAATGACAATAACATAGTTAACAAGGTCAAACTAAGGTGGTACCAAAAATTTTAGTAATATCTTTGTCATTACGTATGCGTTCAGCTGGCTTGCCTTCCAGTTTGCGAGCTAGTAGTTTGCCATTTCTAGTCCAGACATATTTCCATTGGAATTGAAGTGCAGCTTGCCTAGCCAGGTAAAACAAGCGTTTGTTTTTTGATGTCAGTCGTTCATTGACGTACACACGCTGCGATGCGCCAGTCATATCCAGATCAGATGATGAAATACCCCTCCGTACCCTAGCCGCTCGCAGAACATCGAGACGTGTCGAATACCGTGTAAATCTCACAGCGATATTTCTCGGCCGTGGGTTAGCGTGTTTGGGAGATTCGGAGGGATCTTCGACCTGGTTGCGGCGAGTAGATCCAACCCGCTCGGCGTGTACAATGTCCTGCTCACCAATTTGGACGCCTAATTTACTCGACAAGACCTGGACTATGTGTAGAACGCTTTCTGTTTTTTGTTCCGGTATTCCAGATATTTCTATATCATTTAGCAACAGTTCCTGATCACGTTCATCGAGTTGACACTTCAATTCTGCGATAGTATCCAACATGGGAACATCGTTATTAAGTCCGCTTTGCTGTCGTTCTTGCTCGAGAGCGGAAATTCTGCTATCCATGCAGCAAATAGCCTCATTGCAGGATTTTAATGCCGAATTGAAGTCCAGGCGGCATTCTCGGATTTCGGCCCGCAATGCGGTCAGTTCCTCCCTCATGGCACGTATCTCCTTTGCTAGATCCGAATTAACCACTGGTTCAATATTCGCCGGTGCAACATCCCTGCCTGACATATCATGCTGTGTCTGTAAAAGTGTTCCTTGTGTCACCGGAGTATGATATTCCATTCTATCTTGTGACGATGCCAAGGGAGTGTTTTTACAACTGGAACAGATCCATTCTTTGCGTATAGAGACCGAATCCGATAGACCAACACAAGCACGGTGAAATGTGGCCAAGCAGTTACTACATTTTACCGCTATATTTGAGGCAAGAAATTTGCCACATCCGTTGCATTTCACCATTCTGAGAATTTGTAGTTGCCGCTAATTGAAGTATAGGTGGCGGTAGTGCACAAGTAAACCACGACCCGCTAGGCAAATATTGATCTTTGCTAGACAATACCCAAACAGATGTGATAGTATGTAGATAAGCTAATAGATGGCACTGTTTACAGTTAGTGGACTTATGGAACGGCAATTAATACGGTTTTTATGGTAAACACTACAAACCATACTATATACCATAACATATAACCAACTCCATAAAAAAAAAACACTTTTATATTACAGATCTTCACTTTTGTTTTTTCTCTAAAGTACTTATTTTAGTTTCTTGTCACGTATATGTAAGTAATATTTTGCAAGTAGGGTAGATTTTAGCCTGCACTAAGACTGTTAATAATAGATCGAATTTTAGTACACACACACTACATTACAGTACTAGATAACAACGTATATTCCGTAACACAGTGATTATTATATTATCTGAAACTTTTTAACTATAAACAACGTTTTTAAACTTTTATAAACAGAAGCAACTATAGGTCAATGATCGAATCGACCTCCGTGACGTACGCGCCATCTGCCAATTAGACACCGCTTCACGACACGTTTTCTATTGTGTAGAAATTAAAACATTTTTATTAGTTAAAAGTAATAAAATCTAGTCAATTATATCAAACGCCTATTTTACGTGGCAATGTGACCAGATATGAATACAATTTTAACTGTCAAATTGTGTTTCTCACAATATATTTGCAAGTTTTACCTTTAAAGTATCATCAATTAACAATTAAAGACGATTTATTATTTTAAAATAGTATTCACAAAGAAATTGAGTATGTTAAGAATTAGAAAATTATTCTACGCTTTTTATTATAACCATAATGACGAACATTAGACAAAATAATTCTCAATAAAGGACATTTGTCTTATCACTTGAAATTTATTTTACGTCCGAACAAAGAACTGTTGATAGAAATTTTCATTCTTTCACCGCCATATCGCCATTTTGTCGTTCAATCTCGTTCACTTCAAATATCAGTTACAGCACCCTCAATTTAGTAAACCCTTTTCTGAGATTAAATCAAACATATTCAATTTTATTTAAAAGTAATTTCTTCCTTGGACATTTTCATTTATGTAAATGTATTGACTGCAAAAGGACATCGAATTTAATTTGTTTATGTCAATGATTTGAGATGAACAATACACGATTTACTTTTAACTAGCTGTGGGCCCGCGGCTGTGTTCGCGTTTCATTTAGTCTTTTACTGCGTTTTATTTGTACGGAACCGTAAAAAATTGTTTTGGTACTTAGATAAAGTAAAAATAGTAATGATTAGTTCAAGCAGTTGCCCGTGAAACTGCATTAAATCGGATTTTATTCAATTTTTTAAAAGTTTTAGTTTTTCACGCGGAACCCTAATTGTTTTTGAAAATTAAAAGTACCCTAAATTACCCAGAGTAACTTTAGCTATCTACCAAAAAAAGTCCCGTCAAAATCCGTCCAGCCGTTCCGGAGATTACCCGGAGCAAACAGACAGACAGACAAAAATTAAAAAAATTGTAATTTTGGTATTGGTATGGTATATACACTCATATATATGTAGTAAAATAAATAATTTTGACATTACAAACAGACACTTTAATTTTATTTATTAGTATAGTCATTCTATCTAAGTTTCTCTACAGACTACTCTACTTGTATTGCCTATCTATGGTCAAATTCTCAATAGCCACATAGTTAAGGCATGCGATCGGAAAAGTAAGTATTTCTAATATCTATTGCTATCGCGTTGCGCCCGTAAGAAAGTGAAAGGGACAACTGCAGTGTGGACTGATTTTACTAATGCAAAATAGATGAAATCATCACTTCGTAGTACCCTGTTTCCTCCTCTGAAACTGAACCGATTTTTAATTTTCTTTTAGTTTTAGAATAATAAAGATTTTGGCTATTTCTGTACGATTTTTTTTGAAATTTGACAAACAACTGAAATTCACAGTAAAAATCGAGCATTTTTTTCATTTTCCAAGTCTTCTAGTTTCTACAATAACATAAACATAACATAAAATCAAACCGTATGGCCATGACGGTGATGGATATATATTATTTGCTATAAAAATATTTAACCGTAATTCTATTATGCAGGGAGGAAACAGGGGAATATCTTTGTATGGAATGAATGCCGCTAGGATATCCTCTTAAGGATAAGAATATTTAAAGAGTATATAAACCGTTGTTTAAGCATATTGATTTTTAATAATCTAACCCGTTTACTTTAGTAGTGTTTCTTTCTTATTGTGAAGTATTTTGTCACCGTGATATTGTAATTAAAATTAATATTACAAAATGTATCATCACTGGTGAATATCATATCCTTTTTGGTTCTGAAACTCAGTTTATAATAATAATAAATCCTGTTTCGTTGGTCCATTAATACCAATTTATCTATACTAATAAATAATATAGAAATGTCTTATTGTAATGTCAAATTTTCGTTTATCAATGTAAATTTTTTTTCTACATGGCTCATTGCTTTGATCACAATCTCACCTGATGTTAATTGATGATGTGGTTCAGGATGGTACCCACTATAAACACACTACAAACTAAGGAATTGGTTTTCAAGTGTGCTGCCGGAACATACCTATTGGTATTTGGCGACAGGTTTACAAACTTGAAGGTGGTAGCTACC
The DNA here is from genome assembly GCA_014132275.2 of Samia ricini. Taxonomy (NCBI): domain Eukaryota; kingdom Metazoa; phylum Arthropoda; class Insecta; order Lepidoptera; family Saturniidae; genus Samia; species Samia ricini. The sequence goes on along the minus strand of AP028163.1, from coordinate 39,033,480 downwards.
CAGGCGGGCATAATTAGAAAATGTCCTACCACCATGCTATGGTTTCCTCACGATGTTTTCCTTCACCAAAAGTTTAGGCCGATTTTAGTGCCAGATAGTTGAGGATCTATTGACGCGGAAACCGGTCGTACTACCCACTGCTCCATCATCGGTAAACGTACGGTAAAGTAATACCTACGTAAGGTACAAACGATACGTATACCGAAAATACACACTTTAAAATACTATTTCTTCGATCAAAGCGACTGATAGAGACAATAAAATTATCTGAGTAAATAAAGCCTGCGTGAATAATTGAAATCGTATAAAAGGGATGCAGCCGTCACGGCCAGATTAAGTGAATTCTGAGTATAAATTAAATTGAATTTTTCATTTAACCGCATGATCTTGGAAATGACTGCGATTTTATGTCGAGAGACTAATCGAATTTCGGATGGTATTGTATAAACCATTATTTAGATAGATAGATATTGAAAATATAACTTTTATGACGCTTGTTTGTGTTACTACTTCTTATTTACTATTGCTTATTACTTAATTACCATAGGAAGTAAAAGTCGAGTTGTGTTAGGAAATCGAGTGAACGAGGCCCTGCGTGACTTTATGTGCCAGCCAGAAAGTCTCCGAAAAGGCACGTTAGGCTGTGCATCGGGCTATGCTAGTCTTATTAATATTAATGTTGCTAATGTTAACATTATTAATAGTGCTGGATCTGCCTGTATTAACATGAAAACAATGATAGATATAATTTTTTAAGTTTTCGCGTTCCATATTTAAAATCAGTTAATTTTAACGGTGACGGTGTTAACGGCTGAGACCCAGCCGAAACGTCGGGATAGGAAGAAAAAAAAAACCAAAGGTAACGCGAAAAAAAACCCGTTAAAATTAACTGATTTTAAATGATAGATATAGTAAGGAATAGTGTGTTAATGGAACGTTGTGGTGTGATAGAGGATGTACTGACAAAGATAAAGGAATGCTTAATTGGTTTGGACATTTAGAGAGGAAGGATGAAGGAAGATTGGAAAAACATATTTAACAGGCGAGTGTGACTTGGCAAGCTGGTAAGGGTCGTCCTAGGCGAACGTATCTCGATCCGATCAAGGACATTCTGGAGAAAGGCCAGGTCAAAAGTACCCGTAACTGAAGACCATGTGTGAAGGTGCTTATGAAAATAGATTAAGCGAAAGACGTGTATCAGGATCGTAGCAGGTGGAAGGATGTGGTATCTGCCTTCCCTTATGGGAAAGAGACGTGACGTTATTTATAAACATATACGATGGTACAACAAGTGTTACATTTAAAATTAATTTATTTTATCACAATATTTATTCAAAACAAAAAGTACCATAATTTATGCCGTCCAGCTCGCCACCAGACGGGAAGGTTTCCAGAAGGCTGGCCAAATTACCATATTGTTACATTAAATACAGATGTTTACTGCAATCTAACGATTACATTGTCTTCCAAATTAATAAATTTACAAATACAAGTTAATAAAAAAAACGTAAAACAGTTCAGTTATAACCGAACACAAATTATCTCAATTTAAGTGAGCTCGTGGAAAATTGGTTCGTGAGAATTTCACTTGTCAGCATCGCTGTCAGTGTTATTGGCATGTCTCAGTATGTGTTCGCAATGTTATTTTTTTTGTTTTTTTTTTTTTACTATTTGCAAAACATTTGTTTACACCAATCCCGATCTCACAAAGTATAATCGAGATATTTACTGATTAATCTGATAACAATTTTAGAGCTAGATCAAAAATCCTAACTTAATTTGTATGCTAGAGAGCCAACGTACTATACTTCAATATGTTTCGTACTAATTCTATACTAACATTCATTTTTGGAAGGGCAAGGGATAGACAATCTCGATCTGCCGATAGATTCTCATCAAGAGCTAAAACCAATTGTCAAATTCCCCTTTTTGCTTTTTACACGAGCTCTATAGTGTAGCTTATACCTTTAATATTGAAAATTCAAAAAGACAGACACTTTACTATAACTGCACTAACTCCCACTGGAGCTCAGTCATGATTGACCTCTTGTGTTTCGAAACATCATTTTCTTACATTGCCGGAAATCGTGCTTGTGCTACATGCAGACATAAATTAATAAAATATATTACGAAAATCAAAGATAATAAGTATTTTTATAATAAAAAAAATACAAAAGGAGAAGAGACGTGGAGCATAATGAGAATGGATTACGGTCGGCTTAGAGAGTCGAGAAACCACGTATGAACCGCACCCACCTACATCCCACCCTCCTATGGCGAAGAGGATCCCCAAGAGAACCCTTCTCCCGTTCCGTCTCTGCGGCCTCCTTATGCAGCATGACTTGCTCGCATGGGATACTGTAGTATCCCAGACCCTCTTTCTGCCAAGTATAATAACGCCAGCCTGCATATAGTACGCTTAAAGCCCTACGTAGATATACATTTTCCGACATGTGACGCACCTTAGTTTCATCACAAGTGTAGGGTAGTCGCGCCCCAGACTGTCATGATTGCCATTCTATCCGCAAAACCTACATTTAAAACTTAACTTGCTTTTGAAACTTATTGAAGTTAGCGAGATATATTATTCCCCTGGTTAGGTTATATATATTTGACCAGAGTACAATTGATTGAAAACGAGTAATGACGTTAAGAACGATAGTTTCATACAAAAATGTATTTAATATTGAAGCCTAATAATGTATATGTATAAGTGACAAGGAATTACGTAATCACTGGGCTTCTAAGGCCAAGTTGAAATGGCTTCACTCCACGTGCTACTACTACCATTCTGAGTGTTTTAATCCTATGATTATAAACGACAAATTAAGTGAACAATATAATACCTATGATATACTGAAAAAAAGTCATTCGGTTAGTAGAAAGATATAAACGAATGCTAAAATGAAATGTGTACCATACAAGTTAGTGTAACGTCAACTTGAATTACAGTACGCTCTCTCTTTTTCATAAAAGCTAAAAATGATTAAGTTATTGATCTGATTTTAATTCTGTTTTCAGTCACCGGCCCTATTGATGCACATATTTTTAAATGAAGCAATATAAAGTAATCAGTAAACGTCTTCCTTTAATTTAATTTTACAATTAATTGATTCACGCGATTCTCGCGAATCACTTAAAAACAAGATTCCGGAATGTAGTATCTTAAACTTTGGCCTCCTAATTTATTCTTGATAACTTACTGTATACCCGTAAAAATTTAGATAATCTAAAACTTATAAACGCTCAGCATAATTATAATACAAGGAATAAACATAAAATTACAGTTCCATGTTTCAGACTTAGAAAAACTAATAAGAGCTTTCTAGGTAATAGTGTTAGGTTATACAATACAATCCCAAAGCACATTACCGATTTACCGGATAACAAGATCAAGCATCATGTGAAGCAGGTTTTGATTTGCAAGGGTGGATAGGGTGGATTATTATGTGAACGATGGTGATGTCAGGAAGTGACAGCTTTCTCTGTGCATTTACTAATAATCTTTGTAACTGTTAGTTGTAAAGTTGCAAAAAAAAAACATCCAAAAAAAAAAACCAGATCGAGTTTCTTGCCGGTTCTTATCGATGACTGGATTGTTTTCCGAACCGATGGTAGAATTTTGACATTCATAAGCGCCTTATTAGCGCCTAAATTGGATATAGTATTTTTGAATTTTGCTTCAAGTACTCGGCAAATGTTACTAAAGCGGATTTTCTTTTTGTTATCAAAATTCAAAGAATACAGAAAAGCATAACCATGTCAAACGTCTTAAAATAGATCGTAAATCGCTGAGTAGAAAGACCATTCGCTTGCTCCAAGAGCAAGTGCAAGAGCGATAAAGGCAGTTACGGCATTATTCTTTTCCCTTTCACTCGGTTAAATTTTAATAGGCGTGCGAGTGAGAACAGTAGATGATTGTAATTTACATCACAATATGTTGTGGCTCAGACTGTTATCAAGAATCCAATACGCGTCTCATATTTTGTGAGATAAATGCGAATGAGGCTTTACCAGACGAGATATTAAAGCCAGTGGAAAATTAAAATATAATTGATACCTGGCGTAATTACAGCTCCTGAGATATGGAATTGCTATTATTATAAATGTTTGAAAATGTATAAAAATGTTATGTTAAAATACATATCAAGGAATATTCAATTTATACAGAGAGTTTTTTTCTCGTGGAAGCCGTTCTAATGTGGATTTAAAAACATTCTATTTATTATATTACTAGCCGATGCCTGCGGCTCCGCCCGCGTTTCATATTTTCTTTAGGTGTGAGGGAAATATTAATACCTTTTTTTTTTTTTTTTTTGACGGGGGGAAATGCATTTACGCACTACCCTTATCTATTGTATTTGGGGGATCACAGTCCCCCAAATACAATAGATAAGGGGGGCACGGAGTGACGAGCTCCGTGCCAGTGTGGGACTCGCCCGGGCGAGAGTCGCCCGGGAATACCCACTAAAACCCCCCGGGGCCGTCCGCTGCATTTGGGATGGGGGCGACACGGGGGGGAAATATTAATACCTAACGTAAATAAATGAAGAAAACAGAGTCTTTTGTTTTTATTAGCGGAAAAAATGAACACAAGAGTAAATTAAAATAATACGAGAAAGGGTGGATGGAATCCAAAAAATAAATAACCAACTACGAAAAAAACCCGCGTCAAATGGTATTTCCGATATGTTCAGTATTTTTGAGGTGACGGTGCGTCAAAGAACCCCCGATTTTCCCTTTATATATGTAGAAGATATATAATAATAAGAAAGGTATAGACTAAAAATAGACCCGGTGATATGAACACTATCTCCTCTGTTGAATGATGATGTGGTTAAGGATGATAGACACACAAGTCTAGAGGTACTGACTCTTAAGTGTTGTTACCACAACCAACCTATTAATATTTGGCGACAGATTTTCAAATTTGGACGTGGTAACTACTGAGGCGGGTATTATAAGAAAATGCACTACCACCATGCTATGTTTTCCTGAGGATGTTTTCTTTAGGTTCGAACCTGAGTCCATTAACACGGAATCCAACCGTAAATATAATTGCAGTTACTATATAATATATCACATAAACAATCGAAGTAAACTAATAAATCTCATATTTTCTTATAAGATACGAGTTACGAGACGAAAGTTGTAAAAGTTTTTTATTGTCATACCTGTTCATATCTACTATGAGCCAATAAATCTGATATTAACGCAATTATTAATACTGTTCTATACTATGTAATACTTGAAATATTATTACTATTAGATACATTTTATATATTAGATAGATATCTTCCCGTGGGTGTCGTAAAAGGCGACTAAGAGGAAAAACCAGAGATTGGGCAGCATCATCCTCTGAGTACAAACACCTACTGCGACCGCCAACCCGCCTGCCAAGCGTGGCGAATATTGCAATCCCCCCTCCCTTATTAGGGGTGACTTATTAGTCCAACAGCGGTCGCCTTATAGTTGAATACATTGATGGATGGAAGACATTTATATTTATCTGTTTTAACATGATGAATTCTATACGCAATTACCCAATTTCACATCTCTTGGCAACTTTACTGATGACGTTTTTTTGATCTAGTCTGATCGTTTCAGAATTAAACATCACTAACGCTTGAGATACAGGAATTCTTCGCTGTTTAGTTGGTCTCCTTTTTAATATCAATTTTAATTGATAAAAATCAAATTTAGGCAACCTTGATCTAGTAAATGACTAGAAAATAAATATAAATTAGCCGTCCCATGCTTTAGGTTAGCAAGTGTAATAATAGATTTCTGAATTAGGTTTAGGGTTTTATTATAAGATCCTAAAAAACATTTCCGATTTACCTGACAATATTTATTATTATTCTAAAAGGGTATTCGCAGGCTAGAATAGCCTTTATCACTACGACCTAGTTAGATCTGTTGTGATCACCCCTATATTCCTAAAGCTCACCGCTTAGATTTTTAACCTGGATATGCTGTAGAATCTTTTTGGCATAGAGTGCAACAACCAAAATTTGGTCACGTATGGGTTTCATTAATGGTTCACCTTCACACAAGATGTGCTTTGGCGTTACAGAACCTGCACTCTCTTGTGTCTTGGACATAAACGTTGTGAATGTTTAATCAAACAACAGCGCCCAGTTAGTACTCTCACGCGTATTCGTCGATGATTTTCACTGAAAATCAAGGCTTCTTCAGCTTTACGCTGACTGAATGTCTTGATGGGCTCTTTGGAATGAACTTACGAAGTGAATAGAAAAAAAATCCAGCAGTAGGGACTGCCGACAGAAGTGAAAACTATAAACTTTGGAAAGAGTATTTTAATGTTTAAATTACATAATTTGTTAATCGAAATTATTAACATAACCTAACGTTACACTGGTTTTTACATCTACTATGCACACTTTTATATAATTCATTCAAAAAAACATACATACGGTAGGCTGCTTAATTATAAGTTGGATTATTTCTCTCTGAGCGCCAGCACTTAAACGCCGTTTTATGCTTGACATATTGTAGCATGTTGACCGCTGACGTCATAGCATTGGTAACGCGAATCTATAAGTTTTCCTCTACTGAGAATCGCTTAACGCCGCCAAAGAAGTTTCCACTTTAAAAACAAAACATATAAACTCTTTAAAATGCAGCGTTCAGAATGAAAATAAAAAAATCTACATATTATAAAAGTCGGGTACAGTTTCTCAAGGAAAAAACATTGAAAACATTTTATCTCTGTTTACTGACACTCCAAAAAGACTGCAGTTCATCTGATTTTAAATAAAGTACAGGGTCTAAGGACGATGACGTCACTCGACAGATAAGAATCTATCGACAGTCACCATCGTTATGTCGGGCTTCTTTTATTACAATTAAAGCCTCTAGGTACACCTGGATATTGAGTTGACGATTCTGGTAAGTGGTAGGCGTAGTTTGTATGTACTTTTACAAAATACAGTAGAACCTCGAAAACTCAAAAAGATTGTTTGTTCAAATCTACGACTTATTTAAATTAAATTAATAAATAAAATACGTTTGTGACGTTATAAAATAGTTTTTTGAATGTAATCTAGTCTCCCTTACCATGCATGTACATAATTTAATATATAATCATGTATAATAATACAAAAACAAAACACTAAAGCAAATCTCGTTAAGTTAAAAATCTCAATAACTTAAATTATTTACTATTTTACTGGTCTTTAAGTTATCGAGGTACCACTCTATATTCAACATTAAATTGGCTTTCTTAAACCAAAGACAAATTCAGTAGTTTTTAAAAAGTCCCTCGAGCATGCCCAGAATGTAATAAATCTATGTGATCGGGAAAGATAAATACACTAAGCTTAGAAGTATCGCCAGGAACACCCAAATGTGTTGGCATGTCTTGAAACTTAAAAGAGGTACCTAGCAAGTCGAACTTTAGAAAGTTCCCTATAACATTCTATAGTTTTGGCGTGGTGTTTTTATCCATCGAAAGCTCATAAACAACCATTTCCATCTATCCAACTATTCAACCTAAAGAAATTTACTGCTGGACACAGGTCTCACCCAGAGATCTCCACAACGACCGGTCTTGTGTCGCCCGTATCCTTAGGATTCCCGCAACCTTCGCTTGGTTTTCGGTCCACCTTAAGTGGTGCCTACCTACGCTGCATCGTCCGGTACGTGGTCGCGTACGTGAAACTGTTCTACGAGCGATGTGCCTAACCCATTAGTACTTAAATTTGCCGGTTCTTGACAAATGTCCATACGAACCAAACAAACGTAAACTCATAATATCTTCAAAGGACATTAAAATGAACATTTCTCTCTCCGTCATAATTACTCACCCTCCTAATTCTAAAAACTTGGAATGTTGAACTGAAAAGCTTTTTTAATGCATAAAAGTATAGCATAATCTCGCATCCATCCATTTTTATCTAATCACCGTGTAGCTTAACTGCGCTTTGTTCGCGCTGACGTCGTGTACTGAAGTACTCTCAAGCGAAGGTCGACCTTCCTACTGCCGTTTTCAACCTTCAGAAACACTTTAGTGGGGCTATTGCCTTTTGTTTTTGCAATAAGATAGAGTTTTGCTTGCAGAATTTTTACACAATAGAATATACAATAATAGAAGAATTATTTATTATTTTAAGGTTTTCCAAATAAATACAAATTAAGTTCGATTCAGTTAGTTTTTTTTTGTTGTTGTTTTGTTTTTGTATTGTTTAAACAGTTTTTATTGCATTTTTTATTTAATTCTAAAGTCTTTAATCCAATAAATTGTATATTGCTACAATGAGTATATTCATTTTTTTAAATCTTAACCCCAATTTGAGATACTTACTATTGTACTAGTTATGATTTTACGGCTGAATGATATTATCGAAACCTTTCAGGGTCACAATGTTTTTCTGCTCGAATAAATTAAAATCACGCAAACGCAGTGTTCATTTTTACAATTAATATTTAAGCAATATATAAAAAGGGCTGTTTTTTTTTCTGTCGAGACTTTAATTTCATTTAAAGTACCACTAGCGGAAAGTTGCTATAACCGATGAGAATGTTACAATATCCAGTATGACTCTAATGAGGTGGTTTTGCTTACTAACAAAGGGTATTACGGTTTTAACTTGTAACAAAATGCTCCCAAACCGTTGTGTTAAATTAACTTCGTTTAGTTTGAATTGCCGCCTGGATCTTAATAGTAACTATGTTAGTTTCTTTATTCCCCTGTTACAACAGAAAAAGTTGTTCTCACACCGGTTCTCATGCGGTGGATTTCAATATCGAGTCTTAAAAGTTAAGATTGAGGTCAAACCAAAAATATACCGGTTTTTCTGATTGATCACTGATCTGACAAACTTTCGAGAAAAAAAATGTTAATTTTTCGTATTTCAGTAGGTATAAGATTGAGATCGCATATTGAAACTGCGCGTATAATGATTTTATCATCTAGAGCCAAATTTCACGGAAATCCTTTATTTAATTTTTTTTTCTTTAAAGTGTCAGATCACTAATCAGAAAAACTGATATATTTAGTTTTATCTCTGTATAAAAGTTAAGATTCGATATTGAGACCGACTGAAAGATATTAAGTTAACTCTAATTAAATAAGTCAAATATAGATCTGGTTCCACAAAAGACAGTGCAGCGTTTCAAATCTAAATGCAACATTTAATAGAGTTATTGTTACACTGCGGTGTATAAGACAGCCTAATTTCTCCTGAGTGTGCTACAAGATACAAGTAAAACTTATATGTCTTTGTCATAATTCAAAACATTTAGAGGACTTTCACATGTAAACACAAGATCTTACAAAATATAAGGCTAATTTAGTTTAACTAACATCATAGAGACAACTTTGAAATTTGCTTTGATATAATGATAGATTTTAGTGGCTTCTTATAGAATCAAATTTTCACGTATTGCGTCAAATGCAATACAATACGATTTTTTTTTAAATTAAATTGAAAACACAACCGCCTTCAAAAGAATAAACAATAAAAATGCACTAAGAGTCAAGAAATAATTATTTTATAAATTTGCTTAAAATATGTTTATTATGACGCCAGTGAAGCTAAGTCTGACGCTACTCGCGGGACGCTAACATGAAATTTTACCCTTAACGCACGTCAATAATTTTCAATTGAAAGATTCACTTCTCGATTTAGCTAACGCAGGTTATTTCACACATAGACACTATACAGAATAAATTATATGACTTAAAGTAAATTAATACGACAATAAATAAATATTTTTCGATGGATTATTTTTTGTCAAGATTGAAAATATTATAACAGATAATTTGAACGAAAACAGATATAGCTAGTGTGTTTTATACATTGTCCAACAATGCCCCTAGTTACAATCAAATGAAAGAATCGTTGAAGCTTAACATAAGTTTGTTAGACGCTAAAGTAATTTTAGCAAACACACTTAAGTATTCTATCAGAATAAGTTAGAGCTGCTAATAAAAGGAATGAAGGGACAATAAAACCTCCTCTCTTCATACGTCTGTCTAGTTGGCAAATTTAAAAACTTCGGCACTCAAAACCCGATCCGGTATTGGAAAAGTTCCACAAAACTGATAACAGTTCTCATTTTTTTTCTTCGACTTTGTAGTCGCAAAATGAAGCAAAATAAAAACTTGAACGTTCTATTTCATTCCTAGATCAGTTTAAGGCAAACGGTAGTAAAGTGAGAGCAAATTATTTTATTGTATCAGTTTTTTTTATTCGAACTCACAAAGGCTTTCGTCCTGAATTGTCTTGATGGCTTCACCCGAGCTTTGTTGGGTGGGATCAAGAGGTTTTAGAAAAATGAAAACTAGCACTAAGGCAACATAATGGTACGAACATCAGCTGCTAACCACTATTAATTCAATAAACTTTTTCGTTACCATCCACCAAGTCAGCTGAAAGGCGTCCGTCTCTACAATGACCGACGCAAGATTTTGCTCCATCCGTATCTAATGGATTTCTACAACCTTCACCAGGTCGTCGGTCCACCTTTTTGAGGGCCTACTCACGCTACGCCTTCCGGGTCGCAGTAGTCATTCGAGAACCAGTCGGCCCCATCAGGGAATGGTTCTACGGGCAATGTGCTCAACCCACTGTCACTGTAGTTTGTAAATGTTGGTTATTTTAGATCTTACGCGGATCTTAATTATTTATTCGATTACGCAGTGAAACTGAAATTCCGTGCATAGCCTGTTCCGTTAAGCTATAATAAATAAGAATAACAGAGGTTCCTTACAGAACCTATGTGTCGTCCAAATGTATCACACATTTGTGTAGCGTATTGCAGTTGATGTTAGTGCAAGCGGGGTCACTGTACCATGCTAGAGGCGGCTACAAGAGCATTCGCAGTTGGCGATTGGACCACACTTGATGTACTTCACAGAGGGGGGAAGGATTTGGTATCATATGTCCTAACATAAGTTTCAATTTGACGAGTTTTTAATGTTATACCGCATTACAAACGTTAAACAACTAACTTTTTCATACCATATAGGCTTATTATTTCGAATAGATTCTTACCTGATATTAAGTGACGATGTAGTTCCAGATGGTTTAAGCTAAGCTTATATATAGTAATATATCTTTGGCGAAAAAAAGGTTCCACTTAAAAAAGTTAAGTATATCAGAAAGTTCTCATAATTATAAATTCTCATATATAATTATTACTGCAAGTATCCATTGGCATTGCTAAAAACTTTAGAAGTCTTTTTAAATGTCTTTCCTGGATTTAGCATTTAAAGATTTAAAGATTTAAAATTTTCAGTGGCCAATATATGAAACTCATAAGACGGACGTATTTCGTATTTCCTGTTAAACTTTACTAAAATATCTAAAAATAATAATAAATGAAAACGACAAACTCTGATATACGAGACGGTAAATGAACCTTGAAGATTATACGACCACTTCTACCAGATAATAGCTTTTTCAGAAACAGCCACTTACTTATAATTGAAATGCGATGCCTTACGACTTAAAATGGCTTTAAGCGCCATACTTTTATCTAAAACACATTATCATTTTATCATTTGTAACTTTATTAATACAACGATACCAGTTTTTTTTTTAAATCAAATAATAAACTTTAAATAAACAAAGTAAAAGCTGATTTAAATTTGAATATTAATTTCAGTGAAATTATTCCAAACTCGTTATCAAATTACCTTTTCGGATTGCTAACAAGGGCAAAGTAATAATATTTAGGTAAGCAAATCTTTTGACCCGTAAATCCTCATAAATAAGCCTATAAAATTTCCCAACAAGTATTTAGTTTACAAAGTACTTAATAAACAATTTATCGAAATTCTCTAATTACAAGCGCAAAGAAATTAGAACTAGGAACTCTTCTAATTTGAATAGAAATATGTGTTCAGAATTTTTTATTTAGTTTGGATGGTCTCTATTAATGCTTGCCAGAACATTAAAGTTCGATATAAACCGAAATATTTCAATATTATCGCAAAAAAAAAAAACGAACAGTAGAAACTACTGGTGAGCAAAAAATGAATGCCTCGGTGACGCAGTTGTATTACGGCGCAACTGCCGTTCGGAGGTCTCGGGTTCGATCCCCGGGTCGGGTCAAGTGGTATTTGAGTTTTTCTGCTCAGTATCATCCCGGAGTTTGGAATTTGTGCCCGATATGGCGACAGGCTCGCCCGCTGTCACATCTGGGACGGAACTAAGCTCGGCGAATTGTGGGTGGTGTAGTTCGCTACATCACCTCTGCCTAACCCTTCGGGGATAACAGACGTGAGCTTATGTTATATTAAAAAATGAATGAAATAAATAATAATTAATTTTTGATGTTTTTTTTTGTTTTAATTTCTGTTTGGTGGAATTTTTAGATATAGTACCATGGTTTCCGTTACAAACGCGCACTTTTCACTGTTGACTTATTTATTTAATACCAGCTAGCAAACTATTATTTTATAGGAATTGCTTAGCTTAGCTAAAGGAGAGAATAAAAACAGCAGATGTACGTGGACGTGTATATATATTATATGTGTTACAAGACAAAGAAAGGCTTACAACAAACAAGAAAATGTTGCCAGGATATGGATTTAAAATACACTGGTTGCGTTCATATACCAACAAAAGCCAGTATGATCTTCCTCTAGAATACGATATGAGCCTCTTTAAGAAGGGATTGAAAAACACTATTCAAATTCAATAGGGTAACAGTAATAAAAGGCGAAAGATTTATTCGTATTGAAGGGAAACCAGAGTTCGATAAGGTAACAGTAATTAATTTGCTGGCGGCAGGAAAGAGGGGAGTCGCTTTGTACCGAGCTTCCCCCCTTTTTTTTTGTTTTTTTTTTTTTTGTGAGACCGAAGTCCCCCAATGCAATGGGTAAGGGGGTGCAGAGGGACGTCTCCGCACCAGTGTGGGACTCGTGCGGATATATAGTCTTAATAATGTTAGCGGGTGCGCACAGAGATGTGGGTTAATTCCAGACATCACTATCGTTCACGTAATGATACACCCTGTAATAACCCTTTGAGATTAAAACTTGCTTGACATAATACTTGAACTTATTGTCAGGTAAATCGGTAATGTTACTTGGGATCTTATTGTAAAACCAAATACTATTACCTATAAAGCTTTTATTAGACTTACTTAACCTAAAGCGTGGGACGGCGAACTTGTCTTTACTTCTAATATTAAAATTATGACGATCATTCAGTAGATCTAGCTTGTCTAAATTTTTACGAATATGCATTAAGTTATCGAAGATGTATTGGGAGGGCAAAGTTAAGATATCATATTCTTGAAACTTGTTCTTTAGAGATTCTATAAATACCCACTAAAACCCCCCAGGGCCGTCCGCCACACTTGGGATGGAGGCGACACGGGGTGGCTTTCGCAAGCACCGCGTCGCCCCCTGCGGCGAACCGAGCTCCTCCTGAGCGGAAGATAGGAAGGTGTCCGACTCGGCATGGCAGGTTGATTACCTGTCATGTACCTTGGTTGGGTCAGCCGTTGGGACGATGCGGAGCATGCCACCCCATCCCGTGTCACCCCCAGAAAAGCGGCAGATGGCACCGTTGGTTTTAGTGGGTATTCCTGGCACCACACGCCGGGCGAGCCCCATCAATCACTGTATGAAAATAAGTCATACCTAATTATTGTATGTAAACTTAACGCAGCTGAAAATTTGTATCTATTTAAAATCGTCGTTTTATTAACAAGGAATTCCAAGCTAACAGAGTCGCGGGTAAAGCTAGTACTTAATATTTAGACTCTACTAATCTGAAATATACACTGGAATCCATTAATAGGAAGAATATTCATCCTATACTTTGATAACATTTGAATCTAATCTAAAAAGAAAATGAAGTGACCTCTTCAGCATTTCGTAATTGGAAAAAAAAAAAAAATACAGTTCTAATTTTAATTCTATAGTTGACTGTGAAAAACGTTCAGGAATTATGATATCTAAATAACAAATTAAACGTTGCGTAGAAACTGGTTGATTTTCACTTCATTTAATTTACCAGCGCATCTAAGTGTAAAACTATCTCAGAATAAACAAATTCTAGCAGATAAAAAAGTTATTCGGAACGGAAGTCCTGGCAGATGTAAAACATTAATGGTGAATATATAATTAATAAAATTCAGTAAAGAATTTCATTATTGAGTAAAAAAAACCTTTTCCTACATGATTCAAGAACCAATTTTAAAACCTAAATGTTTATATCACAGGAACCAGTGAGAGAGTATCCTACAATTTCATACCCTCTAATTCAAAATAATCCTTACCCCTGGCACATGTAATTAAGGGTAGATCGACCGAAATAGGAAATCGTAATAATAACCTCGAGAAACGTTATTCCGACTCAATTGTGTGGAATGAAAAGCGTTCTTGTTAAATTTCATCCACGAATACTCGTTATGTCCATATATGTATGAGATTTATGATTTTATAACCATTAGTCTGATATTACGTAACTCAGATTACATTTTTTTTTACATTATATAAGAGTCAACATTTCTCTATTTGTCTGTCTGTTAGTTGGATTTTATTAAACGTAGATATATAATTTGGCTAGGTTTTGGTATATATTTGGTTCTCTTTAGGTAGTATATAAAAAAGTTACGAAAATAATAGGGAATAAAATCTACACACAATTATCTACCATTGCATTAATAGCAAGATTCGCGTTACTAATGTTATAACGTCAGCCGTCAACATGCTACAGTATATTAACTATAAGATGGCGTTTAAGTTTTGGCGCTCAGAAATAAATAATAAAATTTATACTTACGCAGTCTATCGTATGTTTCGAATATGAATGCTCGCAGAGCCATTAGATGTAAGATGCAGACAAATGTTATTTGTTAAATTTTAGGTTATGTTAATAATGTCAATTAACTAACTAAGAACTTTAAACATAAAAAAAAAATTTCCAAAGCTTGGAGTTTTCACTTAAGTCGGGAGTCTCCATGGCTACATATTTTTTTTAAGCTAAACTTTTATGAGATTTTTTTTTTTCACTATATAGCCTCAGTGCTTTGACCATATTCTCACCTGATGTGAGGATGTAGTTCAGGATGGTAAACACACCAAGCCTAGGTCCTGGTTCTTCTTTGCGACGCGGTGCTTGCGAAAGCCACCCCGTGTCGCCCCCATCCCAAATGCAGCGGACGGCCCCGGGGGGTTTTAGTGGGTATTTCCGGGCGCTTCACGCCCGGGTGAGTCCCACACTGGTACGGAGCTCGTCACTCCGTGCCCCCTTATCTATTGTATTGGGGGACTTTGATCCCACAAATACAATAGATAAGGGTAGTGCGTAAATACATTTCCCCCCGTCAAAAAAAAAAAAAGGTCCCGGTTCTTAAATGATGCTGCCGGAACACAACTGTTGGTATTTGGCGATAGGTTTTCAAACTTGAAGGTGGTAGCTACCCAGGCGGGCATCATTAGAAAATGTCCTACCACCATGCTATGGTTTCCTCACGATGTTTTCCTTCATCGAAAGCTCAGGCCGATGAACTCACATCAATTGACGTGGAATCCGGCCGTACTACCTGCGGCGCCATCGTCACTACGACTTAACAAAGTAAATAATTATGAAAATGTTAATTTTATAAACGTCGACATAGCCTGTACTCTATATCTTTCATTATGAATTTAATATAAAACAAAAAATATAATACGATAAGAGATGAGAAATTTCAATGTACTTATCAAGGAACCGTGAAAGTTTACGTGTTTATGAACATGCTACCTAACGCAAACTTTTACCGAGCAAAGTTTTTGTAACATGAATTTCCCCTGTTCTCTGAACTGGTAAATATCATCTACGTACAAGTGAAAACGGTTCGTGTAAGTATATTTTTTGTGTAAATATGCTTTCCTGCAATTTATTTCTGTTATCGTTGGCATGTATTTAGTCACTAATAGGAGTTATTTCTGAAGTTAAACTTCTTTTAAAGCAAAATTTCAAGTTTGCACTATACGATGATAAAAACACGAGTTACAGACTGTTAGCGCCATGATTTCGAATCTTGAATAATAGAAGTATGTAGTGAGAGAAGGGACAAAAATAATAATCATGCTGTTCTTTTTGAGTCCATCTATCCATCCATTCAACCGAAAGTCATCCACTGTTGGACGTAGGTCTCCCCCCAAAGATCTGCACAACGGCCGGTCTTTCGCCATTCAGCGGATTCCCGCGACCTTCACCAGGTCGTCGGTCCACCTTGTGTCTACTCCCAATGTCTACTCATGCTGCGTCTTCCGGTACATGATTGGCATTCGAGAACCCACCCCATCGGGCATTGGTTCAGTAAGCAATGTGCCCAACCCACTGCCACTTAACTTTGGCAAATCTTCGGGCAAAATCGCATCGTTTACTTTGGTTCTTCTGTGGAAATCCTCATTCCTGATTCGATTACACATCGAAATTCTGAGCATAGCCCTCACCATTTACATTTGAGCAACTTTAAGCTTTCTTATTAGGCCCATTGTGAGCAACCACGTCTCAGTGCTGTATGTCATCACTGGCAACACACAATATTCGAAGAAGCCTTTCGTCTTAAGACACTGCGGAATTTCGATTAAATACTTTTTGATTGCAAAATTATTATTTTATCATGTATTGTGCGTGACTGTATTTTAGAAACTTGGCATGCATATTTCTTTGCCTCGTTCCCGGTTTGTCTTACACAAATTCAAACTAAAAACTACCAAAGAAGGTTCACTTCTGATACGTGTATTCTGCAAATACACTCTGTTTTTTTTTTCTTTAATTTGGTTAATCATAACGGCTTATTTAAACTTTTAAAAATTATTGAATGTTTCTAAAACGTAATAGCAAGCCAGTTAATGACAAAGTAATTTAATAACGTAACAATAAAATTAAAAAATAATGTATAATAATAAACATTATTAATTCTATTATTATTAGAAAAGCTGCAATACATCAGGATTTCTCGAGTCTTCAGTTAATCAATACGAAAGCAATATAGGCGCACCTGTTTCGACCCGAGCACCCTTCATCTACTACATAAGATTAGGTACGTAACTAACGTAGTATATATAAAAGTATACCGTTTGCCCTGAAATTTTAAAGTATTTTGTTTTTTTTTTTTATTATCTATATTTAATTTAGGGACTCGGGTTCACCAAGAACATGTCAGTCCCATCGTAACCTAAACTTAAAACTAACAAACTATACCTTAAAATTACTTGCAAACTTTCACAAAATTTTGGCTTCTACACTTGCAGGTAAAGCTAAAATTTCGTGAAAGGTTCCTAGATTTAATATGTTAAGATTCAGTTGTTTGAGTACACTGTTTCTTTCAGTTCTGTTTTGGCCACATTCCATCAACAAATGGTGTACATCATCAATAATTCCACACGATTCGCAATTTGGTGAATACTTTTTTTTTCATAAGAAAAGCAAATTTGTTGAGTGGCATATGGCCGGAACGTACTTTAGGAGCTGTAACAATGAGGGATCTGCTTCAATTAATGTTAGCAAGTCTTTAACAAATGTTAATGGTATTTTAATTGAAAACGCTTTTATTAGCTTCATACGTATATACCTACGTAACGGAAACTTTGAACATGATTTTGACCCCTTTCAAAATGTCGTATTGACTAGAAATTTGGCATACTTATTAAGAACCAATACCAATTCAATATTTTGAACAGTTAGTCCCGTTGTCGTTACCAGGATTTTCAGGATTTGCGATTTTTTTAGTATCTGATATCCGGTAGTGTCTTTGCGCCGATAGGCACGCTTTTATAGAAAAGTACATACTACTTCTAATATATTCTCTAAATTCTAATCTTCATAATAGTTGGCGTCTATTGGACAAGCAATAAATTCAAATAAATTTAGATACATTTCCAAAAAAAACTCTGTTAAATTAGTGCCAGTAGTTTTTTTTAAGTAACCATATTTTCAGGATTATAACAAAAATACCGCTTTGACCACAATCTCATTTGAAATTAAGCGAAGATGTGCTCCGGGCAAATAATCTAGGACTATAATAGGTGCTAAATAAAAATAAATTATAGCAAAGAAAATCAGAAACAGGGGAATAAAAAGTCTTGATATGGTTTATCTTCTTTGATTATTGAGATATTAATTTAACATTAAAAAACAAAAAATAAATTATTACTTAAAACTTTCTAGAGATAAAGACTCCTTCATTTATCCTAGATGAGAGATGAAACAATTACCATAAATTTACAACTACGAATTTTGGCGAGACGGGTTAATTTACTCTCGGGGTAAAATAGCCCCAGGTTAATAGCAAGGGATACTTTGGATACCCGGGATCACACAGCTGTGGTGTTGCAAACATTTGATTCCCCGACTATATGTTTGATATGTATGTTTGAGAACTAAAAATTATTTTTATTTCTAAAAGTCTACTTCATCTGATGTTTAATAAAGTAGAGAGCAGTGTTACTATCTTCTATTTTTTCACAAGTGTGAGATAGTTGTTACCATATAGATACAATAACCTTTGGTATGACATCTCACTGAAAGCCGTCCTAATAATAATAGCATATTTTTTTCGTTTAAATTCTAAAATCATTTTCAATCAAACGTTTGATTTTTAGGCTTAAACAGTAAATCTTTAAATGAACAATCTGTAGAACCACGCGTGAAACGGTACCACAAATGTGATGGCTTTTTATTTTAGACAAAAACAAAACACTCTACGACACTCACAGTGTTTTATTATAATTTTACAATGAACCAAGTACAAAGAGAAGATTGAAAATAGGCCATGGATTAAATAAAAGTTTTTTTAATTAGATGATATTCAAACAAGATGCACACGGTAGATTCCATCTCGCAACGACATCACCAACTCCATAGAACCGCTTCAGTTGCGCAGGGACATAACCTCTCTAAGCGTATTTTACCGCTTGTATCATGGCGAGTGTTCTGAAGAGCTCTTTGACCCGATTCCCTCCTCTCCATTCCATAACAGAACCACGCGGGCGGGACTTCGGTGTCACGGTTTCACGGTGACGCCCATAACTTCAAGAACCAAAAAGTTTGCTGACTCTTACTTTTGTCGCACTGTGAGGTTATGGAACCGTCTTCCAGTCAGCGTGTTCCCTCCTTCATATGATATTGGGTCCTTCAAAAGAGGCGTGAAGAGGTACTTAAGCAGGCCAGCATGACAGCGGTGACTGGCATTGAATTCTGTTCAGTGTCAGTCACCGCTGTTTTGGATTGTACTGTACTTACCATCAGGTCCAGTACAGTCACTGTGCTGTGCATTATAAAAAATAAAAAAAACAATAACTAATATGAACAAATAACTTTATCAATGTTTACTTTATGTACCTTTCTGTGACATCAGATCCACCAAAAGAATTGTGAAGAAGCATCTTATAAGGTTAGTATATACGCCGCTGATTTTGAACTTCACAGGACTTAACATCAGGTATGGTACAGTCATTTAAAAAACAGCCATGTCAACAATTACAATAATATTAAACTTTATCTGACATAAAACATCATAATCACACCAGAACAATATTTACACGATACTTTATAATGTTTGCTGCAGCGCTCAATTTGAAAATCAAGCACTTTTTTAACGATAAGTAATCTTCACAAAAAGGCTACAGAACGGCAAAGAGACTGGCTGAATAAACGAAATCAGTTTGGA
Organism: Samia ricini; assembly: GCA_014132275.2. Lineage (NCBI taxonomy): Eukaryota > Metazoa > Arthropoda > Insecta > Lepidoptera > Saturniidae > Samia > Samia ricini. The sequence goes on along the minus strand of AP028163.1, from coordinate 39,013,830 downwards.
CTGACAAATAAAGCTACCACGTCTTTAGACACGCGTTTAGCAGCCAGAGATCCTTATAAATTTGTAGTGGCAATGCTGACGCATATTTTGCGGTATTGCGAAGTGCGACATATTGTCCACGGCACCATTTCTGTAAGTCAGTCGGTGTGTGAACTTCGCCGTTAACTCACGTAACTTTATAAATTAATTAGTAATTGTAGAAGTATGTTAAATAATACTCAGTGTATATTTATCCGCCCTACACTCACACACATTCGCACGCACACGCAAAGGTAGGTTAAGAAACACATAAAACCATTAAATTCTTACATATACTTCAGCAGGCAGAGATTATGTCAGTCCTCACTTATTATATCAACCCCTAGTTCCTTTTTATTTATTTATATAGAAAATCTACAGCGACAAAACAATATAGGACTAAGAACATACATTAATTTGCTAATTACTGATTTTTACAAATAGATAATATATTTTATAGAAAATACACATGTGAACAAAATCTCAACGTTATATTTGACTTATTGGACCAAAAATTTAAAAAGAGAAAATGGTAATAAACAGTGAAAAATGACAGTAAAAGATGACCTGATTAACGAAAAAAGTCCAGACTTTCTTCTAGCAGATACTAAATTAGTGGAAAATACGTCAAAGACATGTAGTTTACAGATTTGGTTAAAGTTTCTATCTTCTCTGACTATGTATGTATTTTGGCGATAGTTGGTGTAGGAACTGGAAACAAAAATTGGAGGGTTGAAACTAACGATTTTTACGGGACAGTTTAACCAAAATTTGGTTAGTCTATACTATTTAGCGAAGACTATAAGAAGTAAAGTCCAGTCTGCAATTTCTTTTTGAATAACAAGCGAAAGTAGGAAATTTTTACACAAATCTAAGTGATTTCTCGAGTCATATGGTACTATAGTACACAATAGCACCTGAATTTACTAAATTTTTTTTGTAAACTTTCTTTACGATGTATGTATTTTTGTATTGGGGGTTCCACACCTGCGAGGCATATTCAATATGGCTTCTAACAAACATACAATAAAAGGATCTTAAAAGTCTTTGATTCCTTAAAGGAACTACATAGACGCATTAAAAACCTAGTGTTTTGGAAGTCTTTGCAATAATATGTTCAATATACCAATCAAAAATTAATTTCGAATCGTGAAATACTCCCAAATCGCGGATCACATCACACTTTGGAAGCACTTCACCTCTTATTTTGCACTGAGAAGGAATATGAACGGTCTTACGTGTTAATCTCACCATAACGCATTTGAATGGATTAAGATCCAGCTGATTTAAACTACAATAAGTAACTAACTACCTGTCACCGAGCATCTATGTATTTCGACAGATGTGCTTTGTGTTATAAATTTCAGCAAAATCATGGCGAGTTTTTTTAAATTTTTCGTAATATTTTTTTTAACGCTGAAGGCACTCAGCCTCAAAATGTTAATTAGCACAAGGGTTACCAAAGTGGTACGGAACTCGGCTTGGCCATTACCTGTGTGTAATAAATTCCGCGGAATTTTGAACCTAGCCTACTTCTATTACATTCATAAGATCCTGAATACAAAGTTTAACAACTCTAAATCTGACTTAATTCTCATGCAAACTTTCATACCCCTTTGCCAGATTTTGCTAATTATTTTCACTCATAACTTCGTTGCTTTTATTTTATCAATGTTAATTTTAACAAACTCCTATTGTAAAATGAATATTTGTATATTTATACAACTACTACTGACATCTAGTATTGAGTAGCAATACTTTTATTAAACATACTAAAAGCTGTTCAATTTTTTATGTAACTCAAATTCATCATGGTGTTTGTGTATTTAGTCACTATTGCAAATCAGAGATGGCGCTGTTGGCAAACACAGCAATGTTGCACGTAATTCTAAAAAAATCTCAAACATTTAAAATATAATTTGACACATCTAAAAAGAAGTTAATTACTATAAATTTTACAATTTCTGCTTGTATTTTTAGTAATTGTTCTGGCAACACCGTCCCTTGACAACTAGGAGGATAGCATAGGTTGTTTGTTACTTGCCTACTATTTACTTGCAGTAGTAATTATCTATCGGTTGGGTTATAATCATACGTCATTCGAAATATCCATTCCGAATTTCAAAGTCAGTTTATTTCAAAACATAGTTCAGTGTTGTTAATAACGTGTTTTGTGTTAATATTATAAATTGTACAAAAAGGTATTGAAAACAGTAGTTTTATGTTATATTTATAATAACAAAACCATGAGCTTGTTCACCATTATAGTGATGTTATCATTTATAAAAAATTGTGTACTAATTGAAATTTATTTAGAAATTAACGAATTCCAATTATATATAATCCAAAATTAAGGAAGCATGTTCATAAAGTAATTATTATAATAACAAAACTTTGTAGTGAATTTTATATAAGTAGTTTATTCTTTTGAAGCCTGTTTTGTTTTTAATTTAAAAGGTTGTTAATTTACCTTCTACACTTTTTAATACTATATGCATAACTAAAACCGCAATGAAACTTTTTAAATTTGAATTCCAACAAAAATTTTGTATTATTTCAAATAATTATATCTCTGATAATTTGTAAGTAAGATAATATGTGTTAGATCGCATATTTATAATCACTGATAATATCATTTGTTATAAAACAAGTCGGGGTGAAAAATTTTTGCACTCGGCCCCCTCACGAAGCAACAAAACCCAACAGATAAATATTCAGTGATCACTACGTGGCCGGATCGTGAACACACATTAACTGTCTAGTAAAATTACGAATTAAAATAATAACAGTTCTTTCCCGGATTTATAAAATTACTCGGTGAGTCTCAAGTATTAGTTGGTAATGTTCAAACTATTTTCAAATATGGTATATTGTGTTTATTTATCTTGCATACGATTTTACTGAATTACTAGCTGACCCGGCAAACGTTTTTGCTGCGTTTAAATGTTTGCGTTCAGAGATAAATAATAAAATTTATAATTACGCAGAAGATCGTAAGTTTTGATTATAATTAATTTATTTGAAAATGTGCATATCTCAGAACGCTAATAAATGTAAAAACCAGACAAATATTATAAAATGTTAAAAGTTTGTTTATGTGAATAATTTCAATTAACTCCTTGAGCAATAACCCGGCGTTTAAGCCAGCTTTCCATTGTTTTCCTATTGTTTCATTTTTATGAGTAATCAACATATTAACAAATTATTATACTATAATTTAAACATAAAAAAAAAATATTTATTTTATGTTTTGATTTTTCTCTTCTGTCGGCGTCCCCTGAATGAGGTGTGCATGAGCTTTTCCAAAAAAATTGAAAATAGTTTTCATTTTTTTATTCACTTTCAATAATTATAATTGTAATCGAATTTCGTCCACCGTATAAATAGGTAAATTCTGCGTTATTTTTTTTCTATAATTCGCTACGGGTAAAGAATATATACCTGTATACTTCAGTTATTAGAAAACCCAAATTTGTATGATAGATTATAATCAAACATACAATAATTATTATTAACATATATAATAATTTTTAACACTTCACAAAGTAACTTTTTACTAATTTGGCCTAGTAATTTTGTTCCAGTCATTACAAGGATGGTGTTTTGACTCTATATAAAATGGACGCAAGTCCACCGGTCCGTTCGGTATACATGGTTATCGAAGCTCTCAACATCCAAGGCGTGAAATACGTCGAAACTAATGTACTGGGAGATGATCATCTCCAAGAAGACTATCTGAAAGTTAGTTAAGATAATATTAAGCGTACTTGTGTAACCATGAGTAAGTTAAATGAAGCATTAATTTGATTTAAAGGTAAAAAATAAAAAAAAACGGCATATCTTCGCAGAATATTTTCAAGAATCATTGAAGCAACGTTAAGAAATTTCATAACAGCTTTTATTTAAATTTTTATAAACATTGTTTATTTCATTATTTGTTTAAGAACAAACCTTTTAACTTTTATAAATACACATAATTCTTATTATATAGTACCAAAATAGAGAAAGGAATGCTTAGTTGGTTTGGGTATGTAGAGAGGATGAATGAGAGAAGATTAACGAAACGAATTTATAAGGCAAGGGTGAATGGGCTAGTCGGTAAGGGTCGACCTAGGCGAACGTATCTAGACCAAATCAATCATGTGTTAAATAAAGGCCAGGTAAAAATTACTCATAACCGACGAGCATGTATGAAAGCGCTCATGAAAGTAGAGGAAGCGAAAGAGGTGTGTCAAGATCGTAGCAAGTGGAAGGACGTAATCTCTGCCTACCCCCACGGAAGAAAGGCGTGATGATATGTATGTATGTATGTTTGTATAGTACATTGGTCCTTTGAGTAACTTCAAAAAATTCATCCCACAAAGTTATAAACTATTATATTAACGGTAGCACGTACTAACGTACTAATATCCGTCGTATTTACAAATCTTAAAGAGAATTTAATTTAATAATCAGTCACAGAAGTTCAAATTATTTTTTTTCAGTTAAATCCTCAGCACACGATTCCGCTGCTGACTGATGACGATTTTGCTATTTGGGACAGGTAAAATCATTAAATTAAAACAAACTAATTATATTATTGTTGACATAGACTAAGCTTCAGACACGATAGGTGGTAAGTCCGTTAACTTGTTTTGCATACATTTGTCAAATCAAAGATAATATTTGCGATAGAATGCACCAGTAGTTTTAGATCATTAGATGGTAAACGAATTCGTTTCTTACTAGTTTTTTAAAGGCGTTATACCTGCATTTTAATCTTTATTATTACGCCTCGAAAATTATACCAGAAGAATAAATATTGCGACTTTAGTAAATTTGTCTGTCGATAGCTGTTTATCACTTGATGTTTTAGTTGATTTCATATATACATTTTAAGTTGTAAAATGTAGTTTGTTTGTCCTTCAATTACGATCAAAAGGATTTTAATGACATTTTGCTTCCAAGTCAATTCTTTTTACAAGTTACTACTCATTTTAAATTTATATCCAGAAAATCACCTGCAGATAGTTTTATCCTCTAACTCTAACTGCCTCGGTGGCGCAGTTATGTTACGGTACGACTATCGTTCTGAGGTCTCGAGTTCTCGATCCCCGAGTTGGGGTTTTCTTCTACACAGTCTGGAGTCTGGAATTTGTGCCCGATATGGCGACAGGCTCACCCCTTGTCACATCTGGAACGGAACTAAGCTCGGCGAAATGAGTGTGGTGTAGTTCGTTATTTCACCTCTGCCTAACCCTTCGGGGGTAACACGCGTGAGCTTATGTTATGTTATGTGTAGTTTTATCATAAAATATATACTTAAATATGACATGATATGGTAAGTATATTAAGTTTTTCTCTTTCAGTCACGCAATCGCAACATATTTAATTAACAAATATGGAAAAGACGGTCCACTTTATCCAAACGAACCAAAGAAGAGAGCTCTCATCGATAACAAGTTACACTTCGACAGTGGAATTTTATATCCAGCGTTAAGAGAAAATGATGTAAGTTTTTAAAAGCAAAATTCAAATAAATCATTTTCCTTATAGTAAGTAGTTTTCAAATCCCTATTCCATTTCTAATCAAAGTATTTTACTGTAGATAAGAAACTGCCGGTCATGATTACTATTCGTAAATTTACAGTCGCTAGTAATCTAGTAACTGTAATCAGTAATCCAGTAAAAAATCAAGTTTGCGTTTTCTAACTCAAAATGGTACGAATAAAATGAAAAACAAACTCCACCATATCACCTGTTACTAATATTGCATCATTAAGATATTTGATAAATGTAATAGATGTATATTGGCATATACCTTATCTGTATAATTAATAAGAGTTAATTTAAAAATGTTGTTTATATTTAGTGTTCTTCGATACCAGTACAATTTGTTAGGAAATAATAATTTATATAGCTCATAGGTATATACGTTACGTCGGGAAAAAAGATTCTTCGCATTTTATATAAAACTCATGACATTTTTTTCCCAAAATTTATTTACACTTAATTGCAGTATATATGCGCCATTTTGTTCGATGACTTTCAGCCATCTTGTATATAGTGCCATGATCTCGATGCTCTAGAAATTATGGGACTAATGATTAAAAAAACGCGACAAGTAGTATTGGCAGTCCTATCTTGATATCAAACTGACAATGACTAAAGAATTTTGAAGAAACCGGAACAGGTGAAAACATGACGGTGCAAGGTCTGAGCTATATGGCGGATGCATTAACACTTTCTAGACAAAGTTTCTTAAATTTTGCTGAGTGGCTAAAGATGTCTGTGGTCTAACGTTATCGTGAGAAAAGAACACTCCTTTTCTATTGATCATTCCGGTCGCTTCCTCTGAACTTCTTGAGTTAATCACATTCGTTGTTAGCCGTAGAGATCCAAATGAATGGTTCTGCCCGGGTCTGTTCTGCTTTCAATCCCACCATACAGTATCACCTTATTGGGCGTTAACCCAGGTTTTGCCACAGCCTATGAACCCGGACCGACCTTTCGCCACAACCTTTCTCGCACCTTCTTGTAGTTCGTCTTACACTTTTCATGGCCAGTAAAGAACCCCTCCCTGATGGAGGGTCAGGACACTCGAGAGTATCAGCTCGATTTCGTCCATGAGATTGTGACATTTGCCAGACATAGAAATAACAGTCGATAGTAATTATATTGAAATGAAAAAAAGAATAAAATTATTGGGGGGGGGGGAAGGGAGGGGAATAAATAAAAAAAAACAAAGGTAAATAAGAAAAAGAAAACAAATTAATAAATATGGGGGTTTTATATATTGTATTCCAAATAAAATAAAGAGGGACAACAAAGTCTCGGGTTACGCCTGAGGTGCGCAGGGGACTAAAAAAATAAAGAATGGCAAAATGAATACATGGTTCGTTTCTTTGAGTGAGCTCGTGAGGCAACTAAATATTGAGGTTTTTTGTGTAGTGAGTTTTTTTTTCAAATGGGTCAAAACTGTTTTGTGATCGTTTCCCAGTTCATCAGCTATGCCGTAACTACTGGTATGCCGGCCATGCTCCACTTTTCAAAAATGGCGTCCACTTTATCCTTAATAGGGCGAACAGAGCGAAGTGCATCTTTGTCATTAAAATTCTCGGATTATAAACGCTTAAACCAACTTTGTGCAACTCTTACTGACACTGTATTAGGTCCATAAACGTCTCAATTTTTTTTTTCGGTGCACATATCTTCTTTTTTGTAATAAAATTTCTTCATTAGATTCACTCATTTTGACACAAAAATCTAATGTAAAATTTTGTTATTAATTTGTTTTTTTTTTTAATGTAACCTTTTTAATGACATCAAAACCAGCCAGATACAAAAAGTACAGCCAAAAAGATTCTGTTACAAGTTTATACATACTGTATGCGAAAATACTCTTTCCCCGACCTATTATTATTGGTCTGTATGGTAGAAAAACATTGATAACATATCATAAGGTGAGATATGATTATGTTTATTGGATTGTTCATTGGATATCGAGATAAAAATGTATGTATTACGAAATCAGTACGGTTTTTGTCTCCATGTCAACATGTTTTATCATAATTTAAAATATTTCGCTATTATTATTAAATGTTACGGTAATATATACGATTTTTTTTAACAAAATGAACATATCAGTATCGCAAACAACGAATAATATCGAATTCAAATGATTAGTAACAGCTGTATTCGGACAACAAGGCATAGCTTGTCCTTTTTTTTTTTTTTGACGGGGGAAATGCATTTACGCACTACCCGGAAATGCATTTACGCACTACCCCCATTTACGCACTACCCGGCATAGCTTGTCCTAGACGAGCACTTTATCGAAATTTATAAAGAAGCCGTTCAACTCGACCTTCCAAATAGAGAGTAAAGGCTAAAGATTGTTTATAACATTTTATAAATTCTGGGCTCTTGTAGATCGGGAGATTTATATATGTCAGTAATACGATTGATACGGTGTTAGCTAGGCTCCTGACTGAGTATATTTGTCTAATAGAATCTTATAGACACAAAATAACAAATTTCTGCGCCTTTATAAACTTAGTCTTAGAAATCTTCGAGCAAAATAGAGTGACGACTTGCCAGATGGGTCGAAAAACCAATGAAATATATAAATTTGTAGTTCTAGTTCTAAATACTGGCCAGGACTACAAAATATAGTACCACTCGACTCTTTATTATCTGTAAGGCAAACTAGTCTACCAGTGTCATGTACATAAGGATATATTTTTAAGCTTGTATCAGTGCTTCTATGCTCTATTAATACGGTGGCCTATCTTACAAAAACTCTCCATTGAGAAATACTACAAACGCATGAATGACAAATGACTTGAAAGACGAAAGTGCTAGCAAAAACTCCAGTAGGTACTTGATTCGCATCAATGTTGTTTCAAGTGGAAGAGATGTTTTTTTTTTAATCAAAAAGTAAATAGTAATGTGTTGCTAATAGTTCTAATTATATTCCCATTTTAGGATCCCATATTCTATTGGGGTGAGACGTCTTTAAAGCCTGAAGGTATAGCAAAGATTAAGTCTGCATACGCGTTTACGAATTCATTTCTAGCCAACTCTGAATGGTTGGCCGGCGACGAAGTCACAGTGGCTGACATATGCTGCGTGGCCACAATAAGCTCGCTTAACGAGATGATTCCCATCGATGAGAACGAGTATGTCTCTCTCTTTATTCCTATTATCGTATTTCTTTACATAACAACTATTTTTTACACCTAGCGTATTATAACTGTCAAGTCGTAACTAGTTGGGATATTTTAAGGTTAATATTTAGGGGAAGGAAGCAAACAATAGATTGATACTTAAGCAATAGCTTCATTTAAACTGTTTCTAATAATGGCAATCCATAGAACATAAACTTTGATAGGCACGGAAGACAAATTAGAGGGCAAAAAGCATTCGACTGATATATAGTGTTAATAATTTGGATACAGTAACGAGGGATTCTTTATTACTCTCAATAAATTCTACTTTTGTAGTAATCCTTTATGTTTTAATTTAATTTTAATGAGGCAATTTTCGAGTTTGTTATAGTCCACCAAATATGCTGTATTAAACCCTTGAGCACTTACCTGGCGTTTACGCCTGCTTTCCATTATTTTCCTATTGTCTTTATTTTTATGGGTACTCGACTCGACACATTAAGTAAAATTCTCTTAATTAAGCTCGATGATTTTCTAAAATATGGAGAATAGAGTATAATTTTTTTTTTTAAACTGTATGAGATCAATGCTTTGATCACAATCTTACATGATGTTAAGTGACGATGTGGACCAGAATGGTAAAACACACTAAGCCTGGAGGTACAAGTGATGATACCAACACACACATTGATACTTGCTGACAGCTTTTCAAAGTTTATGGTGGTAGGAATCCAAGTGGGTATTATCACAGAATGCCCTTTTTTTTCTTTTTTTTTGCCGGGGGTAATGCATTTACGCACTACCCTTACCTATTGCATTAGTGAGGCCGAAGTCCCCCAATGCAATAGGTAAGGGGGGCACGGAGGGACGAACTCCGTGCCAGTGTGGGACTCACCCGGGCGTGAAGCGCCCGGAAATACCCACTAAAACCCCCTGGGGCCGTCCGCCGCGTTTGGGATGGGGGCGACACGGGGTGGCTTTCGCAAGCACCGCCTACCAGCCCTACCACGATTCTATGTTTTCCTCGCGACACTACCAACTGAGTCGCTATGATTAATGTGTCGACGAGTACCTATAAAAATGAAACAATAGAAAGACAATAGCAAAACAATGGAAAGCTGGCGTAAACGCCGGGAAGGTGCTCAACGGGTTAATAATTATTAACTTCATTCTACTCATCTATTGTACTTGGTAAATTGCGTTCTAACTGGTAATTTTCCATTATATAAACTGTCAAAGTTAAAATATTATATTTTATGCATTCGTTTCTAGATATCCACATGTAATCGCGTGGTTAAAGCGCTGCTCGGAATTGGAGTTTTATAAGAAGGGAAACCTTAAAGGCGTGCTTGAGTATGGACAATACCTCAGGGAATATATGGGACGTGACAAGACGAAATCCTAATTATTTATTATATTTAAACTGTACAGACAGACTGTGTGTTTACGTTCTCACTTACATGTTTATATTGTAAGAAATAAATAAAGCCTTTTGAAAATTTTAAGTTATTGTGTTTTGAATACCGAATTCATATTTTCAAACATCTATGGAAGGATCAGAAATGAGGAGATCCGTTGAAAAATCAAAGTAATCGACTTGCCCGAAGAATTGGTAAACTTAGGTGGCAGTGGGCTGGGCATATTGCTCGCAGAACCGATACCCGATGGGGCCGACGGGTTCTGGAATGGCTCCCATCCACTGGAAGACGCAACGTGGGTAGGCCCTCCACAATATGGATCGACGACCTGGTGAAGGTCGCGGGAATCCGCTGGATGCGGGTGGCGTATTACCGATCGGTGTGGAGATCTTAGAAGAAGATCTTTGTCCAGCAGTGGACGTCTTTCGGTTTAATGGATGGATGTTAGTAATAGAAAGCGATTTAGTTATTCGAATGACAACAGAATTAGTTTATCAATTTCTAAATTATACTTTTAAGGTAACAGGAAATACATAAACACATACATTTCCCATACATAGATTCAACTAAATTCAATAAATGTTTCGCGTAAATTCGTATTTAGTTCACATATTTTCAATTACGTTGAGGATATTGGATTACTTACTTGATAACATGCGTCACCTTACTACGATCTGTTACACGAGTAATATACTTTCAGTTTAAAAAAAAAACATTTTTGCACTCATATCATAGTTTTATTAGAATGATGAAATATAAGTTACTAAATATAATTAGAGTAATTTAGAAACACTAGAACCGGCGCGGATCGGGGCTGACTGACTGGAAGCCAGGAGAGTAAATAGGATTGTAATGCTGATTTGGGATTGAAACGGTGTGAGTTAGAATTTGGAGAAAGGGTTGAATGTTATAATAGGTCGCAAACCCGCCTGCCAAGCGTGGCGATTACGACAACCTCTTCCGATTATTGGGGGAGACCAATATCCAGCAGTGAGCGTCTTACGGTTGAATGGACGTGTGGATCCAAAGGAAATAATATAATTTGAAAAAAACTGAGGAAATCGGCAAGAGAGTTTTATTAAATCTTTTCGTAAAATTGTCACGCGTGACGAGTACAGACAGCTATCTAGTTTAAAATGATAACAAAGCACATTTAAACACAGAGGGTAATAGTACCACTCCATATCTTCCCGTGGGTGTCGTAAAAGGCGACTAAAGGATATGAACCAGGGGATAGGCAGCAGCATCCTCTGGGTACCAAAAACACCTTACTGCGATCGCCAACCCGCCTGACAAGCGTGGCGATTGTGGCAATCCCCACTTAATGGTGGAGACCTATGTCCAGTAATGGACGTCTTATGGTTGAATAAATAAAAAAAAATGCTTCTTACAATAACATTTAAAGGTAAATAGTATTCTATACTTTGTAAAGGACAAAAGGTAATATTTTCAGTTTAAAAATAAAGTAGATATATACAATTAAATACTTACAAACTTATTTTTTAATTATTTATAAGCGCAAACTATATGCAATATATTAATTACTCTTTTGTTCAAATATCAAAACATGCAATTATTTTTTTAAAGTATAGTTACTAGCTAGTTCAATTAGCTAGCTTCAATTTCTTTAAATATTCAAAAACGACGTGACCGACCATTATTTATGATTGTCGTTAGCAGTAAACAGGCAGTTTCATATATATAGCCCTATTATTATTATGTCATAATTGAATAGTGGTGAATGATTACATTGTATTATGTTCAAAACATTGTCGATGATGTATGAATTCAAGGATGTCCAACTTACAAGTAAAATAACTGTATATTTTATTCAAATAATATACATTTATAACTTGGTTGATCGTTTACATATGAACGATGAATAATAGTAATTCTATTTTTTCATACTGGTAACTTTATCATGATTCAACAAAAACGGGAAAAGTAAAAGAAAATAACAATGTTAGTACATTATAGTCAAGAGAACTATTTTTAGAATTGTTGTTTAGTTTACGTAAACCTCGGAACGAAAAATTCCTGGATCAGTTGTGTACTATCAGTTGTTAGAAATGTGTAAACAGCGCCATCTAGTTTCGAATATCTCAACCTGGTCCCAAATTAAAACGTATCGCAATACGTCAAAACTAGACTAGATGGCGCTATATATTTCAAATTTTAATAAAGTTTCTACTAGTTATCAACTCAAAAAGATGAATGTTGTAATGCTGTATGCTGTTGTATACGCGATCAACTTGTGGAATGTTGTTTGCAACCTATAGCTAATTATAAACATCTAAATCTCTCTATTTGAATACTTAATCTGTAATAGACACATATGGACCGAAGTTCTTTTGATTGAAAGGGATCTAAGTAAGTGTCAAACCAAATGACACTCGTGAATAATCTTAATGTGTCGAGTACCCATAAAAAAAAGATAATAGGAAAACAATGGAAAGCTGGCGTATACGCTAGGTAAGTGCTCAAGGGGTTAATATAAGAATATGTAGAATTCTGAAGAATATAAAAAAGAGAGAAAGAAATGTAAGGGTCGGTATTATTCTTATTATAAAATTCTTATTAGCTTAAGCCCAACGCTTTAATGTGGGCTTCTAAATTAAACTAGATCGTTCTGATACACCTTAAAAACACATTTCCAAACAACCGGTAGGTACTAGCGAGATAACAGAGTTCATAAAAATAAATTTCTCTAATGACTTGGCTTCAATCCAATATAAAACCTTTGTTGGCAATCAACCGCCCTAACCTTTGAAGTTTATAACTGTTGTAAACATGCTAAGCAGATAGCATTAGTCGTTTTTTTTTATGTTTTCCCTGTTTACGTGTAATCCTCACTCTCTAAGGGCTTATTAAGGTAATCAATTTGTTTTAGGTAAATGCGAATTTTTGACGAAAGAAGGTATATTTACTTCTTTTTTTTGAAGTTATACTTCTTTAGGCGTGTTATGAAAAAATGATGAGAGTGAAATTTTAAGATGCGCGCGCATCTGTGACACAAAATTAACAGTATGAAGCTGTCTGCTTAACCGCTCATTAAGTCTCGAAAAAAAAGCTACCAACAAAATAGATATTGAACCTCGATATTAGTCGCGCATGTTGGTACGCTCGTCACCTCTGATCACTGTTTTCATATTTATCAACATGTTTCTAGTTTATACATTCACAACACGTGTTTTAGTTTCATACAAGTGCGAATTATATATGTGCTAATAAATTATATTCAGTAGTGATTTAAATTGAATATTTTGATTGATATCACTTACTATTTGTGAATATTAGTGAAAAAAATTGTGCTTATATACTTTTTCAAGTGCTCCAATATAATTGAGGTTAACTATCCGTATGTATTATTTATTGATATAAATTAAAATACTTTTATTTAATATAATTAACACTAAATATTATTAAATTATTAATGTTAAATACTTATTATTGGTTATTTAATATTTACAAAATAAAGAAATAAAATTAATAAAAAGTTTGTGATACAAATTAAAATTGAACATAAAAATTATAATAATAATTTTTAATATTTGCTATTAAATTGAATATTGCAAATTTAAAATGAACTTTGTTGATTATCCTTTTCCAATCCTTCTATTATTTTATTGTAATTAATTATTTGCATGCAATTAAAAACTATATTTTAATGATGCCAAAGAAGTATAACTTCTCACGCGCGTACATACGTACACGCACCTATTTTTTTTAAATACAGATCTATTTTCTTGCCTGCTCTTATCGGCTGGATTGTTTTTCGAAACTGTTGGTTCAGAAGCCTTGTTTGCGTTGTTCATATGGTGGTTCAGTTTTTTGACGTTCATAAGCGCCACCAGGACCCAAATTGAATGAAGAAAACGAACAATAACAATCAATAACGTGATACATCAATCACCGTTTTATATTTCGTACGTACTTTAACTCAGAGTCTGTAATCTATTTTTCAGTAAACATATTTTGTTCAAATTTAAATTTATGTAGGCAGGTAGGTAATGTAAATTGTGCGACGCGGTGCTTGCGAAAGCCATCCCGTGTCGCCCCCCCCACCCCAAATGCAGCGGACGGCCCCGGGGGGTTTTAGTGGGTATTTCCGGGCGCTTCACGCCCGGGTGAGTCCCACACTGGCACGGAACTCGTCACTCCGTGCCCCCTTACCTATTGTATTGGGGGACCTCGGTCTCACTAATACAATAGGTAAGGGTAGTGCGTAAATGCATTTCCCCCCGTCAAAAAAAAGAAAAAGAAAAAAGGTAATGTAAATTGTAACTTGGAAATAATCATTTAATTAAATTTCATTTTATATGTGATCGATATTTTTAGTATAGATTTTTTTACACGGAATAGGCTTAGTGCTTTGACCACAATCTCATCTGATGTTATGTGACGACGTGGTCCAGGATGGTAAACACACTAAGCCTACAGGCATTGGTTACTTACACCGAAGAGTAATGAATGTACATATAGCATTATTATATACCATATAGAGTGCGCTATAGATTATCTTTACTAATAAATTAAATTGAAGTGTGTTTGTAATGTCAAAATCATTTTTTTTTACTGAATAGATATGTATTTTCGAAACCTAAACCAAAAATACAATTTTTAAATTCTTTGTCTGTCTGTCGGTTACGAGTAATCTCCGGAACGGCTGAATCGATCTTTAGTAGATAGCTGATATTATACCGCGTAAGTTGAGTACTTTTTTTTCGAAAATAGTTACGGTTCCGCGTAAAAAAAATGAAAACACATGACATTGTGAATAAGATCCGATTCATCGCACAATTTTACTGGCAGGTATTTGAATCTGTTGAATTTTTTTTTTTTTTTTTAAGCCCCCTATCCTCAGACATAGATCCGAGATCTTGTTTACGTTACTTATAGCTAGCTTAATCTTATTTTAAAAATCTTATTCTAGTTATAGCCATCAACATTTCTTATTCTACTTTTCTTTTTTTTTTTTTTTTTTGCCATCATTTATTCTGTCGCTTTTAATTTTTATTATCTTCTGCCTAGTTGTCCTTTATTTTATTTATGTTTAATCTTTGCATAATGTTAGTAGCAAAAATATGTTAGAAAATAATCAGGGTGTCGTATAAAACAAATTAAAAAAACTATATTACGCATTGACAAATATATGAAACGTGGGCGCAGCCACGAGCACACAACTAGTTAGTTATAAGTAATAAAACTGTTTGTGAAATTTACTTCATATTAATTGCTATAAACGACGTATGTATGTACGTAATTACGTGTGTATGTTTTTTTTTTTTAACAACTTGCTTAATAAGCGAGACCACACTTGTTAATAGAGAATGTCACATCCATATATATATCACGATCGCGGGTATTCGTTTCAACGGGTCATGGAGTAACCGGTCATTGTGGTATGTCCCAGTTTTCCTGTTTGACTTTAGCATAAACAGTTAAAAGTGTGCCGAGCGCGGTCGTGTGTGTCAACGTAACTATAAAGGTAAGTTATTAACATTATCTATAGGTATAACTGGTAATAGATTTACATTTTTGCAGTACCGACATTTATGTTTGATATCACGTAGTGTTTAAAAAATATTTTCAATAATACTTGGGAGAAAAAAATTGTTATAAGTTGATAGTAGATTTGTACTATTCAGGGATAAATATATTACATAGTTTATATTCTATGTGCTTCGTGTTTCAAATAAATCATTATTATTATTTTGCAAGTTTATTATTAAATACTAACGTAATATTAAGTTGCTAGCTGTGCCCGCGGCTTTACTCGTTTGGAATTCACACAGTTTGTAGCCCATATTCTCCCCCTGTCATCGAATTAGATTCAGTAACTTTTGCGTGATTGGCAAACAAATTAATAAGCAGACAGAGAGAGCGAAAATTTTTAAACTATCGTATTGTGTTCTGTAGTTGATCCTGAAGCCCCGTACAGTATTTTTTCTTAAACGTCTTCAATATACAGATTTCGTCTCGTTTAGCCTTTTATTATAAGTAACGAGTATAGATGAGAGATTTTTGGAATAACGTGAAAATAAATTTTTGCTTTAAATTTGTTACATTTCTATTCACTATCTATTGTTTTTTTTAATGAGTTTAGATACACACTATTCATTCGATATAAATACATATATGTGTACAAATGACGGTACTATAGAGTATAAACTACTACCATACCAAAATTTAGTAGTTTTTGCGTGATTGGTGAACAAATTAATAATTAGACGGATAAATAAAAAAAAATTAAAACTATCAAAATAAGTTCTGTAGGCGATTCAGAAGCCCCGCATAATATTTTTTCTCAAATATCTTTAATGTACAGATTTCGTCTCGTTAGCCTTTTATTATAAGTATAGATTATAGAACATGTTAACGATGACAATTTGCTTTTTAAGGGAAAGTGTCCAAAACTTAATCGGTGTTATTACATAAAAGTTAAACTCCCTTTGAACACACGTTTAAAAAAAGTTCAATTACAAAAGAGTGTTTTAGGGTTGTTTAGAGATTTTATTTATACAATTTTAAACATTGTTTAGTAAAAAACGTGTTTAACGCAATTTATTTTTGTTTTTGTAATAAAACTAAATAAGTACGCTTAAAAACAAGCAGCTACTATAAATAATACAAATATCTTGTTATTACTTATAGTCTTATAATTTAGTGACTCTAATAATTTTATTGGAGGAAATAAACACCAAAAAACGTAAACACCTTATTAAGTTTATTTTATACAATATGTTTTATTCGGTATCACTGCAGACTTTTGTCGTTTTCAATGTCATCAGTACGGTTTCCTCTTCTTTTATTTCTAATTTATCTATGACTTTACTTTTAATTGATTAATAATACTATAATCATGATTATTTTAATGTTGAGCTATTTAAATTAACTATAAACAGATATCACAGGTTATCAACTTATATTTCAATACTTGTGATAGTGATTCTAAGATAAGCTCTTCACGTTCGAAACATACGATCGTAAATCTGAATAATTTAGTTTTACCAATTTTATAATGTCAGCATTGCTCTCCGAACATAGTCGTCTCCGTTGCCATATTTTTCAAACGTCTATGGATGGATCAGAAATGAGGAGATACCCAAATTGCTCATAGAACCGATGCCCGACGGGGCCAACGGGTTCTCGAATGGCTGCCTCGAACCGAGTGGCAGTGCGGGTAGGCCCTCGCAAGGTTTACCGACGACCTGGTGAAGGTTGCGGGAATCCGCCCACTGCATGTGCTTGGCGCAAGACCGGTTGTTATGAAGATTTTTGGGAAAGATCTATGTCCAGCAGTAGGATGACTTTCGGTTGGATGGAACATCATTTTATTACCAGCTTTTATTTACTCCGTTAATTCTTGAATATTTAAACAGTTAAAGTTAAACAACATTCATATTACAGTGAAATAATAAAATAACATGGTTCTCAAACTCTACAAGCTCGATGCAAGCCCGCCGGCTCGGTCCGTGTATATGGTAATTGAAGCTCTAAATATACCAAACGTCGAATATATTGACGTCAATCTTCTTGATGGGAGCCACATGAAAGAGGAGTATTTAAAGGTAATCTGAAGAATTATGTTTTTATACAATTTAAAACTGGCAAGCACAAGTAACGTGCAAACTTCTATAACAACCATACTATGCGATATTCGATTTTTTTTCCATCACATTTACTGTGTAAAAATATAATAAGACTAGCTGTCATTCACGTTGTTGTCAGGATTATATTTATGTAAAAACAATTGAAGAAAGACTATTCAATAATATTATAAAACAAATATTATTTAAACTTTTTTAGTTATGTGTTATCTCTGCTATGTTAACATTACATATTTTTTAAATGGTATTTTTTTTTTATTTCAGATAAACCCTCAACATACAGTTCCTTTATTACAAGATAATGATTTCTACATTTGGGATAGGTATGAATCTATGGCACCCTTAATAATTTGTCAAAAAAAAAACAACAAGAATCACCAAGTAACAAACAACAAATCGTAGACAATATGAAAGTAATTCGATGTTAATGCAATTTCGCATACAAGATTTACGATAATATCTTTTTTAAAATCTAAAGTATTATTTAAAATAACTACCTGATTTCGATTGCGAAATGCGTGTTAGAAAAGGATGACGCTTCAGTATGTGTGTCTCGCTTACTCTTTAATAAAATTATATTATTAATAGCTGTGTGCACGCGGCTGGACCCGCGTTTCATGTATTCTTCACTACGTAATATAGTTTTTAATTCTTTTACACGGAACCATTCGGGTTCCTAGTATTATTTACCTAAATTTTTGTGTACTAGGAGATAGTAGATAAATTTCTCACAAACTCAAGTGCTTGTCAGGAAAAATTACGATCAAAAAGGTTTTTTTTACTATTTCTTGAGTTTTTATTTTTATACAGAACCAAATTTTTACTAGGTCTATCATTATTCAAAAACTCAGGAATTCAAATAATACCTGCAGGTATAACTGTGCATTGAATCGGATTTTATTGCCAGTTTCATGAGTTTTAATTTTTTTCTCTTATTTTACTTTTATCTGCCAAAAATAGTCCCGTTGAAAGAGATCCTGACCTTTCCGAGATTATCTCGAACGAATAGACAGTGAAAATTAAAAAAAAAAAAAAATTTGGTACAGGTTTCGTGTTATGTTTAGTAAAAAAAAAAATTCATAAACAATCAGACACTTCAATTTTATTAGTAGTACAGCCAATGTGCCTTAACAATAAGTCATCCATTCTTCTTGTGATCCGCTCTTCAATCTGGTCTTTCGAATTCGATTGGTTTTTGCATTTTTAATCTGTTATTAAAATCATTAATTGTAGAAGATAATTTTGTTCCATTGCGTTGTTGCATCGTTTGATATTTATAATATCCTAATATTATAAAAAGTAGAAGGGTCATGTTTACTATTAATTAAGATCAATGAAAGACATTTTGTGAAAAAAAATATGACATTTTATTTAGACATAGTTGATACTATTTTGTGAATTGCATCATCTTTAATAAAATATAGAAATACAACACTCAGAACGCCAATAGACACACGCGGAGCGAAAGCCTTTTCAAGTTGTCCATAAAAGGCCACGTCCACCTTTCGTTATGTGCCGGTGGTTACTCAATTCCGTTTTTTACTTACACATACAGATCAAATTTTTATTTGGCTTCAATCTTAAAGCGACTTTTTGTATGGAACTATAACTCTTAGCGTTATTACTCTCTGTATTAAAACGTACTAATCTTAAAACTTTTTTTATGCAGTCACGCCATTGCCGCCTATTTGGTAGGCAAGTACGGCCAAAACGATTCTCTATATCCAAGCAATTATAAGAAAAGGGCTGTTATTGATCAAAGACTTCATTTCGACAGCGGTATTCTGTTCCCGGCGCTTCGTGGGACTGTTGTAAGTGTCAATTTCTGTTACCAGTCTAGAGATACGCTCTATATTTAACTAATCTAGATATATATTTAATTAACCTAGATCTAGGAATTCAACTTTGTAAGGTTTAGACATAGAAATTCTTGGTGGCAAGTTACTGAATAAACTCAACATAACGGTGCCCACGCGCTGCGTAATATATCAACAATTGTGCCGGCTTGTAATAATAATATTGTTTCAAGGAATAATCCGATTTTTACAATGAAATTCATGTTCAATACGATATTTTTTCAAATACCTTACTAAAATTCAAAAGTTTGATTATGTTTTATATCTCTTATTTTTACTATTGTTTTTTTTTTATTTCGTCCTCATTATAACGTCTAATTTCTTTATTATAACTGATACATGATTGATTGATTCAACCGAAAAACAATGGGGGGGGGGGGATTGACATAATCGCTACGCTTGGCAGGCGAGTTGGTGATCACAGTAGTTGTTTGTGGGTACTCAGAGGGAACTACCGTCGATCTCATGGTTTATCCCTTAGTCGGTTTCGTACCCACGAGAACGACATAGGGTGGTAATATTCTTAACCGGCACCGCACATCACTTGTATTATAACTGATTTAAACACATCTTGAGAAAGTTAAATAAATAAATATTGTTCGCTCAAAATAATTGTTGTAAGTCGTGCACTTATGTAATAGGATTTAATATGTATGTTATTTAAAATTACGGTGCTACTTTATTTGGTAATTGTATCAGTGGGTTTTTGAATTTTCGCGTTCCATATTTAAATTCAATTATTTAACAACGGGTTATCGCACGTTACGTTTCCTTTTTCCTATCCCGACGTTTCGGCTGGGTTTCATCAACCGTGGTCACAAGGTGACTGGCGGTGCGCTGCGTCGCTCGCTGCGTTGATGGGTATTTTGATGAACTACCTCCGTTTGGTCTTTATATTAATATAGTCACAACATACAACACTAACAGTGTCCATCGACGATGACTGTGACGATTATGCGCGTCGATTCAACGATGGACCAATTTAGTAAATTCTCGGACTCTTTACCAAGTGATATAGACATCACAATAGCCGCTTCCGGTCACGACGATTTGAACGAACGAATGAACCAATTTGACGAGATGATGGGGCAGTGGGTAGTGCGACCGAATTCCGCGTCACTCGACGCGAGTTCGGTCCCCACTTATCCAACTCTAAAATGGCCTGAGCTTTCGGTGAAGGAATAGCATGGTGGTAGGGTCTTTTCCCGTGCCCGTCTTACCCGTCTGGGTAACTAACCCTTACGTTTGAAAACTTGTCGCCAAATACCAATAGATGTGTTCCGGTATCATCACTTGAGAACCAGTAACTCTAGGCTAAGTGTGTTAACCATCCTAGATCACATCATTACTTTAAAATCAGATGAGATTGTGATCAAAGCACTGAACCTATTCCGTGTAAAAAAATAAATAAACGACGATTTCTCATTGTGCATCCATAAGATTGACTTAAATGACATGTTTTACAAGTAAAGTCATAATAAGGGGAATAAAAAAATTAGTTGACAACGAAATAATGTAAGGCAATGAGCCAACTTACAGTGAGTGTATCTAGAGTGTCCATTTTAGTATACAAATAATATATTGCAGGAACCAGTTGTCTTTCGGGGTGAAAAGTCCTTTAAACCTGAAGGCATAGGCAAGATTGAGGCAGGTTACGCCTTCACAGAGAAGTTCCTATCCACTCCATGGCTGGCTGGCGAGGATTTGACGTTGGCAGATTTATGCTGTGTATCAACTATCAGCTCGATGAATGTAGTACTGCCAATCGATGGAAATACGTAAGTAGAATTTCTCTTATTAATGCAGTTTACAGTACCTATGGCGGGCGAAGCTCGACCGGACTGAAATCGTACGGGTACAGAGTACCCATATTTATTAGTTAAAATTACAGTATGCTACTAAATATAGATTTAGACGACGTACATTTTGAAACTCTGTTCGTTAATTTACATTTGAGTGTTATGTTAGTTAACATCTTTTTCTTATAACACATACGCAATAGTTCGCCGTAACTAACTTCAGAGCGGTCAAGATACGTTCTCACGTTGTTTAAACAGACGTTATGTTATACATAATAATACTCTGTGGTCTGTTAGTTCTAGAACCAGTGATATTTTTTTTAAATCGTTGATATGTTATTTAGTTAGGCATTAGTATATATTTTGTTACGTTAAATAGTATGTAGGGGGTATATAAATGGAATAACCTGAATAATAGAAAAAGAACTTCATAAAAATTATGATCGTAGTGTTTCTATGTTTTATGTAAGTTCTTTAGCGTAATTATAAAAATAAAATTAAAGTCAATAAAAAAACACCACCACATTTTTACCACCAGTACATTTTTAATGGTAACAATTTAGTGAACTATTGGATATTTAACAAGAATATATTGCAGTGAGTGGTTTTTGATAGATATAAATATTATACGTGAGTGTAACCGTGAAAACAGCTAGTTTTTTTTTAATCAACGATCTGTTTTTTTCCTTCTCGCCACTTGAGACTTCGTATTGAAAATATCTCAGTGAAAACTGAATTGGCGGACAAATAAGATAAGAATTTATTAAATAAAGTATTTTTGCATACGTTATCTCTATACTAATAAATAAAATTTAAAGCATCTGTTTGTTATGCCAATTTTTTTTTACTAAATAGGTATGAATGTACATTAGATACCTACACTAAACATACATTTTTTAAAATTCTTGTCTGTCTGTTTGTATCAGGTAATCTCCGGAACGGCTCGACCGATTTTGACGGAACTTTCTTAGATAGATAGCTGAAGTCACTTCGGTTAACTTAGGGTATTTTTAATTTTCGAAAATAATTAGGGAAAATATGAATCTGTAAAAAAATTTGAATAAAATCCGATTTAATGCATAGTTTTACAGGCAAGTGCTATAATTTATGAGAAATATTTTTACTTTATGTTAGTACCAAAATACTTTAAGGAAAATAATTAGGGTTCCATATAAAAAAAATTAAAACGCATTGAAGAATGTATGAAACGCGGGCGCAGCCGCGGGGTCACAGCTAGTCTTATCTGCGACAAAAACTTTAGTATCTTAGTGATTTCAATATAAGATATAACATTTTTGGAGCCCAAAAGTACTTGAAAAGATCTTTATCAAAGAGATCAACATTACCCTGCTTAGTAAAAATTATATATATATATATATATATATATATATATATATATATATATATATATATATATATATATATATATATATATATATATATATATTTATAACAATGTAATCAATTTAATTATTATTTTACAAGCCAAAACATTTTAATGTAATTTATCAATCCAGGTATCCAAAGCTGACAGAATGGCTAGCGAGGTGTTCCGAACTTGAAGTCTATAAGAAAGGAAACGCTCCTGGTTTACAAGAGTTCCGAGATCTTTTGAAGTCTAAACTATCCTAAAAATTTATGGAAGCATTCATCAAATTTCATTTATATGAGAAAAAAAACGTTAAGAGTAAAAATATTAGCTATTCTATAACTGCACTATTCATTTGTAAAATTATATGATTTTTTTATTCCATTTATGATACGTTTTATTTCAATAAATCAACAAAATAAAATAACAGAAAAATGTTAAGAAAGATTGGGGAAGGGGGTGGGTCTGGTCCTCTCACTGCCAAGCATAATTGCTGCCATGATTGGCCGTATGCCGGATGCCGTAAAGGAATATTGTGAGGTGGTAATGGCAGCAAAGGAGGAAGCCGAAAAATTACGGGAAAGAGACCCAGAGGATCCGTTATGGAGAAGGAGAAGACTGGGAGGGAGGCGGCGTCAGCGGTACGATAGAGATAGCACGATGACGAGTGCTTAATTCCTTCAAGGAGTTAGGAGGGGGCTCATAAGGGTCAGCTGTAGGTGGGCCGCGGTCAATGCCAGTTCGGTACCGCGGTCTCCAAACAACACAGAGGTGGATAAAAAAAAAGGGAGGGGTCTGGTGTCGTCGGTAATTTCTAATATATTTACTAAATTAATGTTCACCAAGTGGTTGAAATTCGACTATTGTCATAATTTAATATTTAAGAAAAATGTGTTTTTATGTTTGTTTTTTATTGATAGAAGCAGAAGCTCTGCAATAGCTACTAAAAAATATAAAAAGAAAATTAGAAACTTGTCGCCAAACGCCAACAGGTGAATTCTGGCAGCATCACCTGAGCACTAGTAACTCTAAGCTTAGTGTGTCTACCATCTTGGATCACAACGTTACTCAATATCAGGTAATATCGTGGTCAAAGTACTGAGTTTATATAGTGTAAAAAAGTTACTGGTGAGTATTGTTGTAACTTCAACAAAAGAAATTCTAAAAATAAATGATATTTTACCAACCGTGTGTTGCCGACTAAGAATAGCACCACTCCATATCTTTCTTTAGGTGTCATAAAAGGCGACTAATGGATAAACTAAGGGGATCACCAGCATCCTCTGAGTACCACAAAAATCTACAGTGATCGCCAACTCACCTGTCAAGCGTGGCGATTATGGTAATTCCCCCCTTTTTGGGGAGACTTATGTCTAGCGGTGGACGCCTTTCGTTTGAATCAATCAAAAATAATAATTTACAAATTAAATTACACGACACTTTTAATTGTGAAACGTTGTAATATTCTATAAGCTCTTAATCTCTTTGTTCGTAGAAATTTCATTAAAATAAAGTAAATAAACTCATCATTTTCCTAATTGAATCTCTAAAAAGTAACCGTAGTACGCTGTCATTTGTTTGAGTGACAGAAATTTAATTATTTGAGTTGCTTAAGTAAGTGTGGCTTAGGAACAGAGATGGTGACATTCGAGTTTTATTAACTTTGATACATCTTAGATTTTCTCTTGTATAATTATAATCCGTAGTGATATACGTGTATTTATTTTTAGAGGTCGTTCAAGCACCATAGGGTTGATGAAATCTACGGTTTACTTTTTTCCTTATAACATATATGTGGGTAGTATATAATTACTATTAAACATTTAAAATTCCTTATTAAACTGCCTGTCGACATAACACATGTATCATTACCTACCTTTTTTGACAAATATTTGTCTTTTCTATTCATAATTTATTACAGTAATGAATACAAGTGGATTAGCCTCAAATTTGTAATCCTTTTTTAAAATAGAAACCCTATAAACTTCTCACATATATAATCGGCCTTTTTTTTAAATGGGAAATAATAAATTCTCCCCGATTAGGTTGATAGGGGTTGTATGTGGGACTCGCCCGGCATATAATAATCTCCCAAGCCGATTTCGGCCACAGTTATTTGATCATGTTTAAACGGAAGCCAAGGCATATGTGCAGGATATATTATGGTGTATACTGATTGAAAAGATGGAACGGAGAAATAATGAAACTCCTAGCACCACCTATACAGGCTTGTTGTCTCGTCGAGTAGATTGCCCAGATTTTTTTAACGAGATAGACGTGCATTTGTGCAAGATTTGGCCGCTCGAACTTGCATGTCTCAACTGTCAAACTCCCTCTATTAGATTTATTCTTGACCGATTTGATTATCGGTTTGTAGCTGCTGTGTGCGTAACTTGTTTTACTCGAAAATTCTTAGCAAGTTATTTTTTTTATATTCACCTTAGTTACGATATGCATTAATCAAGAAATAGAAGTAATGCGAAAGCAGATCCTGCACTCACTTTTTTTAAAGTGGGAATACATTTACGCATGCCCTCTGTCAATCCTAATCTGGGAGTGAGTATGTGGGACTCGCCCGGCGTGAAGCGACAAGAATACTCACTAAACCCACGGTACCAACCACCGCTAGGGAGGGGTGACACGGCATTGGGCAACATGGCATGGCAGGCATAATCTGCGTATTGAGCAAAATTATGCCAATACTTACATGACCATACAAAGACGCCTAATGGTCCTATTAGATTTATTTTTGCTTACCTATATTTGGTGAGATCTGGAAAGGAGGGGGCGAGTCAAAATGTCTAAAAAATACCGTACATCGCACAGACTATCTTTAAGCATTCTTAAATTTCATTTTCTATTAGCTTATACAAATTAAAATTACACCTTCGAATAGTTAATTTATTTAAAAGTATGAACACTTAATTTTAACTCGCACACCCCCACCTAAATAAAATGGGGATTCACTTAGTTCACTTGATATTTATTACACATTTCCAACTTGCTCCGTAGCCTAGATAGTTTAAAACAACTTGAACAGGTGTGCAATCACATTACTGGTTGGGGATATGACCCCCCAAGTTTATATCAAAAAGTAAAATGCGCTTTGCAACTTTCTTCGAAACAAGATATGCCAACGGCGTCACGCGCATGTAATAGTTTTTGTTCCTCATAAGTCATTATGGTGATTATTTTGTGTAGTCTTCACTCCGATAACTTTTTTATTTACTACTAGCTGCTCTTCGCGGTTTTACCCGCGTAATTCCCATTCCCTTGGGATTATCGGAATAAAAACTATGTTACACCCTGGATTTCAAACTATCTCCGTACCAAATTTCATCCAAATCGGTCCAGTAGTTTTTCAGCTTATTCATTACATACAAAAATACAAATCTTTCCTCGTTATAATATTAGTATAGATATATTATAACAAAATGTACTAATTTTATCATCTGGCCGAATAATACATTTATCATCTATATTTATCTTAAATGCTTAAACAAACTAAATATCGTTGCAGATATTTGAAAGTGACTAATTATTTCACAAAATACCCCTAGAGAATAGCAGCTTCAGTGCGTATCTGTTACGTTAAGTTATTGCGAAAAGAAG
The DNA here is from genome assembly GCA_014132275.2 of Samia ricini. Taxonomy (NCBI): domain Eukaryota; kingdom Metazoa; phylum Arthropoda; class Insecta; order Lepidoptera; family Saturniidae; genus Samia; species Samia ricini. The sequence goes on along the minus strand of AP028163.1, from coordinate 38,987,500 downwards.
TTTCTTGATATTATGAACGGATGAATATGAAAAATAAAATACAAGGATTTTGCAAAACGTTACTTTTAAAATTTTTATAAAATACTAAGATATTCAAGTTCTTCCTGCTTAAAAATTTACTACAACAGATTAGCTTCGGACTACTTATCAGTTACTTCATTTACATGCCATCATATTTGTTGTTATTTTCTAAGTTGATTTCACATTACAATAAATTGATTTGCAGCAAATATTACAATTAATATGAAGTTACTAATTGCATGCACTACTGTCTAATTGCATTCATATTAATATTGATATTTGTATTTGCATTGGAGTTGGTATGTCGAATTATCGAAAAAGATAAAATAAAATCCATGAATATTTTCCATTCTAATATTATAAGCCATTCTAATATTTCAGATTAAATAATCTTCTTAAATTCTTCTTAAAGTGACGCATATTAAACGACTCGTAGAAACAAACAAACATCGAAAATCACTTCACACCCCTGAAGTCAATAAGAACTCTTTCTACGTTATTCCTTTTTTAAATTTTAAATTTCAATATTCAGTTGTTTCATATATTAATAGTAGATATAAATATTTTCATATGGGCTTAAGGTTCTTTTGCACAATGTAATTTGTTACAAATGATGCAATTAAAAAAAAATTAAATTGTAAATATTACATTCGTTACACAGCCAAGTATTTATTCACAATACAATTTAAAAAAAAATTAAGACATATTTCATTAAACTCCTTGAGGCATCATTCTTCTATAATGGTTATTCCCAAACTGGTCTTTACGAAGTCCAAATTAAAAGAAATAGTAATATTTTAAACGAATTACTTATTTCACTTATTTCGCGATATCGTTAATTGCACAGAATAGAAAATATTAAAACTGTCCTCATCATTTTATACATTTTCAAATGATAATACAGTTTTAAAGAGTTCAGAGAATAACAAATTAATTACTGCCGCCAGTTGGAAAGGAAAAATTAATTAAACTTCTTTTTTTTTCACCACTCCGTTTCATTTAAACAGAGAAGGGAATGTGAGATGTATTGTTTTATTTTTATTACAAAATTAACTGTCCTCACAATGTCTAGAAAAAGTAGCCAGTAGTGCAAGCAGCCGTTCTGATGATAAAATTGGAATAACGTGGATTTGTATACGTTTCGCTTATGAAAGTATATAGTGACCTTTGTTTACCAAAGGGCCTAATATTACCAGGCACCAATAGTCTATATAATTGACTTCTAGTTTGACCCTCGTACACAGGCGAAACAAAGCGCGTAATCGCAGCAAGGTTCAGGAACAAATAGACATCCATTCCAGAACATCTGGCGGAAGAGTGCTAGAATCGAACTATATTAGTCAAAAAGATTATCAACAAATTGATTCTACTATACTAAGTTAGTAGGCGTAGAAACGATTGAAATTTTAAAAAAAGAAAACAGAAAAATTTCAATTTGCGAAACAAACTAAAACTAGCTTTGGCATGGAATTCAGCGATTGAAAAATTAAAACTCTGAATGCAATCGACAGATTTTACAGTGAGTATAATTAGTGTAGTGCCCCGAAATATCTTTAATGATCATGATGACAGGGTTATAAATCATTACTCCGTTGACGAGGACATCGTAACAAATCAATTGCCTCCAGACCACGATCTGTGTCACCACACCGAAACGTCTAAATGAGTTTCACAATATATAGTCCAAATACTAACAATCATGTTATTTACTAGACTATAGCAATGTATCTATTAAAGAAAACGATGCGTATTTAAAAACCTTATACCAAGCATATGGATCTAATAAATCACCTCTTAGTTTGAATGCCCTTTTAACTTTGTACTTACGTGTTTGTTTAAATAAAAGTTATTTCGGAACATCACCCAGGAGCACATTAGTGGCTAAGCAACCACCCTACCGTAACGAGATTGTACGGCGCGTTCTATAATAAGTTCAACAATTTAAAACGAAATAATACATACTATTTCGTTTAATGAGTTTTTAATTACACTATTTAAATTTACTACAACACTATCTTCTGATCGTGACTTCGTCCTTGTTGATTTGAGAATTTAGTGCAGAGAGAAACTGTGTTATAGTGAGTCAATCGTAATCGTTTTCTACATACAGGATTTTTAAAGAACTATACTTTTCAAGCACATCTTTTTATGTAACGTGGACCGATGACCTGGCGAAGGTCACGGGAATTCTTTGGATACAGGTGGCGCAAGGTACCGCTCTTCGTGGAGATCTTTGGCGGAGACCTATGTCCAACAGGGGACGTTGTTCAGTTGAATGGATGGGCGGATTAACATTTCGCATACGTAAACTATAAATTTATATTTAATTTTATTTTGGAGTATATATTTTATTTAAATTTAACTATGCGAAAATAACAAACGTTTACATAAGAACTTGCATATGATCTTTGTGGACCTTGAGAAGGCAGACGACCGAATTCCTCAAGATTCCTGTGGTGGGTTTTGAAAGATCAACGAGTACCGGTAAAATATCTGCAGTTTATCCGTTCTATATATAAACGAGTAAGTACATAAGTTTTGCTGAAGCTGGCATTACCAACAAGTTCAACGTCGCTGTGGGCCTACACCAAGGATCAATTTTCAGCCCATATTTGTGTCTACATGCTAGTAATGATGCACTAACATCTCATATAAAAGAGGACACACCTTGTTATATGCTATTCCTTGACAATATGGTTCTTGTTAGGAAAAATGCTATTAAATTATTTTAACTATGATTATGATATAATCATAGTTAAAATACATACACTATAATTTTCTCTAAAACAAGGCCCTCAGGTAATTTGTAAAGAATACGTATTATTTTACTTTAACCCGTTGAGCACTTACCTGGCGTTTACGCCAGCTTTCCAGTGTTTTCCTATTGTCTTATTTTTATGGGTACTCGACACATTAATAATAATATCAAAAGAATGATTGATGTTAATTAAATTTAAACATTCTTCAATTAACACACAATTTGTGTGATAAATGTTAAACCAACGTCAAATATTAAATTATCATTTTGAATTCTGTCATAAGAAATACTTTATTTGAATAAATTAATTGTAATTAAATTTAAATAACCTCTGCAGAATAACCATTGAAAAGTCGTCGCAAAGGAAAATATACCTAAAGAGTGTATATTCGTCCAATTAACTGGAACTCCATTAGGTTTATAATTGTCCAATGAAATATGAACCACATTGCAGAATGTGAGTAGGTTTGTAATTAATTTATGAGGGTCCATGTCCCGTATAATTGGCTATTAAAAGAGGAATTAATTTGCCCAATGACATTTTTCGACTCGATTTAAAGCCGCGAAGGGGGAAAAGTGAAGCTATCGAGGCAAAAATATTTAAATGTAAAAAGACTTGATAATTATTGTAGGTGCGCATTTCTAAAAAAGATGAAACGGAATAAAATTGGCAAAATGTTAACCTTGACAGCTTCACTGGACTTTGAAGCAAGCGCTTAAGGCTCTCAGACTAAAATCGTAGCCAGCATAAGGGCACTAAAATGGTACGAACTTCGGCTTGAGCTGCTACTCGTGCTAAAAATTTCGCGTATTGTGCTCTAGCTAACTTAACAGTTAGTAAACCTGTAAAGTGAAAAGGTACCTTACAGAACCTATGTATCTTGCGTGTAGTGTGCAACAGTGTGTGTGCAGTATGATGCGTGTAATGCTAGGGCATTCGGTGTTAATGTATCGCGCTGACGGCGGTTACAAGAACTTCCCAAGATGAGGATCGAAGCATGTGCTGTGCTTGAGAGGGGCCCAAAGGGCAAATATTATCAAAATCAAAATCAAAATTTATTTATTCAATTTAGGCCCTAAGAAGGCGCTTATGAACGTCTAAAACACTACCACCGGTTCGGAAAACAACCCAGTCGAGAAGAGCCGGCAAGAAACTCGATCTGGTTCTTTTTTTTCTCATAAATATAATATATATCATTTTTTTTGTCATATAAAAAACTATACAAATCGTAGTTTTTAGTGGAAGCACAGAGATGTGGGTTATTTCCAGACATCACTATCGTTCACGTAATGATCCACCCTGTAATAACCTTTTGAGATTAAAACTTGCTTGACATAATACTTGAACTTATTGTCAGGTAAATCGGTAATGTTACTTGGGATCTTATTGTAAAACCGAATACTATTACCTATAAAGCTTTTATTACACTTACTTAACCTAAAGCGTGGGACGGCCAACTTGTCTTTACTTTTAGTTTTAAAATTATGACGATCATTCACTAGATCTAGCTTGTCTAAATTTTTACGAATATGTATTATGTTATCGAAGATGTATTGGGAGGGCAAAGTTAAGATATCATATTCTTGAAACTTGTTCTTTAGAGATTCGCGAGGTCCCATATTATATATTGCTCGAACAGCTCTCTTTTGTAACGTAAAAATGGCGTCTACCTCTGTTGCTGTACCCCACAGCAAAATACCGTAAGACATTAAGCTGTGAAAGTAAGCAAAGTAGACTAACCTAGCAGTAGCAATATCCGTCAACTGGCGAATTTTCCGAACCGCAAAAGCAGCGGAACTAAGCCTTCCTGCCAAAGTTTTAATATGCGGACCCCATTGTAACTTATTATCAAGTGTGATACCTAAAAACAGAGTTGTGTCAACTAAGCCTACTGAATTCCTTTCTATCTCTAACTTACAATCAATATGTTGCACATTGGGCAACATAAATTTTATGCATTTCGTTTTCTTAATTTAAATTATTTAAGGCATTATATATATAATACACCTGGTGAAGGTCGCAGAGATCCGCTGGATGCGGGTGGCTTAAGGCCGGTCGTTGAGAAGATCTTTGGGGCAGACCTATATCTAGCAGTGGACGTCTTTCGGTTAAATGAATGGATGAATGGATATATAGAGTGTAATAAATAACGACCACCTAAATATTGATTATGTTAATTGGACGCTGATAAGTAATACAAACTCAACTCTCAAAAACAAAACAAAAAAGAGATTTTTGGTGTCATACACAATAATGTAAATTTTCTTTCAAGTGTTCTGATGACAGCATAAACTTTTTTAAAGTTTAAAATTAATATTGAAAAGGATAAAAAAATATTTTATGCGATATATTGCTTTTAGCTTCGATGCGCCTTTGCCATAAGGGCCTCACGGAGACTTATTTTTAACGTTTGGAGTTGACTTTTTTATTGGAAATTTCCTCCACTTTAAGGATTTTTTTAAATTCCCTAATAGTTTTTGAGTTATGCACAAAAACGAAATAGCTTTTTTTAAATGTTGTTTTGTTTATAAAACAATTGCAATTTTTTTATGCGTTAATAAATTCGCGAAATACATTTTTCTACACGCCATTCCGAATCGAAGAAGCTACCTAATCCACTTATTTTTAGGAGCTTTACTTTTAGGATTAACACGTTTTTGAACTTGTTGACTAGACTGTATTTACTTCTTTCATTATTTTACTTTAACTAATTCCTTTTTTAATTGTGTACTTATGTGAACAAAATTATTTTGAATTCGATAATAAACCAAGCAGTGGTCACTATACATTAATAATTGTAATGACATGTTTATTATAGGTTTGTTATGTGTAATATCATATACGGTAGTGATATAAAGTAAATAAATAACATTGAATATTGAAGTCTGTCATGTAATAAATTTTCATTGAATGCCGATTTACAAGTCAATATTCGTAGTCGTTCTGACAAATTATCACCTTTAAATAAACTTTCTTGAAACTTGTTACATATATGTAAATGTCAACAAAGAGACAATTTCTAAACTTTCCTCATTCTGCATTAAATAATAAATATCACATATTTAAAAGGCACAACTTTTTATGGGTCTGTTATTCGTTAGTATTGTTAAAAGACGGATAGAAACACGTATGGAGAGAGAAAGAGACAAACATATTAAGCGCTCTGTAACTTTTTGACTGTGGAACTATTATTCTCCCTTCTTGTCGTTCTTGGGGAAGCGTGAAAATGAATGTATCTTTTAAAGTATTCTTTATCTCTTTCGCTGTCTTTACTTATCCCTTACTAATAATTTGTCATACAATTTTACAAACTAGATTGTACATAATCAGTAAATTGTTCATTTGTAATATTATATATATATATATGGAACTACAGCAATAAATACAGTTGTCGTGTGCAAATGTACAATTTACAGAGTATACATTTTGGAACAAAGTAAGTACTTTTAAATGGTTCACACAAATAAGTTATAAAGTGGCGTACAGTACAACGCAAGATAAAGTGGAATCCATTTGGATGAATAAAATATAAGCATTGAAGTCCGAGTTAATATTAATGCCACATTGTGGGTTTTACAATTATTCCAGGTAGCGACGTAGCTACCGACAGTTTACTTTGTACAAAAGTCATTCGTTTATTACAATATTTTTCTATATTACCGTAAATGTAAATCTAGCGAAAAGTGCTAAAAACAGTACCCGCAAATTTCAATAAACTTGATTTACTAAGTTTACACATTAGTACTAAATTGGCAACACCGCAAGCCACTCGTATGACTTTCATTTCACAACGTATTATACGTAACATAGTTTACAAAATATTCCAAGTACAAATATCCTATTTATAAAGAGAATTAAATTATCAATTACAATTCAATTCATATTTATATAATTTAAAATTACTTTAAAAATTCCAAGTGAAAATATTCACACTATGTTTATTTCTTAAAGAAAATTGCTTAAAAATAAATCGCTTTTGATGTAATAGATTACTTTCTATCTTCGCCTCACCGTACAAATGTGGAATAAACTTCCTGCTAGCGTGTTCTCTCCTTCCTATGACATCGGGTCCTCCAAAAGAGGCGTAAAAGGCACCTTATCAGGCCGGTATAACGACGACGAACGCCGGTAGTATCTGCCAGCGACGATCGCCGGTTGTTTTTGGACTGTACGGCACTTACCATCAGGTACTGTACAATCATTTAACTGAGCTTCTATATATAAAAAAAAAACAACTTAGCACTACCAAACTAAAGGGTAAACTTATAAAGTACATATGAAAATTCAATCCAATAATGCAAAGTAAAAAAGGCTATTTAAGACCAAACGATGTTAGAATTAGATTCTACCTAATACCCAAAACTGATCAACAAACAAAATGACTTTCACACAAGCCAGCGTAATACCTACCAAGGCATTATTAAAATTCTAAAAGTATTTTCAATCTTAACAAACTCTTAGACGGTCTTAAGAACTTAGGCTTCTGAAAACGGCTCAATTTCAATTTCATCTCAAATTTGTTTCTCACCGAAATTCCATTTAGTGACGGCGAGGGCCGTGGACGCCCTAAATGCGACGAAAAATTTCGCAAAAGCTTAATTTGAATACGGTCTGAATGTGAGAGAGTCGTTAGCGGTGTTAGTAAGCGGTAATTTACAGAAACTGCCACCTTTATGCTTACCGCGAAATACCAACCCAACGATATGGGGTAACAAAATCACCATCTCTAATTAATGGTAATTATGTGTAGCATTTACCATTATTTTCTTATAATAAACAGTTTCATAATATAGATAGATTCAACATAATACATCAGAATATTATTATATCCAAAAACTATTATAAAATATACAAAATTGACCTACATTTTACATTTTGTTGCAAATAAATAAATAAACTTCATTGCGTGCGATGAGAGTAAAATTTCAAACTCGAGTCCCGCGATGATTGTTAAAATATTTACTATCACGATTTTAAATATTTAAAGATGGCTAGAAGTACGTATGGAGAGAGAAAGACACGCAAAACGCGCTCTGTAAATTTTTGACTGTAGATCAATTGATTTCACTTCTTGTCGTTCTTGGGGAAGCGTGAACATAATGTATCCATCTTTTAAAGTATTCTTTATCTCTTTCGTTGCCTCTATCTATCCCTTACTAATTATTTGTCATACAATTTTACAAACTAGATCGACAAAAATGTTTTACTATTGACACGTGTACTTTGTTTTTTCATAATATACCGTATAGTGATAACATTTATCTATTTAATGATGATGTTGCTGAAAATAAGTTCAGTGAACTTACATATACGCCCTTAAGTTTATGTCTATTGAAAATAATTTTAAATAGTTGGAAGAATTTGGTTTTAATTAAATATTGTATGCTTAGAAAAAATATATTTCATAGTAACACCCCAGAAGTATTCTACTCTTAATTAAATGTCTCTACAGTCTGTGCAAGTTTGTTAAACCAGGCAAGACCTGTTTCAAATTCACAAAGTTTTGTGCATTTATTCCGCAAGAAATATACTGTGGGAAAATAAAATTATCAAACATGTTGTAGATCAAATGATGAATCTATGCAAGTTTGGATAAACGTTTGCGTAAAATAGCCGTTAAAGATTGGACGCAAAACATAAAACTAAGGTAAGCTATTTTTATTTCAACTAAGGTATTTATTGTATACAAATTTTACAATTACCTACAGTTAATTTACTCATCGAGATGTGTCTCTTATATGTAAGTTGTCCTAGACGGGTCCTGCATAAACATTTGTGGAGAGCCCTACTATCCAAATATGATGAAGTTCAAATGTAGTTTGTGGTTAATACTTAGCGAATTTCAGATACAAACTCGTCAAGACCCTTCTAGCCCGGAGTATCATCGATATGGTGGTAGCTAAGCCCGAGTCTAAACGCTTGTAACTGGGATGTTGTATGACTTGTATAGTTCGACATATCCCTGATCCCTGAGAGTCCAACAGTTGGATTAGCTCGCATGATAGTTCACTGATCACTCCACGAGATACACACCTGTATGCCTCACTTGGCATTCTTGGTCGTAAGCGGGGACAAAGAAGAGGCCACTGTCACAGGGGATAGCCTTGATGCTGTTTCCCCGAGACCCCCATTAGTTGTAATTTTAGTGTTAATGTAATATTTGTGCTACAAATAAAAATTGGTTTACAGATAAACGCTTAAAAAAAAACAGTCACCCTTGTCTCCCTTGCTATGGTAGCATGCTAAGGTAGTGGTTCCATGGTTCCAGATTGATAATTTTATTTAATTATTTAGTATAACTGGTAGTGGATAGTGCACCGGAATTCCACGTCAATGGATGCGGGTTCAAGCCCACCTATTCCACTCTAAAGTCACTGAAACGTGTGTTTTTAATTGTTATTAACATTAAAACCAATAATAAAATTGTGAATCTTTTCCAATATAATATAATTAATGTAATATGTTTGACATACTCACATACAGGTGACAAAATACATGTTTTGGATAAAGGTACAAAATTGATCAAAGATTGAATATTTATAAAGGTAAAAACAAAAAGTCACACAAAATAAGCTTATTAAATTTTAGTTTAGAATCTCTAAATCTGGTAGTTGTAAATATTTCTAAACCGACTTCATTGTAAGGGGGAGGCCAAACGAGCGTAATTTTGCGAGTCATGCTTTTTTCGTCGTGTAATTTAAACTGAATTTGAAGGAAAGCGTATTTTGTATCACACGATGACATATAATGAGTTATCTGTAAACTCACACGCGTTAACACAACTAAATTTTGTTCGTGTTCCCGAATGCAAGTAAAGCGGGCAGCTTAGCGTTGAAAGCGCAAAACTCAACACGTTTTCTTCTCGAAAAAATGACTGATATGGAAAGATTTATAGATGAGTTTGAACAGCGTCTATTTTTATTAAATTTATCACAAAAAAATATAGTGATAAGTTTTGAAACAAAATGCGTGACACGAAGTCGCTGAGAATTTTCATAAAGAATGGAATAATTTTTCGAAAGAAGAAATGTTTTTTACGGATTCTATACTATACGAAGTGCTATACTTTACGCCACTAATACCCCGATTTTTTTCAGCCGAACCTAAATTACGCGACACAAATCTCTCAAATTTTACGCTTGTTTGAATTCACCCTAATTGGCTCGGATGTGTGCGAAGTCAGTTTCCTGCTTCAAACGTCAAAGCGACGCAATCTTACGTAAGACGACTTGCAACTGACATCTGATCATATAACGAAGTGGTTTAAGCCTAAAGAACGTAGCGTAATTAATAAATTTTATAACTATGTAACCTATACTTATAATAAAAGATTAAAGAGACGACATCTGTACATTGAAGATATTTAAGAAAAATACTACGCGGAGCTTCAGAATCGACTATTGAATACATTTCGGTAGTTTACAATTTTTTTGTCTGTCAGTCTGTTTATTAAGTTCTTCGTCAATCACGCAAAAACTTATAATCCGAATTCCATGAAATTTGGTAATGATATATATTGCATCCAGAGGAAGAACATCAGTGTTTAAAAAATTTTAAAGCGATGGTGGCTTAGTTGATAGTGCGGTCGGATTTCGAGTCAATGGCGCGTCCGTTCAAACCAACATAACTCTAAAAATCAGGCTGAGCTTTCGGTGAAGGAAAACATCGTGAGGAAACCATAGCTTGGTGGTAGGGTATTTTGTAATAATGTCCGCCTGGGTCGCTACCACCCTCGAGTTAGAAAGCTGTCGCCAAATTCCAACAGGTGTGTTCCCGCAGCATCACTTGAGAACCAGTACATCTTGCATTAGTGTATTTACCATCCTGGATCATATCGTCGTTTAATATCAGGTGCGATTGTGATCAAAGCACTGAGACTATACCGTGTAAAAAAAATATTATGATACAAAACATGAAAAAATAACAACATAAAATTTTCATATTCATTTTAAGGTACTGGTTCGTAATAGAAAGTTGTTTAAATAATATAACCTTGGAATAAAGATAAGCGTCGAGCAAACCAAAGTTTAAAGTATGTAAATAGAAATCCATATTCGAATCGTGAATTTAACAGTTTGAGATGATTTTTTCGACAGCTGAACAGAAGTTTACGTTTAGAAAAGTAAATTTCTGCGAAAGAATAATTCCTATTTAAAGATGGAATGTAACATTTTTATGATTTATTTTCGTATCCAATTTTTGACATAAGAAATGTAATGACTAGATCCTTTTGACCGCACACACTCCGGTTTCCCTTCCGGTGGCTGCCCAAGACGTGCTTCGTTCCCCAACTGGGGAGGCCCTTGACGCCACTGCCAGCAAGACAGTCACACTGAACATGCATTAAGCATTACACGCACAACACTGCACACAACACACAGGTACATAGGTGCTGTAAGGAAACTTTTTTTTAATAAATAATAAATGTCGGGCTTAGCTAGGTACAAAATTTCGCGGAATTTTTCACACTAAGGTAACGGCCAAGCCGAGATCCGTACGTACCACTTTGGTAACCCTTGTGCTAGTTACCTTTTTGCGGCTAAGTGCCATCAGCACTCGCCCTCAAAGTCACGGTAAAGCTGTAAAGGCCCTCCCGGTCAACAGCGTTAGCTAGTTAGACAAAAAAAAAATCCTTTTGGATTACGAAAAGGCATTGCATATCTGTTTACCTGTTGTTTTACATACATACATACATATGCTCACGCCTGTGATCCCCGAAGGGTTAGGCAGAGGTGAAGTAGCGAACTACACCACCCACATTTCGCCGAGCTTAGTTCCGTCCCAGATGTGACAAAGGGCGAGCCTTTCGCCATATCGGGCACAAATTTCAAACTCCGGGATGATACTGAGTAGAAAAAACCCAATATCACTTGACCCGACCCGGGGATCGAACCCGAGACCTCAGAACGGCAGTCGCATGTAATATAATATATAATATCCTGTTGTTTTATGCGTTTTGAACTTGAGAAACAATTTAAAACAAAAAGCTGTTATAATGTAAATTGGAGAAACTGAATAAATATTTTATGTTTTAGGTATGGAATCTATAACTTTAGACCATATACTAAGTGCCTGGTGAACTGAAATAATAAAGCTGATTGCAGCTGCTTACTTTGATTAAAGGCAAGATTAATAGCACCTGAGGAGCTTGTTTATCGGAAGCCAAAACATCACTCCAACTAGCTTGCTTGAATAATTTCTTCCACACGATTCTGATTAGTAATAATCAAGAATCATGATTGGATAACTATAATATTATAAAATAAATTATGTTTTAAATCACTTTAGAAAAATGCGTTACGAAAATTATAAACTATATTGACCAAAGACATATCTGTTTTTAGCTACTGAATTCCAAAATTTAAATCCTATTCTTTCTAAATTGCCAGATCAGTTTCAGTAAAAAATCAACTTATTTTTGGTTTGATCGCAATCTAAAAGGCCAAACACCCCGTATATTAAAAAACCGATGACGCATACTCACGCGAATACTATTCCAGATAACAAAACGATTTTGAACGTTAAACCTCTCAATCAGATTGCGCATATAAATATCCAAATTACTGGAACAATAACGCAGAAAAAGAAACAGAATCACAAAGTTATTACGTGTGCCCGCGGTACGTAAATCCGCGGATTATTATCCGACCACCGGCACGAATAATTCACAGCCATTATATACTATACTATATCCGCTTTTCCGCTTTACAAATTAAATATACAATGTACATACTGCAGAATATTTGTGGTGAACAGTAATAAATGTAACATACAAATGTAACATACAATAACTTTTTTATATATGTATATATTCTTACCATTCGTATTGAAATATCTAGTTGAGATGAAGTAATTGTTGGCAAACATGTAGTAAAGGTAGAGGATAATTATCTTGAAAGACTTCAATAGTCAAATCCAAAGCCTAGTTCAGATCGTATGCCGTTTAAAGTTTTGACGTGATTAATTACAGAGGAACGTTTTATAATATTTAATACAAGCTACTGCGCAGCCATTTGTAGCATACTTCAGATCGGCACAGTTAAATTGTGCGGAATATGACGTTAACATTTTTTATTACCTACTAAATATATTTTCCGTCAATTTATATGATCTCTTCTTTGTCTTCGATTTATTTTAGTAACCCAAAGTATCGTAGTTAATTCAATGTGAATCTAAAATTATCCGATCACAAAGCTTGTTATTCTTCCAACAATTGGAATCAATAAATCCACAACTCCCTCTATTAAACACACAAACGGGCGCAAATGAGTTCTGCACTTCTGTAACGAGATCGCATTGAAATTCACAAAAGCGTTGGAGGTTTGCGTTGAGTTCGAAAATACTTCGAACATGTTAATTAGATTGGCCGTTATGTTAAATGTTGCAATCGCAAAATGCTTTTATAAAAGCGAGAAAATACATTTAGTTTATCGAAAATTCTAGAAAAATTCAAAAGCTTGATTAATTATTTTTAAACAAAGTGCGCGGAAAGGTAATCGAGTGAGCCGGCAAGAGGATTATGAACGTTATTACAGGATTCATCTCTTGGTGGTTATCGCGGGCTTTACTCTGCTAGATTTAAGTACAGTAAATTAACCGAGCGAACTTAAAAAAAAAACCGTGGCTTCTTAAAATAAATTCACAAAACGTCGAAAGATAAACCATACATGGACTTATTATAATATTCAAGATTTATGGTTTCGATATGAACGGATAGAATAATAAAATCAAATGATGAGGTATATTCCATACCGTAAATAATAATTGACTGTTTATTTTTTTTTGAGCGCTAGTTTCATATATTTTAAACAATTTAAGTCACAGGCGAATAAAAATTGATACGATTATTAAATTTATATCAATTTTATAGTTTTTTCGATAACATTGAACCCTTAAAACACATAGTTTTAGCCACAGTTAACAACATAAAACGAAAAGGCTTTTAAGAATCCAAAGTTGTGTACGAAAATATAATTTGAACCCATTAAAGCAACTAACAAAAATTGCACGATCTGAACTAAACACCAAAAATGTAAAACTTCTAATAATTATAGATAATCAGACATTTTATTAGCGATTTCTTTCGAATTCTTATCAATGATAAATATAGTATAGAAATTAAATGAAGGTTTTTGAACAGGTAAAAAAGGATTAGTAAGAATTTTTTTATGTCAAGCAAATTTTCGAACTGTATACATTTAATTTTTTTTTTAATATAAATATGTTAACAATAGACCCCGTACAATTCATATACCGAATTCGTTTTGCATTGAGGCTTAATCTCATTAAATCCGTGTATCGCACACACCCGCACGAAATACGGATCGCAAGTGTAATTTTTCATGTTGACGGTGTAATTATCGCGGTCCGCTGAAACGTGCTGCAGTGTGAGTCCGTAGATATGCATTGTGAGTTATTGTTTTCCCACTACAATGGACAATTTCAACTCCACCGTACTCAAGTTTTAAACAAAATGAAAACACCATTAATACACTCAGATCTACAAAGCGATTGACAAAAGATACACTTTTAAATCTAAAGTAATAAATAAAATTGATGTGTCTGTTTGTAATGTCGAAATAGTTTTTTTTTTTACTAAATAGATATGAATGTATGTACGGATACCTATGCCAAAGATAAAATGTAACTTTTTTTTCTGTATGTCGGTCTGTTGGTACTGTCTAATCTTCGGAACGTCTTGACGGAACTTTTTTTAGTAAATAGCTGAAGTTACTTATCGTAACTTAAGGATACTTTCAATTTTCGAAAATAATTACGAATCCGCGTAAGAAAATTAAAAGTCATGAAATTTTAAATAAATACGTTTCACTGGCAAGTGTTTGAATTTGTGAGAAATAGTTTTACTTTATCTTAGTACCGAAATCAAATAAGGTAAAAAATTAGGGTTCCGTATAAAAAAATAATAACTATATTACGCTGTGAAAAGACTAAAACTTAAAAAAAACTTAGCAATAAATCTAAAAACCAAGACGAAGAACGTGAACTCAAAACAAAATAATAATGTACGCTTAAAATACCGTAGAAGAGTTATATCGCTATAACTAAATAAATTATACTAGAAACTTTACGAAGACTTTGGCAAATTAAATGTTAATAGAAACTGAAAAAGACTAAAATTATGTATAACAATCATAATAGAAGATGAAGGGATCAAAGGAATAACAAAAACGGCAGAAAACAAACAATGGATACTTTAGTAGCTAAACAAGTAATCTTATTCACAATTTCTCACTTATTAAATAAAATAAACCATAAACAATGAAATTTCTTCAGACACATCTTATGCCAATATTTCAATAGAATCTGACAACAAAACAAATTACTAAAATATATACTTAAAAAAAAAAAAACATCATAAAATTTAAAGACTAACATCAAAAAGAAAAATATTCCAAAGCCTTTTTAAAACGCAATTTAGCTGTAAAGAAAAGTATCTGCTAAAGAGTTTTTATGCTATAAAATTATTCGATGGTAAGTTAACCTTTTTGATGAGCCAGAAAATTGTTTTTTTTTTTACCTCATTTCGACTAATGATCTTTGATATAGAAGTGGTTATACTTTTTTGTTTTATGAAGAAGTCATTAAATCTAAATGTGCTTACAGACGCGGTAAGTTCAATTGGAAGGAAATATAATATAATCCTGAAACTAAACTCATTATGGTATGAGAAAATTTATTTTAAGTCTTTGTAAATATCTAATCATTCCTACTTATTAAAAGATGGAGTAATTCATGTTTAGTTACAAATTATACTAATTTTATCCTCTGTTCCTACTGTTTTTAGAATAATATTGGGAGAATTCCATATTAGCTGTTAGCCGCAAACTACTTAATGCGAAAGAATTGGTTTTGGGTTATATTTTTTTCTCACGATCTTAAGTTTTGTTTTTTATACGACAATCGCTTCTAAAAAGTGGCTGAATGTTTTCCTCGTCCGTTTTAAGACATCATTGTGCTATCAAGTAAAAAGGGAATAGGACAAGGACTATTTATGTAAAGTACGGTAAATGGTCGACGATGTATTGTTTCCGACACAGGACGGCGTCGCGCGCTCTACACATACGATCATAAACCCGCCGACGTTATTACTATCGTTGATTTACTATATTTTTTCCTACAGGCACGCATCTAGAACTATTATTCGTTGGCTAAAAATTCAGCAACTATCTTGCTAATATATATTTTGAACTAATTAAATTATTGTATTCATTATCATTGGTGCGTTTATTAAGTTATACGTTATCTAAGATCTCAGACGACCATATGTCCAGATTTGTCTATTTCTATATTTATATTACTAGTTTTTGTCCAACACACACCTACATTCACTCACTAACAAAGTGAAACTCGTTTTTAAACTCTTACATTTAGTTACAAAATTCAAGGTTCCTCTAATTCCTGTATTTATTTATTTTTTCTTTAAGTCATTTCGGTACCGTAGGCTTCCAAGTGAGAGGTACTGCCTAATTTTTAAGCCTTAGTTAAAGCTATGTTATTTTTTACATGTTTTATGAAAATAAAAATATTTGTATTTTTTTCACTATATCTAGTTTTAAACAAGTGAATGATGGTCTTAGCTACTACTCTACCACCCTGCTAACTGCTGGATCTACACTAGCTAATTCTGAAACGTTACACATAGAAGTGTGTCAATATGGAGCCAGGTTCAAAAAAGTTCAATTTAATTTAAGTTGATGGCAATGACCCCCCGTTATTGTTAAATACATACCTGAACTTTGGATTAGAAGAGTTCTTTATAGTCATCAAATTGAGCACCGTTTTAGCAGGTAGGCGGTTTAATTCTCTGATTCGTGCTCTACTGATTTATTTAGCTGAGTTTTTAACTCAGGGGTTCGAAATCCCTGGTTCTATCGGATAGGCGGAATTTTTCACTTTGTAATCTGAATTTTAAATTGACCTCGTAATTTAAAAAAAATTAAATTGTAGCTGAAAGTATCCTATGAATATTATTATGTCATAAATAAGGACATTTTAAATCTTATTTGTAAGATGAAGGTGTAAGTTTGCAAAATTCCGTTCGAAAACCGTTTACTTTTGTGAATGTAGATTAATTACTGTTAATTATTTCATTAAAAAGCCGACCATAAGGTTGACTACTAACAACAAAATTCAAATCTAAAAGAGACTCGGAGTTAAAAGTATTCTAATTTTATTCTAGAGACAGAGAAAGAGTAGATACTATATTAGGCTTAGTAAGTCCAATAAAATCTTTTTAGGTAATAGGGTCAGGTTCTAAAACATGGTTCCAAAGCACATTACCGATTTATCTGACAATAAGTTTAAGCACTATGTCAAAAAGGTTTTAATTTCCAAAGGTTATTACAGGGTGGATCATTAGCAGAATGGACCTCCGTCACCTCTTTCTGCGAGACGGTCATACTCGCAAAACTGGTGGTGGAGAGGGAGCGAGAACAAACCACTCAGCTCCCTGCACGAGCGAGGCGGACCGGGCGCCGGCGCCGTAAGTTGGTCGCCCAACGGCAGCTTTACCACTACGCAGACGGAGGGAGGCGTATTGTGGCTTGCGCCTCTCCAAAAGGAGGTAAAGGGGGGTCCGACAAAGAGTCCTCGAACAGTTGAAGGGGCCCCTGCTCTTGAGGGGCCGACACCGGCCGGGTCGAGCGGTAGCAGTACAGTTTGCAATTCCCGCTCCCCGGCCAAAAAGGTGTGAGAAGGCAACAAGGAGTTTTAGTGGGTATTCCCGGCGCCCATCTTAGCCGGGTGAGTCCCACATACCCCCTCTCCGTTGTTGAGAGGAGGATGACCAAAAGCATTTCCCCTTGTTTAAAAAAAAAAAAGGTGGATCATTACGTGAACGATAGTGATGTCTGGAAGTGACACCACTCTCTGTGCTTCCGCTAAAACCGTTTATTGTTATTATGAATTGTATAATTTATATTATACTTTAACAAAACATATTTAAAAAAAACCAGATCGAGGTTCTTGCAGGCTTTTCTCGACTGAGTTGTTTTCCGATCCGGTGGTAATTTTTTGACGTTCATAAATGCCTTCTTAAGGCCCAAATGGAATAAAGAATATTTGACTTGATTTGATTAGCGCATATGACGTCACATGTTACGTATTTCGTACAACTTATTTACTAGTAACAAAAGTTTTGCGGAAAAGGACATCATACCCTCTGAATGTTGTCACCAAAAACTTTAAACCCTAATTATATTAGCCGAAGAAAATATTTTATTCAGTATGCATACTACATTTAATTATGTACCAAAAATCAAAATCAAAATCAAAATTTATTTATTCAATTTAGGCCCTAAGAAGGCGCCTATGAACGTCTAAAACACTACCACCGGTTCGGAAAACAACCCAGTCGAGAAGAGCCGGCAAGAAACTCGATCTGGTTCTTTTTTTTTCATAAATATAATATATATCATTTTTTTTGTCATATAAAAAACTATACAAATCGTAGTTTTAATAATGTCAGTGGAAGCACAGAGATGTGGGTTAATTCCAGACATCACTATCGTTCACGTAATGATCCACCCTGTAATAACCTTTTGAGATTAAAATTTGCTTGACATAATACTTGAACTTATTGTCAGGTAAATCGGTAATATGTTACTTGGGATCTTATTGTAAAACCGAATACTATTACCTATAAAGCTTTTATTACACTTACTTAACCTAAAGCGTGGGACGGCCAACTTGTCTTTACTTCTAATATTAAAATTATGACGATCATTCACTACATCTAGATACTAGATTCACTAGATAATATATTTTATATCATTTTTTTTGTCATATAAAAAAACTAGACAACTCATAGTCTTAATAATGTTAGCGGAAGCACAGAAATGTGGGTTAATTCCAGACATCACTATCGTTCACGTTATGATCCACCTTGTAATAACCTTTTGAGATTAAAACATACCTAACCTACCTAACCTATATCGCCTGAAGAATAACCAAATTAAAGTGGCAGTGTGCTGGGCTCGTTACTCGTAGAACCGATGCCCAATGGGACTAACGGGTTCTCGAATGGCTGCCGCGTACCAAATAGCGCAGTCCAAACATAGTGGACGGACGAGCTAGTGAAGGTTGCGCGGGAATCCGCTATATGCAGCTGCCCCAAAACCGGTCATTTAGGTGATCTTTGGACCTATGACCAGCGGTGGTCGTATTTCGGTTGATATTATTCGCTTATGTTGTTATTTTCATGACGACAAAAAAAAACATTATCAATGTTTCAACACTATTCGCTAATGAAATGATGGTTATCTTGATAGGACTTTCAATGGAGTTTTTGTAGCATAATTTACAATTAATATCTGTAACGCATCGAAAACTGTTAACACTTTCTGCAAACAAAGTGTTTCTTGCTATATGTAAATTTACTTAACAAAGTTTAGACGTGAAAGTAGTAAGACTGTGCTGACTTTAGAGGAAACAACGTCCATATAAGGTTACTTCGTCAAGGGGTTTATTGCTTGTTCAAACTGCAATAAAGTACTTTTTTTTCTTCACATTTTCAGTATAATAGTACCTAATTTATCTTATAATTTACTAATGTTTTAAGTTTGTAATGTAATGTTTAGCTTTAAGTTTAGGCATCGCTAGGAAAATTAACATAGTTTCCTAATGAACAGTTTTCATGAAGTGTTATGAACATGAAATTATTTCAGGTCAAAGTAGTTAAAGTAAGCAAGATATTATATTAAAACTTTAGTATATGTTACTAAATAGATGATAAATTATTATGTCATAAAAAATTATGCATTTCAAAACGGCTATATAGTATCTAAATTTCTGCACATCCTTTGTTACATCTAGAGGGTGCCTGATAATTCGAGTTATTTTTATAGACTTCTTTGGCCACAATCTCACCATATTTTAAGTGGTGATTTGGCTTAAGATGGACCATGTGCTAACGTAAGAGATTTCGACTGTGATGAAGGGATACTACCGGAATACAGTTCTGGTGCTTGTTGACAGATTTTCAAGCTTGCTTTTTTATACATTCAGCGTTATCATGGCTAACGTAATGGTATTATCGAAATAATATTTCAGTTTCAATTCCATTACGTATTTACACCTTTAACTTTTATTATAAGACAAACGGTAGATAGCAATGGACGCTGAATGTAGTGAAAAGTTATTTAGCTAGTCGATTTTGTTTTAACTCGATGAAGGTTGCGAAACCGTCAGTTTGGCTTCAGCTTTCATGCTGAGCGGTTGTAGAGTGGTTTAGGCAATTTTGCGCTCAAACTTTCGTAGAGACGTGATGTGAATTTTCTAGTAAATCGAATCAGTGATTGTGAAATAAAAATGGGGTTAAAGTTAAAAAACATTTTACGAAAGAAAGCGTGTGTGATGATTCTGAAATTGTTTTCAATTTTGGAAAACACCGAAAAGGCGTTTTCTGTTTTAGGTAAATATAAAGTTACACTTCTATGATTAAAATTAATTTCTTCGTTCACTAAAATTTGAATATTTTTAAAGAATTTTTTTCGTATGTAGTAAGTTTTTTTAAAGTCATTTAAAAAGAGGATAGTTAATTATATGTAATATTTAGTTTTAGACAAGCGTTTTTGTGTTCTGTTGTATTGTTTTTTAATTGTGTACGTACGTAAACTATAATAAATAAATTTTCTGTATCGACTCATACGTGTATCTTGCTTTAGTATCATTAACATATAAACTCTTATGAAAATGTAAATCAGCCTTAAAATTCAGAATGAATATGTGGACCTAGCGGAAAGGATTCTTTTACAATTTTGGAGGATTTGAAAAAAAAACTTAAAATATATATATTTTTTTCAATTAAAACAACTATTGGACATAAGTTTGTCAAAAAATTAAACTGCTAACCAACATAAAAGGTAAATGATTCTAATATTCTATCTGTCTGTTATTGGTATATACATGCCATCATTTTTACTGATGTGAGTGTGCCAAGAACAGGACCAAAAGTAAGTAGCTGTTGGCTCCAATTAATTTAAATTTAGGAACCAAACTTTAGGAATCCGTCACGCATTCTAATGGCGGAACCTTCTTCAAATTATAGAAAGAGGTTATATGATTTAGTAATGTTAAGTGTACAGCAATCATCCTATTCTAATTTTATATTGTACCCCGACATTGGAGCTAATTTGTTCCGTCGAATAAAACTTCCTAACTAAAAAAAAAAATATAAAAAGATGTAGGTACGACAATAACTCTTAGACCCAATGAACCTATTTAGATGAAAAAATCTGTAGATTAATTATCGAACTATTTTTTGCACTGTATAGAGACACTCAGTGCTTTGACCACAATTTCACTTGATGTTAAATGACGATGTGGTTCAGAATGGTGAACACACTAAGCCTGGAGGTACTGGTTCTCAAGTGATGCCGCCAGAACACACATATTGGTATTTGACGTCAGTTTTCAAACTTGAGGGTGGTAGCTAGCCAGGCGAGCATTATTAGGTAATGCCGTTCCACCGTGCTATGGTTTCCTCATGATGTTTTCCTTTACCGAAACCTCAGGCTGATTTTAGGGTGGGTTGGTGGGTTATAACCCGCGTCCATTGGTATGTTTTGTTATATTAAATACTGTATTGAATTGTGTGATGTTACGTAAAAACTTACTTAACATTGACATGAGTATATTCAAAATCTCTGCGTAGTTGCATTTCCCGTTCATATGATTGGTTTATGCAATTGACACTTATTAATAAGCGAGATTGTGGTCATAAGTAATAATTAGTCATTATATCTCCTTCTGATATTTAATTATCTTGTAAAAATTTTAGAGGACATTCGAAATAATTTTAAAAGCATAATCATGCTCTGTTTCCAACTCGCTTCGGATAGGCGTAGTACGTTTTCTTCTTCCATACATTCGTATCGGCCATCATCTCTTCATTTAATCGTTTTTCTTCCATATTATCCTATTATCTCCTCTATTTCCCATCCATCTTATATATCCATACAACAACAAACGAGTTTTTTTCAACTTTTCTACCTTTATTCCTGACTTTATCCATTCTTGTCACACCACACATCACATCTCAATATTCGCATTCGAAATCACTTTAAAAGTATATGAAATGTTAATCTTAAATATTATCAATTATGAAGTAATACAAACAAAGCATGTATGGTGTGTATGTGTGTGTGTGTGTATGTGTGCGTATGTGGGAATTGTTAAATGAGTGCGTCAGTTGTTACTTATTTGTTTCAATTGTTACGTCTGTAATTAACTTTACCGGACCAACATGAGAAACCGATTACCACTAATAAATATTAAATTAAAAATACAATATTGTTTAGTAGATCTATAAATATTTGAATTTGTTCGATTTCACCATTCAGATATTTTAAATAGTAGGAACCTAGCTTATTATTCGAAGTGATATTGTGAATTTTTCGGATAAGCACCGAAATATCATGTTATACTGACCGTATGTAAAAAAACATTATTCTTTATTTTTCTGAATTCCTCACTATGTATAATCGTTTCTAGTAAGTATACCTATTATATATTTGATAAGAAAAGTAAATACATTATTAAAAAAAAAATGTAATTGTAAACATACATCAAATAAGTACTGCGCAAGATTTTTTTTGTTTCTCTTGTACTAATGTGATCTTAGAAATGATAGAGTATTCAGCATGTTATAATTTTGAGGACTTCTCTTCAGAAGTTGCTGCACGTTCACTTACACGACGAGGATACCCTCAAGTGAATGGCAATACTGATAACAAGTGAGTTGCCAGTTGTCTTATATAATTTAGATATCTCGTTAATTCTTTTGCTCATTCTGTTCACGGTATTGTTTTCAATAGGTCAAATAAACGCGATGTATATATTTTATTTAGCATTCGAAATATTCAAATACTAAAGTTAATGAAATTACAATAGTAAATTCGACGAATATTTGAATAAAATGATTATTCGAATACCAACGCCCTATTCGCGAACAAATGGGGCTTATGAAAAGGTACGTTCTCGGTTTATCTATCACCGAATTAAAATAATATCCTGTGTTTTATAATCTGAAGATGTTTAATGATACTTTTATCACGCTTTAAGCATAGATTAATAACGCTAAGAGTGATAGTTTCATATAAAACTCGATTAATATTGAAGCCAAAAATGTATGTACACAGAACTACGTAATCGCTTGCACGTAACAAAAGACATATGCGGCCTTTGAAGGCCATCTTGATATGTCTCCATTCAACGTGCGACTGCCGTTATAAGTGCTTTAATCCTATGGCTTTAGGTATATTGTTATAGTAAACACTAAACAGTGTATTGTTTGTTAATTATAAAATTGCGGGCATTGCATATTAAAATATTAGTACCTTTGTACTTTATATATTGTCGTTCGAAATATTTTATGGATGCGCTACACAACCGGCGGACTTGGATGCCAGCGCGCTTATACTATAGAAGAGGTCGGGCACAGCTCGAGTCGTCGCATTGTATTCTATAGAAACATCGCGCTCGCGTCTCATCCCGCCCGCTGTGTGGCGAAACCATTTATAGTTTCAAACCGCTATCACTTTATTTCACGGAGTTGTATAAACTAAATTTATTAACGTTTATGTCAAACTTTAGTTTCACTACAGACTAATACTGTGAACAGCTAATTAACTGCTAACTTTATGAATTAATCTACCGGAATCCAGTTATCGGCTTCGACGGACGTGTGAAGGTGAAAATCACGACGCAAGAAAATAAACCTCCGGCAAATAAATAAGTTTCCGTTCTTACTAATCACACTTGGTTCTTTGCCGCTAATTGAAATCGCTTTGTGTGTGGTTCACAGTTTGATTGAGCTTATCTGTAATTGGATTTTATTCGTGAATACTATTTTTTCTATGGGACTTACAGAAGGCGAAATGAATTCGATAGTCTATATAACATATTGCTAATTAAACTTGATAGACGTTTTGCTGCCCGAAAATAAACAATTTTCATGGTGATCGGTGCAACGATATAACTAAATAATGAATTAGATTTGGGCTAAGAATTCCAGTAAAGAATAATCTAGTGAAAGTTTTCCTAGGGATAAGATATTAATCATTTTTATAACGGCTTTATTCATTTTTACCCTCATAACGACGACTATATTGTTCAAATTATTTTACATATATTTATTAAAGGAAAAAGAAATATATGTAAATGAGTTCAGTGGTTTTTGAGTTATAAACCAAAAAGCGGACAAATAGAGATATGTAGCTTTTTACAACATAATACGTAAGTACAAGATAAGCCGCGTTAGCTGACACGGGTTCGAATCCACCTATCCGACTCTAAAATCAGCCTAAGCTTTCGGTGAAGGAAAACATCTTGAGGAAACCAACAGCATGGTGGTGGGGGATTTTTTAATCATGCCCGCCTCGGTAGATACCACCCTCAAGCTTGAAAACCTGTTGCTAAACACCAATAGGTGTGTTCCAGCAACAACACTTGAGAACCAGTATCAACTAAACGTATTTACGAACTTGGACCACATCGTCTATCAGGTGAGTTTGTGGTCGAAGTAAAAAAAAGTGTTATGTTAAGACATAATCTAACACTCGCCCGATTACCTACCAAACCTTAATTGAATATCTGAGGCTATAAACATAACATAAGCTCACGCCTGTTATCCCCGAAGGGTTAGGCAGAGATGAAATAGCGAACTACACCACCTCCCACATTTCGCTGAGCTTAGTGCCGTCCCAGATGTGACAGGGGGCGAGCCTGTCGCCATATCGGGCACAAATTTCAAACTCCGGAATGATACCGAGCAGAAAAACCCAATACCAATTGAACCGACCCGGGGATCGAACCCGAGACCTCAGAACGGCAGTCGCACCGTAATACAACTGCGCCATCGAGGCAGGCTATATATTTCGGTGTATTTCGGCAACATTATTTCAGATTCAGTAATTACATAAAATGATCGACTCTACATAAATGTTTAACATGCACCATCTTCGTTCACAAGGCCGATTACCAACCGATGAGAACATGCTCAAAAGTGTTTAATATGTCAATTACCCATAAAAATGAGACAATAGGAAAACAATCGAAAGCTGGCATAAACGCCATGTTAGTGCTCAAGGGGTTAAATATTAATATTAAGTTATTCATTTTAACTATATTAATTAATAGCTGGCATTTTAAAATTTAGAACCGAGAGTATAAATGCGTGTTGAATTCCTTATACTTTTCTATAACAATATAATAAATAAAATGGAAGTGTCTGTTTTAATATTCAAATACTTTTTACTAAATACACATGAATGTATATACATACGGTACTTACACTAAAATACAATTTGTAAATATTTTGTCTGTCTATCTGTTTGTTCCGGCTAATCTCCGGAAAGGCTGGACCGATTTTGACGGGACTTATTTTGACAGATAGCTGAAGATGCTCCGCGTATCTTTTATTCATCGAAAATAAATACTATTCCACATAAGGAAATGAAAACTATTAAATTTGTAAATAAAATTAAGTAAAGGAAAAAAAGTAAAAAAAAATTGAATCCAAGAAATTGTAAAAAATATTACTTGTAGGCGTTTGAATTCGTTAGAAATCTCTTTGCTTTATATTAGTACCAAAAAAAAATCAGGAAAATTATTAGGGTTTCGCAAAAAAAGTTGTGAACAAAATACAGATTCAATGGACGGCACAATCAAAACATTATTTTCCTCCAATGTTTATTTAAAAACTATATTACGGTGACCACACAACTGGTTAATTCATAAATCAATTACCTACACTCATTATATGACGCCTTTTCTTCCAATAGGCATAAGACCGCGAATGTAAAAAAAATGCATGATATAATCTATCTCATTCTCTCGATCATTTAAAATTGTATAGATGTTGTCTTTGTCTCTTTCTAAAGTCGCATTTTCGTTTCCTCGCGACTTGAAGAAGTTTGTTTTCATTTCAAAAACACTTTATAAAGTACACAGTGGGAAACTAAATGTAGATAGAAACAGTAATTTATTTTAATTATTACATGAATATTTACCTTTACTTAAGAAACTAGATTTGTAAGGCAAATCAGGCGGGTATTAAGACGGATTGATAATTTGATTCGGTATGCAGTTAAAACAAAACGCAATCTACGCTATATGTATTCAAATTTGGTGTATTATTTTTACCTACAAATATTATAATTGTGTATGGAGACGCCTGGAGCTGGCGCGGTAGGCCAAAATGGCAAGGGAAGCGTGGTGGATGCGGGAACAAGGAAGTCGTGCATTGACCTGTTCCTCAGCAGCAGCAAGCGCCTTCGACGTGTAGATCCGCTCGCAGCCGCCCGAAAGCAGCCTCAAATAACACACAAGGGCTTCCAACACCTCACACACTTGCCAACACACGACGTCACCACAATATGCGGTATAGTTTATTTTATTTGCGGAAAAGCGAATATAACCACCGATTTAGGCGGCGCGGGCGCGGTTAGGAGCACAAGTATGTACTCGTAAAGCGGGGTAGCGAAATTAGTATTTATGCGTTGTATGCGCGGGGCGCGGTCGACACAGAAGTGCACGACAGGGAAAGGGGGTGGGGGTTTTAGGAAGCCACACTAGGTGGCGTTACCAGTGTAGATCTATAAAACTAATTGGTTGGTTGAAGCTCTAAAAATAAAATAAAATCATACTTTATAAAAAAAACATACGAGTTATTTTCAAACAAAAATTTATATCGACGATGTCATTACCTACACAAAGTGTGTAGGTAAATGCGATACAGTACGATCCGGCACAAAAACATTACCATTGGCGGCTTGATTAAATTTATGATCAGACGTCAAAAGAATTTGTTCTAAATGTTTTTTCCTCCGACGTTTCTCAATGACGTTCTGAATTTCGTTACTGTTGAAACCTTCAGTTATATGGATGATATTATTATTATAAATTTATGTTCTGTCCGTGTACGAGTGCCTACAGAAATTGATCCTACGCAGAATTCATATCGGGTTTATGTACAACACGCATCGCTTTACGTTTGACTGGCAATTTATAAGTTTGTAGGTATCTGTTTCTTGGAATTTATTTTTTCAGAACCCCTTAGTATTTTATTAAAAAAAAATAAAGTTACCCTAATAATGTATACTTATCTGTTATACATTTTCTGCAAGGCGGTAGGGTATTTTCTAATAATGAACGTCTGGGTAGATACCACCCTTAAGTTTGAAAACTGGTCGCCAAATATCAATAGATGTTTTCCGGCAGTATCACCTGAGAACCAGTACCTCAAGCTGAGTGTGTTTACCATCCTGGACCACGTCATCACTTAATTAACATCAGGTGTAAAAAAATGTCGCTCTTAAATAATTTCTTTAATGTATTCTCTAGAAACTTAAACTAAAAATATATATTTGCTATACGTCAAATAACTCCACTGTTATTCTACTTAGCTAGTTATTTGAGCATTTTATAAGATAGGGTATTGTCAAGTAATAGGGTTAATAAGAAAAAAGGTCATTGACACTCTAATAAAACAACCTACCAAAGTATGCGTGAGAGATATTATGTGCATTATATGGCACCAATGTACCAATATTATTATTTACTAGCTGTATGCCCGCGGCTACGCCCGCGTTTTATGTATTCTTCACTCCGTTTTAATGTTTTTATACAACTGTCTTATTATTTTCCTATTAAATATTAGTACTAAGATAAAGTAATCATAAAATATAGCACTTGCCCGTAAAACTGTGTATTGAATTGGATTTTATTCAAATTCTGATGAGTTTAATTTTTTTACGCGAAATCCCAATTATTTTCTAAAATTAAAAGTACCCTATGTTACCCGGAGTAACTTTAACTATCTACAAAAAAAAAGTCCTGTCAAAATCGGTCTAGCGGTTCCGGAGATTAGCCGATACAAACAGACAAAAAAATTTAAAATTGTCTTTTTGCTATAGTATCTTATAAATCTTTATATTTTAGTATTTAGTAAAAAAAAAATGACAATACAAACAGACACTTCAATTTTATTTTTCAGTATAGATTATTAGCTCTTAATTTGCATTTATTTAGATTTTTTAAATCAATGCAGGAGTGAAGTCCTTTTTAGTATATTTGACAATAAGCATGCAAATTTCACTATGATACAAACTTACATTCGCATTTATAATAATAGATAGAATTCGTTGTCAGTTGAAACCAGTAATAATCATTATATAAATAACCAAAAATGAAATATATATTTTTTTAAATTAGCTAGCTATAGACAAGTTTTAGTGTGAACGGTAACAACGGCACAATTTACTATAACGTAACATTTTAAAAAGTTTCTTGGAATAAAATTCTAACCTATAACCATAATATTGAATAGTTATATGAGTCGGAACTGTTTATATTGTAGTTCGAATTGACTTTGTAATAATTTCAGTGTGATTTCAAAAAGTTCGCTTTGTTATTTTCATAGACGGAACTTTTTCATTTCCTAACTTGCCTTTTAAAACAAAAGTGAACTGTGTTAGTGTTTACTTTTAAAAATTCTTAATTTAACAAACGTATTACTGTCTGTGTGTGTATATCCGTTACAGAATCGTAAATAAACGTACATAAGTTGAAATTTTCCACCACCACTACCACTGCACTAAACAAACCACTACAAATATACGTTTTGATCATTAACGATTAAATATTTTCATTAAATCATGCTCATTTCGAATTTCAACCCAGATATTAAAGTAAAACAAATAGTCATCTCGAATAAGTTGTTAGTGGACTAAAACAAATAAACAAACAACACTCGGAATGCAATACAATTGCAAAAGAAGTATAATCAATCTTCGTCCTCTAGGGTCCATATCGATTTTTCGCAAATCTCTCTCCAGTGAATTGTTTTTGTTTCTATGCTATCCTTTTAATTTTACGAGATACAATATATCGTTCGTATGTTACAGTGGTGTGTCTGCATAATTATACTTGACTATCTTTTTACATTACGGAATCACATTTAGATTTTTATCTATCACTAGCTGTGCCCGCGACTTCGTCCGCGTGGAATAGTGTCTTTGGGTAGCATTTTAAATTATTTAGGCTAATGATTTTACAAATAAGACACATACGGATAAAAACCTGGAGTGAGTTATTTGCAAATTATTTAGTCATCACCATTCTCCTGCCTTTTCCCAACTCACTTGGGGCCGGCGCAGTATGTTTTCTTCTTCCATACGTCCCTATCAGCCGTCATCTCTTCATTCACTCCTTTTTCTTTCATATCATTTCTTACACACTCCATCCACACTTTCTTTGGCCTTCCTCTACTTTTCCATCCTTCCACATTCATATTCATTACTATTTTACCCACATGCGCTTCCTCTCTTTTCATAACATGTCCATACCACGACAAACGAGAACCTTTCAACTTTTCTACCACTGACGCAACTTTCAAACTCCCTCTAATATATTCATTTCTTATTTTATCCATTCTTGTAACACCACACATCCATAAAGTATTAATATGAGTTTATTTAAGCACATTTTTATAAATCACGTTTTTCCTTTTGCCTTCAGTATTTGCATGCGTGTGGCGCAGTCGTCTGTCCTCACGTGTCTGCCCGTTCGGGTAAGCCCACTTAGGCATATTTCCCCATCCCCATCTACACCGCGCAGCTACACAGCGTTCATTGTGTACGGCGTGGTGCTTGGCAAGTTTCTTACTCGCGTTAACTTCAGTTTCTCGTTATGTAATAACTCCGTAAATGTTACATCAAAATAGGTCTAATATTTTGTATCTTGTAGCAAACTTATAAAACCTATAAACCTTACATATTTCCATACAAACTTTCATCCCCTACTCTGTATTGTAATTTTTTTATATATTCCTTTTATTTTACACTAATGAGGATAAAACTTTTACAAACTTTGAATTTATCATCAACAGCCTAAAAAATAAGTTTCAAGCTTCTAGCTCTAAAAATGACGTTACTTCCATACAACTTCATCCCCCCTTTTCAAGCCTTTTATTACATTAAAAAGTTCTATCTCCTTTCTCAGACTATCTGGGTACCAAGTTTCATTTAAATAGGTTCTGTAGTTTTTTGCGTGAAAGCGCGACACAAGACAGACAGCGTCACTTTTGCATTTATAATATTAGTAAGGATTATAAAAGTGCAATAATTCCATAACATACGCTTTATAGTAATTTCATATAGTAATTTAATATTCTCGATTACTGGAACTAAAAAAACTCAATCTATATAATCATATAAAATAAAATCGGCTTAGTTTACACTATTTATAACTCAAGGACTGATTTTTATGATCTACGATTTGTTAACATTGTCACCTCCCCGAATAGCTTTGTAGCGATTATGGCGCATTTGCTAGTATGGCCGGATACCGTGTCAATGGACGCGGGTTAATGGATAGCCCACCAATCTAGTTCTAAAAATCACCCTGAGCTTTCGGTGAAGGAAAACGTTGTGAGGAAACCATAGCATGGTGATGGGCATTTTCTAATAAAGCCCACCTGGCTAGCCACTACTTTCAAGTCTCCATCAAATACCGATAGTACCTTGAGGTTCAGTTTTGTTTACCATCCTAGACCACATCGTCACTTAACATCTGGTGGTAACACAGTTTACCAGCGTTTGAATTTATGAGAAATATTTTTACTTTATCTTAGTACTAAAAAAAAATTAAGTAAATAATTAGGGTCCGAATAAAAAAATAATACGCACTGAAGAATATATGAAACGAGGGCGCAGCCGCGGGCACACAGCTAGTTATTTAACAATTTTATACATAGTTGAGAACTATATTTCTACTAACAATATACCTTAGTTTTCGTTAAAAGAAAACATGGTGAAATTGACTGTAGCGTTTTTCTAATGCTAGCGGGCTAGCTACCGCTCTTAAATTTGAAAGTCTGATATAAAGCACCTATAGGATTTTTTAGGCATTATTACTTGAGAGCCGATACATCTTAGTTTAGCGTATTTACCATTTTGTTCTATCACGGTCACTTAACATCAGTTGAGAATATATTAAATAGGTGTACCTCCATCCAACCATCCAACCGTAAAGACGTTCACTGCTGGACTTGGTCTCCTCCAAAGATAAAGAGGGAATTTTCATAATCGCCACGCTTGGCAAGTGGGTTGGCGAACATTGCTGACCCAAGGGGGGAAGGAGCGGGGGCCCTGACCTTCCATTGCACTGGGGAAGCCGTCGGGGGGCTTAGTCTTGGTTGACCGGGACTAGTCCTTTTGCGGGTAAGGACTTTGCGTTCGGGCAAGGTCATCCGTCCGGGGGATATGTCGCGCTGTATGCTTGCGATCCCATGTTGCCCTCCTTATGTGGCGGTAGAGACGGTCACTCATAGGGTTTTAGTGGATAGTCGCTAGGGTCTCCTACCCTAGTGTTAGTCCCACACACCCTCCCTGCCCCCGCATGGGAGGACGGTGCGTAAACGCATTTCCCTATGTAAAAAAAAAGGTGGGTTGGCGTTAGCAGTAGGTGTTTGTAGTCCTCTCAGGATGCTGCTGCCCACCCCCTGATGTATCCCTTAATCGCCTTTTACGTGACCGATGGGTAGATATGGGGTGGTACTATTCTTAAACCGGCCCCACACTCAAAAATAATTAGGCATAAATAATTCAAAATCAGTAGAAATTATTACATCCAATTTATGAACCATTAAATACAACGCTATAACGAGTAGCGAACTAATAAATCAAAAGTTAATTATTCATTTTTGGTTACAGTAAAACTAGCTTAGCAAATATTCAGATACGAGGTCATTGAAGCATAATTAAGTTACTAACGAACCAGATTCCTAAGTATTAATATTCAGGGTAAATAGTCTAGTCCCTTAATTGATAAATCGTAGGTTTACACTTTCACGATTTAAATTTTAGAATGGTGCGTGGGTTGTTACGGGATCGTCCATTAATCACGTGACGCTCGTATAAGGGGAAAATCATGAAATATCACAAGGTTGTAAAGAGAAGGGTGCAGTGAGATATCATGTTCCAGGCAACGGTTTTCAAAATTCTCTAGAACTAATTTAAATTATAAACACATATTTATAAAATATCATCTGATTTTAGGTAGGGGTTAGTCTCAACACTAAAACTTCACCACGAATCACCAGAGTGAAGAGGAGGTAGTTATAAGTTGCAGAAAAGCATCACGTGGTTAATGAACGATCCCTGACTAGAACAGATTTCGATTACTAGGAATAACATAGGGGGATATATTTATATTAAACTATGACATTATTTATCGACATGATTGTCGGAATAAATGATTTATTTACTGTATTACATATATATATACTAGCTGGTGCCCGCGACTCCACCCGCATTTTATATGTTCTGTGCATATAACATTTCATTTATACCTAAACTAAAAAAAAAAAACAAATGAATGAAGAAAAAGTCTTTTGTTTTTATTGGCTACGTACTGGTTCTCAAGTGATGGTGCCGGAACACACCTATTGGTGTTTGGCGACAGGTTTTTAAACTTGAGGGTGGTAGATACCCAGACAGGCATCATTGGAAAATGCCCTACCACCATGCTATTCCTCACAATGTTTTCTTTCATCGAAAACTCAGGCCGATTTTAGAGTTGGATAGGACGTGGGATCGAACCCGCGTCGATTGACGCGGAATCCGGCCATACTACCCACTGCGCCATCATCGCTTCAAAATATTTCAAACATTGAAATATTTACATTTAAATTAGTCTGAAACGAAGTCTAGAAATACCTGAAACTATTTACATAACTTTAGAAATAAAATCAAACGAAGTAAATCCTAGTAGTAACTGTTTATAAAGTCCGTGAGAATTTTTATTACCATTTTCAACGTTATGGCTACATTTTCTTTGTACGTTTCAAGTTTTCTTTCTATATATATTAATGTTACCTTCTTTGTTAAATAAACAGAGTTTTGTGGCTTAAAAAATGTTTCATCTTTTTTAAATTAAATATTTCTTTCTTCTAATATTATGGTTTCTAAAGTTTGAAAGTTCGAAAAAGTAACCTCCATTTATTGTAACATATAAAATAAATAAAAATAAAAAAGTCTTTATTTTTATCACAATGCAATGCAATAAATTATATTAATTATATCTATTTGTAAAAAATTTATATAAAATGTTTTAAAAAAATTTCGAGAAAATAGAAGTTCTTCTATGTCTCAAAACAATGTACAGCAAGTAAAACACTTATCCAAAAAGTCGATTGAGATTGATACGCGATCAGAAATAAAATACATGAAATCTTTGTTAATTTTACAAAATTTATCTTACAAATATAATTATAGTCTTGTTCATCCGACCCGCCAACATACCAAAGTGGCCAGTAGCTACGGAGTTTCTTTATGCTGTGATACCTCAAGCTATATTCAATTAAATCAAGGCAAACAATACTTATCGCCCATAGTAACACAATATTCAGAACGACAACTTAACGGCTAGAGGTAAAATAACTGTAAATGAACCATACATTTCCTTTCAAAATTCTACGTGTCATTGTTCAAAAACTTCCAGTAACAAGTAATCCGTTTTTCCACCGTTCTTATAAGCCGTAATAAAATTCTAAATGTTAAAGCTAATTGTTTCAAACAATACAGTGCCTTAACTAAAATCAGAACGATTATTAAAATCTCGATAGCAATCTTACGACGCGACGGGTCATTACTCATTTTATACGTTTTTTTTTATTATTCTGGTTTACAAGTTAATAATTTTAGTTGCTTATAATATTTTATTTCCGAATTTGGGTTTTATTTTTTATTATTATTAAAACCCCGAAAAACATGTTTTCGATTTACTCCAAAATTATAACGGTTTTCCGAAAAAATATATGATATGATTACCTGATAACTAATCTA
The DNA here is from genome assembly GCA_014132275.2 of Samia ricini. NCBI lineage: Eukaryota > Metazoa > Arthropoda > Insecta > Lepidoptera > Saturniidae > Samia > Samia ricini. The sequence goes on along the minus strand of AP028163.1, from coordinate 38,953,854 downwards.
TACCAATAAATAAAATTGAAGTGTCTGTTTGTAATGTAAAAATAAGTAATTTTTTTTTCTAAATAGGTATGAATGTATATAAGATCTGTTTGTTCCGGGTAATCTCCGGAACGGCTGGACGGATTTTGACTAATTATTTTGGTAGATAGCGGAAGTCACTTCGCGTAAGTTAGGGTACGTTTAATTTTGGGGGGCAGGAAATGGTTGACCCGTACAGGAAACCCGGATGGTTGACCTTCTAGGTCTTGCCTCTTTTCGAGAGGTGGGTGGAGAAGTATTCTCATCCATCCCTACCGGGCCATTGCACGGACGAGGCCTGGTGGGTTCGCTGCAGGGAGTGAAGCGGTGCTTGCGAAAGCCACCCCGTGTCGCACCATCCCAAATGCGGCGGATGGCCCCGGGGGGTTTTAGTGGGTATTTCCGGGCGTTTCACGCCCGGGTGAGTCCCACACTGGCACGGAGCTCGTCCCTCCGTGCCCCCTTACCTATTGCATTGGGAGACTCCGGTCTCACTAATGCAATAGGTAAGGGTAGTGCGTAAATGCATTTCCCTTCGACAAAAAAAAAATAAAATAAAAAAAGGGTACGTTTAATTATCGAAAAGAATTAGGGCTTCGCTTAAAAATATTAAAACTCATAAAAATTTGAATAAAAATCTGTTTCAATGGCCAGTTTTACAGGCATGTGCTTGAATTTATGAGAAATATTTTTTATTTATCTTAGTACCAAAATGTATTAGTGTTGCGTATAAAAATTAAAAAAACATTACTTCATTTTTTGAGTAAGATTCGTACCAATGTTAGAATATTTGAAAGAATAAAACAACAAAAGTTTAGATTCTGTATATGGGATATAGAATATTACAAGTTTATTACATAAACTTATTTATTTACAATACTTCGACTTCTAACATTTATTTTTCGTTAAAATGTTTAGCTGCAGTAAGTGATACAATTACAAGAGATTATACTAAAAGAAAACAGCACTCCATACGTTGAAATACAGATAAATTTTTATAAAAATAAAAAACAATTTTAGTGGAAACCCTTAAAAAATGTCCTAACAGATGTTACAATTTCTCAGGAATTCGCTAACGAGGTGACATCGACCGGAAGCGGAATGAATCAAAAGTAAAAACTCCAACTTGCGGTGAAATGAGATACCTTGAACGAAACAATTTAATCGTTCTAATGGATTCTTTAGTAAAAGAAAAATTCTATTTTATTACTTTTGATTTTTGTATCCCGATTCCTTTGGCTACTTCAACTGTATCCAATTAAAGAACGATTTATTAAGACAAAAATGAAATTTCATTCTTTTAGGAATGATAATAAAATTGTTAATAATACTTGCCTCGACAAAAAAAATTTGCAAACTATTACATACAGAAAAGTCGTGAATCTAGTTCAAACCTGAATTTGCATCACGACTAAAATTGTACCGATCTAAACTTAGAAAGAAGAAGTCTTAACTGTAACTGTAGAAAGTCAATAATATATGTATTTACTTCACAATGGCAGCCAGCCAGATAAGTATCAAAAACAGATTATTAGTCCCTATTAGTCATAAGACTTCTGTTTAAATCTGCACAGATCCGCGTCCAGTGTAAAACAAATTACTTTAAATTTATCTATGTCCTGTAAATTGTCCTAAAAAATAAATCCTTACAATGAATACAGAGATAAATGTTTCTATTGAAGATCTAAAGGTTGTGATTAGCCATTCATCTTTTTATCGTGGTTTTACCAGAAAATCCTTTGAAATGTTCTTAAAAATCATTAATGTTTTGTCCGAAAAATAAACAAAAGTTTGAAAACCAAATAAATACATGGTTTAAAAAAAAATCTCGACTTCATTGCCTCGTGGTATACATTATATTTGTCCAATGGTTAACGAGAATTTCAGGTAAATTACGACATTGTTTAAGTGAACATAGATATTTTATTTGCACTTTTCACTGAATTGTTTAATTAATATCTTTCGGAATACTTCAATCAATTTTTTAAGCTAGGCTTGGTTTTTTGGCGGCAACTCTTGGATCTCTCATTTACTTCGATGTTTTTATTTTCGTTATTCATAACAATATTAGAGTCTATATTATGCACCCTTTTTAAATATTTAATTAAGTAATATTACTGCAGCGCACTAACAAGTTTCAACCAGAATACCAGCGCTGTTCTGACACTTTTGAAATTTCTGTACAGCAATCAAGCTGATGTCGGACCTTGTATGCATAAGCAAAACAGTTTGTTTTATGTTGTAATAAACATTTTTTATGTGTATTTCAGTTCGTTTTCTATTATAAGGAAATAAAATTTAAAAAAAATCTATTCTATTCTACGTTGAAATTAACTAAGACTTACAGGTTTACACCATAAGAGTTGAACTTCCCATAATATATACATTTTATTTGTCCATTGTTTAAAACAGTAATTAAATCATTTCCGAAAACAACCATGGTCCAGATCACGCGAGTGAAAAGTAAATTGAATTTCGCAACAGTTGAACACGAGATTTCCGAGAATACCATTACCGAATTTCACCATTTACTTAAATATGTAGTAATTGAAGCAACGGGCGAGGTTAATTATCGCGGGGTGTGTACGAATTTACATGATACACGCCCACGCGTTGCGTCAAACATTCGTTTGTATTAAGAGTGTCATCAATTTGGAGGGCAGTCACATTTACATTACACTTTTAGTAACCCGGAATGTTACAGCAAGTTCAGTGACGAAGGCCTGAGTTATCTGAAAGACTATAGTGGGATGACTACACCAGATATAATGTTGTGTTGACTGTAATGTTGAAGCATACTTTTGAACTGTGGTGACGTGGACGCTGTTCGGCGGTTCACGTGACATTTATTCGGTAGATACTTTTCATAGGTTGATGCTAGTCTGACACATGACCTATTATTGCATAGGACGTACAGGGAGCATATTCTCCATGTTCTAGAATTATACCCTGATAATCTGAGGCATTTTGAAAGACTTAACTACGAAAGCACCATCGTTACTCAGTAATTTCCCGTGAAGTACGCAGCTATGTTCCAGTCTAAATGGTGTTGTTTAAATATATAGCTAATAACTAGCACACAAGTTTCTTACTGGTATCATTTGACCCTAAAATCTTTTAGATTCCGATTATTAAAAACAAGGGTTGCTGTTAGCATTTAAAATCAAGTGCACTGTAAAAACAACTGATACAGTTCCTAAAACGACTGTAAAACAAAACGTTATACATGATTTTTTTTTAAATAACAATAACGATTTTTGGAGAGTCAAAATTAGCTAGAATTAATTTGGTCGTATTAGAATAATTTTTTGCTCTTGATATGTATAAGCCTGGTTAATATAAACGTTTTACGATCAAGTTATCTTCAGCAGAGAGGGAAAACTTAATAGAGCTCCCTTCGGTCGATGAACCGGACGGTGGCACAGGACCGCCTACGGCCGTCGTAGAATAGACCAACGGGCTAAACGCGGACAAGTCCATTCCAATGAATGAAGAGATGAGTTAAATAAAGCACATTAGTGTTCGATACGCCTCTCCATCGGACCGTCGTAGAGATTTTCAACATCTGATTTCTTAGACCGTTAAAGAGATCCTCAAATAAAGATCCGTACCTGGCGGAAAGTAGAAATAATGCGCAAACAGTTTTTACAATGCTCGAAGTTTTAATCAGTAAAATCTCACATTAAACCAGCTGGCGGGGTATCCTATACAAAATTTGAAGAAAATATGTAAACAAATTTTTATTTAAAAACAGGGAACAAAGAGAAAAAGGTACTATAATTTTGATACATTATAACAGAACAACCACATTTAAAGTTCCATTCGTCTCGACAGGAGAGAGAGAGTGCGCCGATAAAAACTTTAAAACGTCCATCGGAAACGATCCCGTGAATAATTCAACGGCGAGATTCAAATCTCGACACGGACTACGAAAGCTTTCATCCCAAAACCGGCAACGAGGTTTAAAATTCTTCCTTAGTTCAGTTCAGTTCAGAATTAATCGTGTTGAAAATCGTTATTGATCGAAACAATTCGTTTAACTGATTTGCGGCAGAGGCTCGTAATCGGTGGCGGTTACATCTATTGTATCGAAAATTTAATAGCGAATTGTCGATATAGTTTTTTGGAAACGATATATGATAAATCTTGTGGCTTTGTGAATTAAACGAATTATATGATTTACTCATATTTATTATATGATTATTATATGGTCAGATCTAGTGTCGATTGGCGTATGTTCTAATCCTATAATAAGCTTGAGCTTTCAGTCAAGCATAAAATGTGAAACTATAGCATGATGGTAAATTTCTTTTATATTGAAAATCTACCGAGCAACTGCATTCCAATAGGCTTAGTACGCTTAGTATCTTTGCAATGCAACCAGTTTAAATTAAGAATAAACGGTCTATTAATTGAAATTAAATCTACTCTTTTTGCCAGTAATTGTGCTGCGTAACAATTGTGTAATTTCGGATAAAACGTACTACGAAATCAATTTATTTGCTTTACATAGTGTGTGAATGCGTTGTGCGCTGTATCCACGTTGGATTATAAGAAGGCGGTGGAGCTGGCGCATGCTTTGAAGGCAGCTGCATGGCATGATACACAGTTAGCGGTTAGCTCAGCGGGTTTGACAGGACTTTTTCTCTCAGACAGCTGAAGTTATAAAGCGTGATTAGACTTATTTAGGAAAAATAATTAAGGGTTCTGTGTTAAAAAAAAAAACTCATAAAATTGTGAACAAAACCAGATTCAATTGTCAGTTTTACTTGCAAGTGTTTGAATTTATGAGAAATTCTCCTTTCTTTTATTACTAAAATAATTTTAGGAAAATAACTAATTAGTGTTCATTCGTAATCTATGAAGAATTAAAAATCATATTACGCAGTGAATAATTTTGCCGAATAGAACATATGATACGTAAGCGAAGCCGCTGTTAAAGCTAGTACAAATGAAATTATAAATATATACCCTACATAAATTACGTATATAATACACTCACATATCACTATTAATTAATAATATTTTAACATCGATCACGTTACATAAAGTTAAAACAAAAGATATATTTAATTCCGAAAGTACCGACTATATTTTTGTTAGGTAATAACTATCTCTACGTCTTGTCGTTTTGACAAGATGAGTGGAGGAGAGAGACCTCACTTTCTATCGCAGTGGCGGGTTCTTTCCATTCTTTCTTGCCTGCCACTGCCCTATTCTTCTTTCCTTTCTTCTATTCGGGGCAGGGGTATAATCCCCTGCCCCTGGACTGTTGACCATTGGGTCAGGCCTTTCCTCGGAGAGGCGGGCGAAGAGTTGGGTGGGGGATTCCCCCCCCCCCCCCCATCTACATTGAGCCATTGCACGGACGAGGCCCGGTGCGTTTGCCGCAGGGGGCGACGCGGTGCTTGCGAAAGCCATCCCGTATCGCCCCCATCCCAAATGCGGCGGACGGCCCCGGGGGGTTTAGTGGGTATTTCCGGACGCTTTACGTCCGGGCGAGTCCCGCACTGGCACGGAGTCGTCCCTCCGTGCCCCCTCTATTGCATTGGGGGACTCCGGTCTCACTAATGCAATAGGTAAGGGTAGTGCGTAAATGCATTCCCCTCGTCAAAAAAAAAAAAGAAGAAAAGTTAATAACTATCTAACTACTAGTAAATTGCCGGCTGCTATAACATTTTTCCTCGAAGCTTAATAATAGACTACGATATAACCAAGTAACAGATACTATCGTTTGTGTAATTTAATTTACTTTGGAAGTTAATACCTACGTATTTATTTATTTTTTTAATTGTCTATCTTTTTTGTTCGGTCGACTCATTACTTACCTAACCGTTTATGATCTAATTTTTACAAAACTACTCTAATTTTCACAAGGCTTGGGTGTAAATTATTATTAAAAAAAAAATTGAAGTAACTATATGTACGATATTATTTAACAACGATTTAGTGTCATTTTAAGTAACGATGTTGTAAAAGTTAAAAACGATTGGTACTTGTTATCAAGTCACGTGACTGTCTGATCCCATCGGTAAATGATTGGCAGAGTGCTAATATTTTTTACGAATTGATAAACAAACGCTGCAAACTATTTTGTGATATATGAAGCAAATTTTAATGAAAAATCTTACCACCGAGATATAATAATTTAATGAAAGTTTCCTTAATTATTTACATCCGTGATTGTTCTATTTTTAAAGTTGTTTAAACACACATACGCATCGTACGGTTGGCGTATCTTGGCATCTCTATGAAGTTAGTTTTTTTCTATTTTTTTTTTTTAATTTAAGCTTCAATGAACTTTCATGAATAGATTCGGTCAGAAAAAAAATTTAACTAATATATAGGCGCCGGCAAGCGATACAATGCCATCAAAGTAAAAAAATATGTACGTCAATCACTGTTGAAAAAAAAAATCAAAACCAATTTAAATGTTTATAGTAGCTTATATAATTTTCTATATTATTAAAACAAATGTACTAATAAACTTTTCAAAATGTACAATATAATACGTCTACAGTATAATTTCAATCGTACAGTATAAATTCGGTCAAAATTCACTGGCAGTACACACACGTACGATTGGTTAGAGTAATCATTTTTTTTTTCTATTTATTAGGTCCATTACATTAGAGAAAATTATTTTAAGAAATCTTTCAGAAGCGGGCAATGGAAGCTGCTAGCGATCATAATTAATTCTGTAAACATTTTTTATGTAAGTAAATATAAATAAATATTAAAAAAAAAACATAATTATTTAGCTATATAATAAATACTAAATACTCAACTAAGATATAATAAAATATTATTATGTTTTTTCAGACTTTTTTTTACATTATACACGGCTCAGTGCTTTGACCACGATCTCACCTCATCTGATGTTAAGTGTCGATGTGGTCCAGGATGGTAAACACACTATGCCTAGAAGTACTTGGTTCTCAAGTGCCGGAACACACCTATTGGTATTTGGCGATAGGTTTCCAAACTTGAGGGTGGTAGCTACCCAAGCGGGCATTATCAGAAAATGCTATAGTTTCCACACGATGTTTCCCTTCACCGAAAGCTCACGCTGATTTTAAAGTTGGACAGGTGGGCTTGAACCACTGTCCATTGACGAGAAATCCGACCGCACTGTCCACTGCGGCCAATAACATTGAACCCAACTTTATCAGGGCTTGTTAAGGCCCTATTATGTACGGTACAAATCATATCCAATATGTAAATCGGATAGAATTTGGCTCCGCGCCAAAGAACTCTGTAATAACTATGATAATAACGTTATATAGGCACTTTGATAAACCTCGCTTTGAGGAAATGTTCATAACCTTACGTGATACATATATTACTAGCTGAAATGGTTCATTTATTTAACGAAAACATATTTAGTTTATGCAAACACATCTACGTATGTATGGCTTCATTCTCTTTACGCTAAAGTCAACATTCTCAATCAAATTATGCCTTCTCGAAGTATTCTTCGACATTCGACGTCACCGAGTTGATAACATATAATTTATAAGTGGTAAAGCGAAAAGAATAAGGTCCATTAACCTATATTTGCGATATCTTATATAATATGGGGTATTATAAGCGGGTTGTGAATTAATATATATCTACCACGGGTTCGTGGCGGCCAGGTCTGGATAGGGGGTTGCGAAATGTAGTAAAATGCATTTCAAATAAGAATACGCATGGACCTGCCCCATATTGTGACGTCATAGCTAACGAACAAATTATATAGGTGCGTATGGTTCATTATAACAACGCATTTTAATTTTTTATCGAGCTTTGACAGATCAAGGTCTTTAACGCTCACTTTCTTTCTTATACGCGGTGGTTGCGCGGGTGAGGTCGATGTTTTTTACAAGTTGTACTAGGTGACGTTAATACTTAGAGAGGGAAGCTCTGGCAGTTAGTCGCAGGAGCACGGGTCGGGGAAGACGGAGAGCAGACTTCCACCAAATGCCTCCGTGACGATAGTTTAGGTAACGGATACAGGGGTGTCCGTTACCGAGGAAGAACAAACCCGTGAAGGAGAAGCTGGGTTAACAGCCGCCGCTTCATACACAAAGAAGCATGGGGAGAAAACAACAATCTCTCTCCCCGAGACGAGGGTTGCCCGCACGCCGTGCACGGGTGACCCAGGCGCGTGGACAGGGTAGCGGCGCATGCTAATCGTTATCCCGAGACTCTGCCCAAATGCGCGCCGATGCGGCCTTGAGGTTTTAGCCGGTAAGAGTCCGGCACTGTTCCTCTCTCCCGGGCACAGGATGTTTTTTTCCTTGTGCCCGGGAGAGGGGTTCGTCCACGAGGATTTCCCCATGTTAAAAAAAAAAAAAAAGGTGACGTTAATACTTACTAATCGTGTTGGTAATGTCGTTACTAATAATGACCACCAAAACGTTATTTTCCATAGATTATTTAAAAACTACATTACGCAATGAAGATTTGTGCGAAATAGAAAATATAACACGCGGGAAATATAAGATTGACCCTTAACTGATGTTACAAAAACGAAAGTACGTTTGTTACTTTGTCATTGTCATGAGAGCAATGGCTCGATATTATTTTTACATATTATTTACATGGTTAATGAGCTTAATAATTACAGAATATGCAAAATTATTTTACAGGGGAAATAACACGATTTCCGTGAAATCAAAAAGCTGGTAAAATTTAAAACAACATTATCTTGAAGTTAAACCGTCGAGCAAAACCTAATACGGTCGAATTGAATTTCAAACGTAAATTACACCGAAACTCGACTGAACTTAATAAACTAACATAGCGGCTATATCAATAGACATTAGTGTTTCTATAGTGGTCTTGAATCCCAAGTAACTATAACTGAAATTTCGGTTTTACATTAGATATGAATAATGGATGTTTTCCTTGTGGCTTTAAACTTATATTACTTGACTAGCTGTCTCAGGCACCCTTCACCAGCTTGTAAATTTGACAACTTTCAATATATGTCATTACCATCAAATTTCATCGAATTCGGTTCAGTAGTTTTTACGTGATTGGCGAACAACTTAATAAACAGACCGACAAAGATTATAAAAACTATCGAAATGTGTTCTGTTCTGTAGTCGATTCTAAATCCCCGCATAGTATTTTTTCTTAAATGTCTCCAATGTACAGATTTTGTCTCGTCAGCCTTTTATTATAAGTATAGATTATAGTACAATTTTTGAGTAAGTCTATTCACCACGGGAAGACATGGCTTTAAAGACTATTTTTTTATTGACGTATCTATACAAAAATTAACACATTTCTTCAATAAATATCATGGTGATCAATGTTTGTCTGTGTAAGGGGATTATATGATGATATGTTTACGTTTTACCTCGTTTACTCCAGATTCTCCTCCAGGAATGCCCCAAGACCTGTGTCGATCCTCAACCGAGGAAACCTTTGTAGCCTCCACTAGCGTGATACTGTAACACCGCATTGACGAACATCATACGGTACATAGGTTCTGTGAAGTATCCTATTTCTATTTTTTAAATTGCCTATGGGAAATTCTATGGAACTTTTAACACCGGTAGCAGCTTAAGCCGAGATTCGTGCCATTTTGGTGTCATTACACTGGCAACACCATTTTTCGGCTGAGTGCCAAAATCAGTCGCCCCAAAATCCAACTCCCTCCCCCCCCCCCTCAATCAAGTTGTCAAGGCCCTTTAATTTAACATCGTGATATTAAATAAGAAAAATATAAGTATTTTACGTCGTCCTAGACTTTCATTAATTAACATTACATTATTTGTATAAACAGGGCGATATAAAAACCGAAGCTCCAAATTTATATAACATATACATATTAGCTCTACTCTTATTACAAAGTGAGAAATATATATAAATAACAGACATAAACTGAAACACACTTCACCTGTTTGAAAAGGTTCGTGGAGTCATAAAAGGCGGCAAATTTCTTTGACCGAATAAAACGAGGTGATAGCGTAAATATAACTGAGTTGAATGGCATCCAAATGCCATTAGCATAACAAACTCGGAAACTTCCCTCCCACCCTTGACGTTTCTATCGTACGAAATCTCGGGCGTGAATGAGCAAAGTACACAGATATTTCAGTAAACGTCGTAAGTTTCCGTTCGGGAAGTTTGTTAAAAAAAAAAACACGGTCTATACGTCATGCAAACGAAGTTCCCGCGGGAGAGCGTTCCATTTCTGATAAATAAAGTTAAAAGGGTTCGGGGGCCCTCCTAGGGGACGTGGGATAGGCGGCGGCAACGTACCTAAAACTTGTGGCCCGATAGACGTTCTCAGCTCCGTGGAATGTTATCTAAATTAAAATTCAGTGCTGCTGAGTAGTAACATCCATCGAAAGATCGAAATTCCTTTTTCGAATTATTCGTAAAAGAATTTCTGATAAGCCAATTTATATTTGAAGTTTGAAAATTATTTTTCGTTTAATTTCGGAGGTAACATTAGAAAGATATTCTTTTAGAAGAGACTTAATGCTGTTGACTTATATAGGTTGGATTTTGTGGCGACCGCTTAAAGCCGGGAAATTGTAACTAACACAAGGACATTATGGCGGTATGAAACTCCCCTTGAGTTATTAATTATGTGACAATAATAGCAAATTAAGTTTGAAAAAAGCCGCTAGCTCATTCTCTTGCACATCTCTTGTACGTCGTGTCTGTTGCTTTATTTTTTTAATCAAAAGGTTACTAAAAAAGCTAAATTGTACGTCCTTCGTTTAAAATGGGACCTCATATGCAATGTTTTATTTATATTCCCCTTTTCACTTATTTTGAGACGAGTTTTCAAAGAATTGTAAATCATGAATGTTATTCTGTGATAGTCTATTTCAATACCGAATTTCAACAAAATTCGTCCAGTAGTTTTTGCGTGATGCATTTACAACCAGATCGAGTACTAAAATCGACTGGTTTTCTAAGGTTTAATAGATCTTATGTTGTAAATTGTCGCGAAGAATGAAAATTATGATTTAAGCGCAGAGCGCAGTAACCATCACCAAATGACACATTGTGTTATAAAATTGCTTGAAGTTTGTGTATGTATTTTCACAATAACCTCAATATTTCTTCAGATCACGTATATAAATAAACTCTAAAGTTTTCTCTCTTACGAATCCTCACCGCCTGTGGGTATAATTAAGCATTACCAACTTAAGATAGAAATTCTGTGAAACATAGTTTTGGAATTCATTTGTCAGTTGGTACACTGACTCGCCGAGATATATAAATGTATGGTTTTATATGTGAAAACTTAGTTGAGCGCTCGCCGCGAGAGGAAAGTTAGTAGATTTTCATGTTTCGGCTCGTTAAGTTTTCATTTAATTGTAATTTTGCATGCTGCACAAATGAAACTTTAAATTGCATTCGATTTTAGGTACGTATTTACGTTTGTTTATTATATATCTCTTCTTTAATTATTAGCTAAATTAGTGCGTCTTACATTATTATTTTTTTTTTGTGACGTTGGTTCAATTCTCGCGTATTTATCTTAACTAATAGTTGTTTAATTCCGATAAAGATTTAGTAGGAACTATTTATATTAAGACAATATGTTTTGATTTTTAATTTACCATCCATCCATACAATCGAAAGACATTCACCGTTGGTCATAGGAATCCCGCAAAGATCTCTACAACGACCGCTTTTGTGCCGCCCGCATCTAGCAGATTCCTTCAACAGTGAAAATTTACAATGAACTAAAACTATTGCTATATTTTTATGCTAAGAAACTAACACTTGCGAACAGGCGTATTATATTCCCTCTGATATACGAGTGCACTAGTGCCAGCTTATTATATCTTAAAATTTATTATTTACCACGTGATAATAATTAACTACCTCCGAGGACACCTCCCATAAATTAGTTATATTATTATATCTTTGTTAGATGCAACCTTTTACTGTCATTTCTTTAACTCTTTTACTCCTTTCACCTTAGTCTACGTGTTTTTAACAAAATGTTATTTCTTAGAAATTGTTAAAAATATTTGTTTCCTCACAATTTTGAATAAGGTTTTAATTCTCCCAATTTTTTTAAAGAGGTTTTACATCTTTAGACAGCCGAGGCTCTAAGCCCTAGTGGGAGTGGATGAACACGCTCCTGAGATTACGAGATAATTGACGGTGGTGAAAAAGTTCCATCCCGCCTGTCAGACGGCAGGGGAGCGCGCTCTTTCTTATTCCCATATCATCTCTGAGATCAAAGAGTTATTGGGAGGAGAACTACCGTGCCAGGTATTAGCGGTCGTAAACCATTGCAAATGGCCGACACTAAGTTCAGACTGTTATTAACTTCTGTTAAACATAGCCTGGGATGCACTATGAAGAGTCGCCTGACATCGTATCTCTTTTTTATTTTCCTAAAATACTAAATTATAATATTTTTTATAAGAGATGCACATGTGAACGCACATTATACTATTCTTGACGTCCGTGCCGTTCCCTCCTGTGCCTATAAAAAGTAGGTGACGCAAGCAGTCAGTGCGGAAACATTGATTAACTGTGTCCGTGTGTATTTTGTGAATCCATTAAAGTTAAAATAAAAAGTAAGTCCTTGTTCCTTAATTATCTCTTAAATCTGCACTTAATACATAAATATTACATAAATCCCATCGCCAATTATAAATGTGAGACCATATAATCATTTAATCAGATACCCCGTTATAAGGATTTATTTGAGGGTTTATTTTAAAAAGTTATAAAGTTTAAACCTCACTTTCAGAGTTACTGTGATTATAGTCGAGATTAATAATTCTATATAGGATGGATCACTCACGCCCCTATGTTAATAGTTCGGGAACATTCAATTCGCAAAGCTCTATGCCGGGGCGTGTCGCGCATTAAAAAGAATTTAGAAACCTTAATTATCATTCGGACGTCTCGTTTGCCACTGTAATTCTGTGTTCCATTAGTTTACTCGTCACGTAATAGGTGCGGCAGTCCCATCGGTTATTAGACTAATGTATTTTCTGTAACTAAAAAGGTTTGTCCGGGAAAAATTCCGTTTTGTTAACAACATCATAATGTACCTCTTTGCTTTTGAACATACCGGATTACTGATTTGTATCTAGACATATGATTGGTTTTTGTACTGAATATTTAACTAGCTTTTATTTGCCCACTTTGGTGCGTATAAAAGATATCTTATGTCAGCTTCCGCTCCAGGAGCGGGAGAGGCAAGCCGGCCATTTGCCCGGGGCGCCATAAATTGAGACCGCCGCGGCGGCCGTCCGGTGGTAAAAGTTGATATGGTAACAGTGAAAATCAATTCGCATATCAATCTTTTTATTCGCATCACAAAATTGCCAAAATTTCAAATTTGTAGGTTCAGCCGTTTAAAATCTGCGTTGATGAATTTGTCAATCAGAATAACAAACTTTAAACAAAAACTTTTGTTTGTTTTTCTCAATAAAAGAAATCTACTTAGTTAAAAAATATATATGTATATTTAAGGGGCGGTAATTTGTCTTTTTATCCGGGCCGTAACTGCTAGAGCGGACACTGCCTATGTTCATTACCTTCATAAAATGTACCTTTATCCCTAAACTCCGTCCGCGTGGAATGTCGTGATTGTAAAACTACCATTTCAAAATTTAGATACTTATTTGATAGCTACAATATGAAGTTTTTGAACACCGTGTCATTTTAAGTTTTTTACCCGTTTAGGTACTGTTTTTGTAATCAAAACTGTAAAATATAGTCTCTTCGTTAGTAACAAGACCTCATATACAATTGACTTAGACCTCATATAAAATTTACATTTCTGCGTTAATCCATTTGTTAGTTAATGGTATGTTTCTAAATTGACATACATATTAGACTGTTCCCTCAAAGCGACGGACAAATTCGATCATCAGCCGCACCACACTTTTGAAAGCTCCGTATCCAGTTCGAACGTGTATTTACCTCGATAATTACGAAATATTTATTTTATACCTGTCCATGGGTTTAATTCATTTAATATGACGTCACGTGTTGTGTTAGAGGAGATACGAGAGTTGTATTTATTTATTAACCCTAATACATCTGAAATTTAAGTTTCATTTTTATGATACAATTTTTTCTCAGTTGACCTGAAAGGCTTTCATGGGAAAGCGTTTAAGCACTAATTAGCGCCCTTGCGCTAATGGTACGAACATCGTTTCGACCTGCTACCTGTTTTGAAAATTCTGTATTTATAGTTCGGTGAAGGCCTATCGGGTCAACAGCATCAAGTCAATATGAAAAAAATATATATTTCCTTTCTCTTCTCTGTTACTAAAAGGCATGATACTCCAACGACTGTAAAGAAAGGTTATAACTTGTTCAGGATAGTAGTCATTGTCATAATAAGCTATGCTTGAAGCTTCACTGCATGATGGAACAGGAATGAGGAGGTCTACAGAAGAACCAAAGTTAAAGACATTATTCAAAGAGTGGCCAAACTAAAGTGTCACATTGATTGTAGAACCGACGTCCGATGAGGGCAAAGATTTATCGAAGGGCTACCACGTACTAGAAGACGAAGCGTGGGTAGGCCTAAAATATGGTAGACCTGTGATCTAGCAAAAGGTCGCGAGAAGATCTTTGTGGCAGACCTATGTCTAGCAGTCTTTCGGTTTATAGAATGAGTAGTTAATTTCATTTTTAACAGATTCCATGCAAAATTTATAACATAACTTGTATGACATAAAACCGTATGTAGCATAAAAAATACTATTGTTTATAAAGCTCTTTTTAGTGAGTAATAAGAAAAATCTCTTTTATTGTTACAAACCATAAACGTTTAAGACTATATTCAGTTTTATGATATCACGACCGAAAAGTATAATGCTTTGTTATATCTTCCACTATATTGCTTCCGTATTCAAGTTTATGGAAGAGGTCATAATGTTTCATTTACTTTAATACGTTTTGATGACGTTATTATTACAATGATATTGTGTTGCTTTATTATTTTGAATGGAGTTTAGCTTCTAAGGAATATAAATTTAGCTAAAATTAGTTCAATAGCACCACGATTTATTCTAAGAGATTTTATTTTATGAAAACTTACATCTAAAATAATACAATAAATAGAATGAACAACGATGAAGGTAATTTACAAGTTTCCACAAGTAGAAGAAATAACTACAATAAGTAAAAATTAAGGCCGGGTGGAACATTGACATATAAAGCATAACAGATAGCAAATTACTGGAAGAATGAGGATTTAGATTTATGCTCGAGTAAGGTAGTGAAGTGAAGAGGTAGTGTTAAAAATATAATAACTTTGGTCGAGTACAATCAAATTGGCTACTTGCCATGAAATTAGAGATGGAACAAGTAGAAATTTGACTAAACCTCCTTACTTATTAGGTTATGTTTCACTTGTTATCAATAAATAAGCAAGATGGCCGTGGAAGCGACCGAAGAACGTCCCCGATTTTCTGTATTTATGTAACAGTTTGCTTACTGCGTGTCTACTAATTCAACATCTTCCGTAAATTCATCATCTACTTGAGACATTTGATCAATTCTCTATTTTTATCATCTTCCTGTTTCATAATCATTGTTACGACTAGTTCTACTTACATTTGTAACATTGTTACATTCAAAGAGTTCATATTGGTTTATTACTTTTATACTCGATCTAGTAAATGATCGTCATAATTTTAATATTAGAAATAAAGACACGTTAGCCGTCTCACGATTTAGGCTGAGTAAGTCTAATAAAAGCTTTGTAGGTAATAAATAGTGTTCGGTTTTACAATAAGATCCCAAGTTACATTATCGATTTACCTGACAATAAGTTCAAGTATTATGTCAAGCAAATTTTAATCTCAAAAGGTTATTACAGGGTGGATCATTACGTGAACGATAGTGATGTCTGGAATTAACCCACATCTCTGTGCTTCCGCTAACATTTGTGTTAACAATATTATCGCCACATATCCGGTGGCGGCGCCTTAAGATATATTTACATAATCCGCCTACATCCGGTGCGACCATCTCTCACCTGCCACATGTCAGATCGCATGGAATGACTATATAAGGCTCTGTAGAGCCAACACAGACATACTTGCATTCTATCTCTGCTAAAGTGAAGGTTCATGATATTGCAATAAAATAAAATGGTGATGTGGGAATAATATATAATGAGAGTGTGTAATAATATAGCGAGAGTGTTTTAACATTAGTTAAGACTATGATTTGTATAGTTCGAGTTTGTTGCCGGCTCTTCTCGACTGGGTTGTTTTCCGAACCGGTGGTAGTGTTTTAGACGTTCGTAAGCGCCTTCTTAGGGCCTAAATTGACTAAAGTTTTTTTTGTTTTTTTTTATTTTTTTTTTGACTCCAGTAGGCAGTAGACTACAACTTCACCTGATATGTCTATGATATTGTCTATGGCTGTAACTAATAAACCCATAGGAACTGGCTCCCATGAGTTGCTGGTACCATATACCTTAGTAACGGCAGTTGAAACTTTGTAGTATCTAGGAGATTGGGCTGCAGAAAATACCCTACTATCATGTTATCATCTCATTACGGTCTTTTCCTACCGCGAAAACTTAGACTTATTGTGAGATAGAATTCAATTCACTACAATCGATGCAGTATTCGACTTGACTACCTCTCAGCCATAATCACTTTACAATACTCTTTACAAATAAAAACTTTTAATCGGTTACATTAAAAATTAATAAAACAATCAGCAACGGTAAACAATAAAAAAAACTTTGAAACAAATATATCTTATCATACAGCTCGAAGTTCATATAATGGAGGTTCAGACAAACTTACAGATTCTAATTCTGAGAGAACATTGTCTGATCACGCCTCCGTTGGAAATGTTTAATTAAAGTTTTATGTAATAATGTGGCTTCTTCTTGTTTAACATCTTGTTACTGATTCTATTAAGGGACTATTCGGGAACCTTCCTTTATTATACCAACGTCATTTCGAATGCCTCGTCGGGTAGGAAGGGCGCATTTTCCCCAATTATCCTTTTCTACTTTAAGGGTTAAAGCAGTTTTATCTTGTTTTATCTTAGTTTAAAAATTTTCCTTTTGGTCAGTTGGTTTTTTATAATGTAAAAAAGAAAATGGGTATGTAAGCTTATATAGGTTAAGTAAATCCATGTTAAGGTATATGATATGATACACGAAACTAAAAAGAGGTAAATCAGAAATTTTCTCTTGGACTTGTCCTGTTGTTCTGACTTTCCTATATAGATTCATTCTATTAAACATATATAGAAAGCCTTCTTAATAATGTAGATTGCAAAGTACTTCCTATTCGAAACTCGTTTCTAAAAGTTCTTTGTAATGGTTTTGTGAACTATTTTTTGTTCACTTTTTATAAGATTATTTTCATAATAGTTCAGGTTAAAAGTGGCTTTTGGGTTGTCGTCATAAAGGCTATCTACAGTTTTCGTTAACCCCTTGAGCACTTACCTGGCGTTTACGCCAGCTTTCCATTGTCTTCCTATTGTCTTATTTTTATGGGTACTCGACACATTAAATTGTAATCAGGCATTGTTTCAATAGCGTAACGTCTTTGTGTATGTCTGCCAATCTGTTGGTTAACTAAAAATGCGAGAACGAATGACCTGATTTACTATGGGTTTCAAATAAGATTGTTATGAAGAAAATTATGGAAAGCAACAGATATATTTACATAGTGTTTTTTAATGAATTATTTTTTAAAATTAATAATTTAATTTTCTTTCATTTTTAGAATAATAAAGACTTTGGCTGTGCCAGTACGTTTTGTTTTTTTTGTTAATTGTATCCATCAAATTTGTTTGCCAAACGTCAGAAAACGACGGTAAAAATCGAGCATTTTTTTCATTTTTAAAGGCTCTCTACAATAACTAATTTATGAAAAAAAAAAATCAAAACATAGGGGCATGGCGGTGGTGGATATATATTAGTTGGTATAAAAATATTTGCCATAATTATATAATCCACAGAGGAAACAGGGAAATACATTTGTATGGAATAAATGCCGCTAGGATTATCCTCTTCATATATAGTTTTGTAGTATAGGTAACGTAAATAGATAATAGTGAATTAAGAGTGATATAAACTGATTATTAGCACGTAGCCTGGGAAATAATTTAAGATTTATCAGACATAATGCAGTGAAAAGATAAATACTGAATTATTATTAGTCTCCGCTGCGTGTTGTGACGCATATATTGGTAAAGAAAGTAGCTTTAGTATAATGAATGGTTAAGAATTTGAAAACTTTTCTTACAGAAAACCTGCGCGGCGGGTAGGATGCGGCGGTATGCACCGCATCCTGCTAATGATGGCGATGCTCATGCGGGCCATCGCACCTCATACTACAGACAACGGTTTGTAAATTAGCATTAATTATAAATGTACTCGCATCTTATTATCCCTGAGAATATTTCCATATGAAGTGCGTAAATGTAATACTTCATTTATTGCATGACACGTTGAATATATTACTTCTACTTGACTTATTTATAAAACTAGGCAAGTATCCATCCATCCATTCAACCGAAAGACGTCCACTGGTGGACGTAGGTCTCTCCCAAAGATCTCCGCGACGACCAGGCTTGCGCCACCCGCATCCAGCGGATAGCGTGTCGTTCATAAGGGAAGCGATTGCCATAATCGCCACGCTTGGCAGGCGGGTTGGCGACCGCAGTCAGATGTTTGTGGTACTCAGAGGATACTGCTACCCATCATCTAGTTTATCCCTTAGTCGCCTTTTTCCTTTGGCCTTAGTCGGAACCCTAATTATTTTCGAAAGATAAATGTATCCTTAGTTACGCATAGTAATACAAAAAAGTCCCGTCCAAATCGGTTCAGCCGTTCCGGAGATTAGCCGTAACAAACAGACAGACGGACAAAAAATTTATTTCTGGTATAGGTTTCGTTAGAAATACATTTATATGTATTTGGTAAAAAATTGTTATTTTGACATTATAAACAGACATTTCATTTATTCATTAGTATAGATTTATAATAGCTGATTAGACCTCTTTTGTGGTAGATTCTGACAACTGTGATACAGTTTATAATAGCAGTCAAAACGTAAACCCCTTATAACTTTGATGTAACATTAAATCATTCAATAATTAACAGTTAATAGTTTCTCAAAACAAATTATGTTAATGAATGATTATATTTTAATAAATATGCCAATTTATAAGTAGTTGATTAACTTAACAATTAGTTGGGATTTGCGAAATGGTATAACATCGGCATGTGCTGACAAACTGAAGTCTCCGTTCTTATAATTTTACACTAAACATCGTTTGATACATAATTTACAATCGTATTATGATAAATAATTCGATGCCTTAGTATTTATTTGTTCACTTTGGCATCGGCCCTACTTTAATGAAAATAAAGCCATTTCCATCTACAGGTAAACATTAAAATTAGTAATTCATAAGGTACTCTTATATTATTGGAAGGTCTTACATATTTATAACAAAATTTTATTTTCAAAATAAGGCAAAGACATTTTGTAAAATGTAGACAATGTGGTTGATTAAAAAAATAAACCCTGAATCGGCGTTGCGTCAACACTTAATCATTATATTGCTTACCCTCCCCTCCATCTTCATCTACAGCACAATAATAGAGTTAACGTAAGAAAGGTCACGAATAATTGGTAAATGTTTATTTATTTGTTTAAGAAATGGTTATTTATTTTCACACAGTGTTACCAGATGCTGAGCCTAGTTCTTCAGCGATGACCTCAATGTCTCCCCCGCCGACTGTCTTCCGAAGCGCTCGCGTCACTTCCAAACCCAGGCGGGCGACAGCAGATGCGTCAAGGGAAGGCCGACTCGCCGATGCTGAATTACATATTCGATTCCTACGCGACGAACAATATGCATTTTCACGACAAGTGAGTGTTATATTGTATACAGTCTAATAAAGTCGTGAAGTTCTTGGGAGATACGGAAGTTAATTAAATTCATTGGTATAAATTCGGTAATTTGTTTATAGAGTAAGCATAATTTATTTATTTTTTGACATTTATTATTACATCTAGATACATACTGTGGTTGTACTTTTTATTAAAATTATTTCGTCGTGGGTACTTTGCAATATATGTTTTTTAAAGCCTTAAAAAGTCTAAAAGGCACTGATAATTGTTTGTATTTATTAAATTAATGTAATGGCCATCCTTTTTGAATGAAAAAAAAAAATATACTGATTTTTAAATAGGTTAGAACAGAGAGCAATAATTGCTCACTTTAAGAAATTGTCAGATGTTAACATTGTATCATTCTAGATCCATTACAATTGGTTAAATGTTATGATCAGTTTATAATAGATTTAAACTAGATAATTCAACAACACTTAAAAAACTGATATTGGGTGAAAATATAATACAGATAAACAATTAAGAGAAAACGCGGTCGGCGACAAATGAATGGGTATTTCACGAATCTATTGTTATCTCGTTTCGTCTGAACTAAAGATATAAAACGCGAAAAGGACAACTACAGCTAAGGCTGAATAATAAATATAACATAACTATGCAAAATAAACGAAATCATTACTTCGTATTTCCTTGTTTCATCTTCTAAATGTAGGCCGATTTAAATTTTTCTTTTAATTATTATATAAAATAAGGACTTTGGCTATGCTTCAATTCTTTTAAGCAATTTTTTTGAAGGATGCTAACGGATACGACGGTAAAAATCGAGCATTTTTTAAAGTAAAGCAGCTAGTTTTATAATAATTTATGTTTATAAAAAAATCAAATCGTACGGGGTCATAGCGGTGGTGAATTTATATTTTGTGGTATACGTTTTTATAGAATAAACACCGCATGCCTATCAATAATTTTAACTAATTTTCGCAAAGATTTACCTGCTTGAAGGTAATTTTTCATGCTTTTTTTATTTGAATTTCAACTATTGATAGTCGAAGAAATTATAGGTATTTTCTTTGCTATAATGGAAATCTGTGTGTCTGTTTTCATTACAGCTGTGAGTAATCACTGAACTTAAATTTGCTTATTTTACTTATTGCTATAATTTTTATAATGTGTTTACATATATGGTATGACTTGTGGCATGCCTAATAAAGAGAGAGAGAGAGAGAGAGAGAAAATAATTTATCTCTTACATTTACAAATTTCCAGGCGATACTAATAAAAAATCCTACTTTTACCCCTTTTTTACCCTCTTCTAAGAACATACGACATCATATACAACAACATACGTAACATCCGTATACCTTATTAAATATTTAATAAAGCAGAGCAAAACAGGGTATTTATTTTCATTCCTTCACGTTTATTTTTCGTAGAGACTCGGTTATAACATATCATTAAATGTACCTGCGTACTCCTTTTAGTGGGGCCTCGTTCGTTCGTTCGTTCTGTTCTTTGAACGATGTTATATTAAATATTTGATGTAACTTTCTTGCTATATTATAACTAATTAATAAAACAGCTATTCCATTTATTTTGTGAAGATTGTAACTTATTCCATATTTTCAAGTAATGTTTTAAATGTTGTTAACATAGAGCAGTTTTGTTATTTTTATTTGATCTAAACTAATTCCACCAAAATTCTACTGCACTATGATTGGGGAAGGAAAAGAGAGAAAGTTTAGTGCAGTCCTGGATATGCCGGAGAAATAATGCTGGGTCAACATTTGCACCAAAACAACCATACTTATAAGAAATAGGGTTGAGCTAATATTTGCTCTAATGTTAATAATTGGCTATTGTATCGCGTATCGGTGTCATTATCCCCGTAAACAAACAAATAATATCACATGACATTTCCATCCATCCATTCAAACAAAAGACATCCACTGCTGGACATAGGTCTCCCCAAAACATCTTCACGACGATCAGTCTTGCGCCATCCGCATCCATCGGATTCCCGCGACCGTCACTAGGTCGTCGCTTCTCCTTGTGAGGGGCCTACTTACGCTACGTTTTCCGATGCATGGTACCTATTCGAGAACCCGTTGGCCCCATCGCGCATCGGTTCTGTGAGCAATGTGCCCAGCCCACTGCCACTTAAGTTTAGCAATTCTTCGGGCAATGTCGGTTACTTTGGTTATTCTGCGGATCTCCTCATTCTTGATTCGATCATGACACGACGTTTAACAAGATCGTATTCTAATTTACTTTGTAAGTGTGGAATTAAAATAAGAATCTTTTAATACATTTTAGACTGTATAGGTTCAGAGCATTGATCAAAACCTAACTCGATGTTAAGTGATAATTTGGTTCAGGATGTTAAACACACTGAGCCTAGAGGCCCAAGTGATGCTGCCGGAATAAATCTATTGGTATTGAACGACAGGTTATCAAACCTGAGGGTGGGTGATTATTAAAAACACCCTACCATCATGCTATGGTTTTAACCGGTCTTAATAAAGGCCAGGTAAAAAATACCCATAATCGGCGAGCATGTATGGAAGCGCTCATGAAATTAGAGGAAACGAAAGTTGTATGTAGCAAGTGGAAGGATGTAATCTCTGCCTACCCCTATGAGAGAAAAGCGTGATACTATGAACAACACTTTTCTATACCAACGTCCAATAAGTGTCATAATATGAAAATTCATACACTTCGAGGCCGGTCGCACCATCTGCGACCGAAAAAAAAGGACTTGTTTCCTCTTAGTAGAGAATAAAAAATGTATCGCGCACGACTTCTGATCAAAGTTTTTGGTCACAAATATTATGTACCGAGGACAGAGAGCAGGTGTCGTTGTGTATAATTTTAATATGAAACTAGAGTATCAGAGAATTCGAAAGTTACATCATTGATATTACGGATAATTAATATATAAAAGTTGCGTTATATCTATGCTAATAACAGAAGTTTTGTTTGTACATTTCATTGTTTTTTTACAACTTATCTAACAGATGTTCGTTTCGCATCTCTAATCCGATATTTTAAAAAATATATATTTGCCTGTGTGTGTGTATTTAACTCCAAAAAGGCTTCACCGATTTTAAAGAAACTGTGTACACGGGAAGTTGTATGTCGAGTAGAAATAAGGATTGCTATAAATCATTTTAAAATTCGTGAAACAGATAATTTAAATAAAACTGTTTAGCTTTAACTCGAAACGGGTGTACCGAAAATTGTCCATAAAGTTTATATTGTGTTAACTGTCTATATCAATTTTAGAAATTTAAAAACATATGTATTTTAATAGAATTTGGTGTCGTACGATACGCTATGAAAAATAAAACAAAATCCCAAATTTAATCAAGATAAAACACGTAGATGAAGCCGCAGGTGCTCACTTGTCTGCTATAAAAACTACTATAAAAAAACAACATACAATTATAAAATAGTAACATAGACAATAATTAATGAAGAAGCAATTAAAATTCACGTCGAAAATTGTAAAATATTCGGTACTTGTGTGTACATGTGTCTGTGATGTCTGAATATTGATATGGGCCTTATTAGGAAGCTCAAAGTTACACAAAGGGCAATAGAGAGGACTATGCTTGGAGTTTTTCTGCGTGATTGAATCAGAAATGAGGAGATCCACAGAAGAACCAAAGTAACCGACATTGCCCGGAGAATTGCCAAACTTAAGTGGCAATAGGCTGGCCACATTGCTCGTAGAACCGACGCCCGATGGGGCCAACGAGCTCTCGAATAGCTGCCACGTACTGGAAGACGTAGCGTAGGTAGGCCCCCCGCAAAGTGGACCGACGACCTGGTGAAGGTCGCGGGAGTCCGCTGGATGCGGGTGTCACAAGACCGGTCTTCATGGACAACTTTAGGGGAGACCTATGTCCAGCAGTGGACGTCTTTCGGTTAAATGGATGGATGGACGGAGTCAGTAAAATTATCGTTTATAAGTTCGTAATTTGGCTAAATGATTGAACAAAAAGTAATTCGATTAAATAGCGGTAGCGCCGAATGGGATTCATTACTTAGTCAACGAAACCTTCGTATATCATCAATCCGAATTTACCGCATAAATGAATAATCCTTTTAACTGAAACTAATACTTTTTTTACGGAATCATTTCCAGACAAAAGATCTAATGTATTAAAAATGATTATATTTTTTACTCATGTATTAAATTTAGTATAACGTCCTAATATAAATCAAATATTTTTATATATGTATGTGGATGATTGTGTTACATGAAGTATGTATATAGAAGAATCACTTATAGAACGAAGGAAACCTTGTTATTGTCGGAATATAGTACAATTTTAATATTGAAAATAATTCCAGTCGTTCCAATTGTACAACTGGTATTTCATTCGGCGATCTAATGAAGATCCTTTTCGGGACGAAGTCAAAGGGTTCCGTTACACCGAACGTTGCGAAATTACTTAATACTTAATAACTCAAGCGAGCTTTCATTTATTGCGCTTTGTTTTCATTTGATCTAGGAGGGAGGCATATTGTGTAATGAATTTGCGTCTGAGTAATTCATTTGCGTGAGCATTGAAACCGTCTGTCTGATGTTATATATTTTCATTACAAAATCACAAAGCCGCTAGCTGTGTGCCCGCGGCTACGCCCGCATTTATATATATTTTTCACATCGTAATTTATTTATTTATTTACATTAAAATTCACAGCTCGTATAAAAAATACATATAAACTAAACCGATAAATAAAATAAATAGCCAAAAATGATTTTATCACCATTTAAAAACGAATTATCAGACAATGTTTACATGTGTGTATGTGTGTACGTGTGTATGTAATGTGGATAATTTTTTTGTTATTTGTTTACTAAAGAGATTCTCATTTGATTTGATTTCTAAAACTGTTTTTAATATAGTTTTTAATTATTTTTATACGGAACCCTAACTATTTTCCAAAAAAATGTTTTGCTGGTAACATTAAGCGAATATATTTCTCATAAATTATAGTACTTACACGTAAAACTGTGCATTGTATCGGATTTCATTCTAATTTTTATGAGTTTTTATTATTTTATGCGAAATCCTATTTATTTTCGAAAACTAAAAGTACTTTCCTGGAGTAACTTCAGCTATCTACCAAAGAAATATCCTCAAAATCAGTTCAGCCGTTCCGGAGATTACCCGATACAAACATATAAAGAGACACAGAAAAATATTGTAAAAATTTTATTTTTGGTGTAGGTATCGTAAATACATTCATATCTATTTATTAAAAAAATAATTTTAAAATTACAAACAGACACTTTAATTTTTTATTTTTAAGTATAAATTACTTTATTGTTTTCATATAATCTTATAATTTTTCAGTTTAATTACAATTTTCATATTCACCACCTAGTACCAGTGTTTTATTTTGAATGCCACACATATCGATTCCGAATTAATTTGTCTTTCTTTGATTCGGGTCTGATTTTTGTAATAATCCTCAAGAAACGAGCTGGTATCGCCAGGTTCCTTTTTTTATTCGAATTTTAATTTAGCCTTTAACTTTACAGTACGTATATATTATCTTTATTAAAATTTTTGTTAGTTTGAAGGTTTGGAGTCACATTTAATCTGCGACTGAGTGGATTCAGCACTCGCCCCCAAAATTACGGTGAAGCTGTAATTGCCCTTCCGGTCAAGCGTTAGCTAGTTAAATAATTTTCACATTGTTTTTACAATAAAATCAAACTTGAATTAGAGGATCAGTGTATTTGATTACACGAAAGTATTAATTAACCGCTCTTTGGTTTAGAAGGAAACAATAAAGCTGACCGTTTAGCAAAGCTAGCTTTGGTTCAAGGCACAGAAATAAGAATCTCACTGTATTATTCAGAAGTTTTAGGTCAATGTAAGAATATTTGTCGTGACATGTGGAAATAATATTTTGATTTAGCATCTAAAGAGTAGGGAAGTTGGTATTGAACCGTTCGGTGTCAGCCTCCATATATACCCTGGCTTAAACAAACCATCATGGACCAGAATTCTGTCGATATAAGGTTAAGATCCGGACACATTCCATCAAGAAAGTTTGGATATCTCATGAAAACTACAGATCTTTCTTTATGTAACAAGTGTAGTAAGATTCATGATTTCTATCACTTGTTGAAGGACTGTTCCAGTAATTATAATAATAGGATGATATTCATATCTAGGAGGTAGATGTGTATCACAAGATTCTGGCAGATCCAACATCGGAGTCTGCCAGAATGCTGTGTAGTTCTTTTAGACATTTGTGTAAATTAGTATTATAGTTTTTCCTTTTTTATTGTAGACTGTATTCACATTAGTTACGATGGGGCTGGCATGTCTTATAAGACAAAAAGATAAAACAATCTTTTTCTATAAAAATAACAATAATATTTAAAATGTTTTGATAATTTTACGAAACATTACTCATAATCTCAAAGCGTTTAAATCTCAAACTCAAACACTATTTAAAATTGTATGGATCTTTGTCACGTAGCAACGTAACAAACGTTAAATATTTTGTTCTACCTTTTTTTTTTGTTAATGGATTCTTTGAAATGTTTATATAAGTTAATATTAACATAATATCTACACTAATACATAAAATTGAAGTGTCTGTTTGTAATGTTAAAATAACAACATTTTATTAAATACATGTTGATGTGTATACAATTTTTTGTCTGTCTGTGTGTTCCGGCTATTTGGTAGATAACTAAGTTACTCCGCGTAAATTAGGTAACTTTTATTTCTTAGGAATAATTAGGGTTCCGCGTAAAAAAATTAAAACTTATTGTCAAATTCGATTTATGTTTTCTGTCAGTACAAAAAAAAATTAGGGTTGCGTAGAAAAAAATTAAAATCCAAGAAATTAAAAAAAAACAACAAATGACCACTTTAACTGGCAAGTGCTTGAATTTGTGAGAAATATCATTGCTTTTTTTTTTCAATTTTTTATAATGCACAGCACAGTGACTGTACTGGATCTGATGGTAAGTACAGTACAATCCAAAACAGCGGCGACTGACACTGAACAGAATTCAATGTCAGTCACCGCTGTCATGCTGGTCTGCTTTAGTACCTCTTCACGCCTCTTTTGAAGGACCCAATATCTTATGAAGGAGGGAACACGCTGACAGGAAGACGGTTCCATAACCTTTTCTTATTGCCAGAAAATTTGTAGGAATATAATTAGGATTCCTCGTGAAGCGGGAGCAGTCGTGGGCACACAGCTAATCATTAATAAAATCAAATTGACATGTGGTGGATTGGCTGTGTCGTGAAATGATTTCCCGCGCAAAGAGCAAATAGCCACCGCGTAGCTTTTGGAAAACAATCACTGTCAAAGGGGAAGAAAAATGTATTGGAAAGTTAGAATGGCTGTGACTTGTACGAGCACCGGAAAAAGTGTATTTTTTGCACTTATCGTGTATTCAGTTTAGTGATAATTAATAGACAATATTAAAGAAGCGACCAGCTAGGCAAAAACCTTTGGATATTCAATAAATTCAAGGAGTGAGAGGCCGTAACCTCAATAGATCAGCAAGCGCGCTCAGAACGATTCAGTGTCGGGCCTTTTTTATATGGGCAGCAGGTACGTCGCCACATATAGAATATGGCATTGTTGTATATGTCATTTTTAATTATGTTTCTGTTATTTTCTCGTTCTGTTCTTATGTTGTTTAAAGATATTACTATTATTACTTCAATAATTTCATCTGATTTCAATGCGTATTTAGTCGATAACAGATAGCTTGCATTTTTTTGTCCTATAAAAGAGCGTAGTAGTCAAGCAACATATAAAATAAAAAAGGGTTATAAAATAAATACTTATCTTTGTCTAGAACGTAACCACTAATTAGTATTTATATATTTTACAACGAAACATTTCATCGCGTGTCTCTGTAGTCAACTAATGTCTCTCTATTATTAGATTCTGTATTCTACATAACATTTACAGTACACGAATGAAAAACATTCTTGAAATTTTAGATTGGAATTTATTAATTTAACAGATTAACTAACAAAGCCACTCTATAGTTACTGTTACAGAGCACGTTCGTTACGGCACGGTGTAATATAAAGCCGGTTTAATCTGTATACATTGCACGTCGAAACGAGACTTTCCAGTTTGAATGAAATAAGCGCGTTAAGGTCGCACTTTTTCTTTGTAAAGCGAACGATCACTACTAACATGTGTTTGTGATGTTGTTTGTTCCCTTTTATAAATTACGCTCACAATAATATCATAAGTTGGTTTTTTGTTATATCTTTTTTTGAGAGACGGGGGAGCTATGTTATTGCACGCTGTCGTGTAAAAATTTTGTTAGCTTCTTATAAAAATGTATACTTTCCTTTGCTAAGAAAATAAGGTTAATATTATCTAGAATATTAATTCTCTCATGTCCAAATGATCAAACGTTTTTTTTGCACATAAGATATCTGATATCTAAAAATGTCCGATGTGAGCCAGATTAATTTATTATATTCTTGAATCATATAGAGTTCGCTGGGTTAATAAAATAGTACTATGCTTCGAGTTTGGACAGATTTCGACTAGTTAGGCACGGCAGCACTATTATTACTCTGCTACTCCCTTTTCTCTTTCTTTCTTTCTTCAGTCTAGCTTCAAATGCCTACCGCATCCGCAAAACAAAATAATCAAACCAGCCCAGAACAAAACTTCATCTCATCTGATTGCCTAAACCCTCGTCCTCACAGCCACGTCGATGATGGAAGAGATGCCAATTCCTGGTACTGTGTATTTTATTAAAACACCAAACTCTAGTAAATAGGGGTTCAAATCACTGGGCAGTCCACTAGCCCCTGTTCACTCCCATGTCATTAACATTAATTATGCCCTTTGTAACAATATCTTTGAAAAGTTTTTGTTCTAAGCGCTAACTCAGTAATCACGGGATATAAAGTTAATTATAATAATAATAATAGCGGATAGTCACGCAAAGATGTTTTGTCACTGGAAGATCTTAAAAAATATCACTACTTTACCCTTGAAAAATACCTCAGTGAAGATATAATTACAGCTCATTTTGCTATAAAAGTGTTAGCTTAACACGCTATGAGTTCATGCAAATTTTAATTAGTCCGATTATACAGGTGTTATTAAAGTCTACCGAGTGTGACAACCCTAGACACTTAACCTAGAATGCTGCGACGTAATTAGTTTACCGAACTAGCGCGTGTACACGCGAAAATGGCTAGGGCTGTGTAACAACAAAAGTTACGATATCAAGTTAATTGAACATTACTCCTTACTTCTTTACATATATGTACGTGTATAGTAATTTTTCGAATTATAATGATACAGAAATCTAGAAAAGAGAACAGTAAATTTAGAAAATTAAGGACATAAACAACAGGGCACATGCCCTCTCCCCCATATTTTTGGGTCGACAACCAAGAAAGGTATTCCCGAAACATGATTAGGGAGCAAGTAGTGAAAAGAGGCAAGAAGACAGGAAGAGAATTAGAAGACAAAGGTGGGAAGGAAGAGTGATCGTTGGTTGGCTTAGGGAGGTGGGAGTAGGTTCAATTGTCTTACCACCCCATTAACTGCTGGATCTATACTCGCAAATCTCAGTACTTGGCGGGTATGTGACGCGCCGAAGGTTTCTTTGAATGGCTTATACTGATATTCCATTAGTTACGATACAGTTAATATGCTGAACTATCTTGTTAGGGCCTAGAAGTAATCCTTCCCGCCTATGGATATCGTTTACCTATCATTGTCTTTGGAGCCACGATAATATCCGATACCAACTTTTAAAACACATTATTTCCAAACAATAATTAAAAAAATTAAGCTTTCATGATTAATGAATTTAGTCTATATTTTTTTCGGATCATTCTCCTGTGACCCTAACTTAGAGACTTTAACAACTTGCCCCGAAACGTGAGAATTGACAGGAAATTAGATGAATCGATCAATCCAACCTATTTTTCTGTCTAGAAAAAAAATGGAACACAATAAGTGAGGGAACATGAATTAATGGTTCTATGTAGGACAGCTGAGTAGATTGATATTTCAAGAC
Source organism: Samia ricini (assembly GCA_014132275.2). Lineage (NCBI taxonomy): Eukaryota > Metazoa > Arthropoda > Insecta > Lepidoptera > Saturniidae > Samia > Samia ricini. The sequence goes on along the minus strand of AP028163.1, from coordinate 38,923,935 downwards.
ATTGTCTAAAAAGACTTTCGCTAGACAATGTTTGTGTTTTTTTTAAATATTAACTCTGCTTTTGTCCTCTATCTCAAATACTGTTTTACTAGAATTTATGGCATTATACCTCTCTTAGAGTGTTTAAAGAAAAAACGCTGGTGGTAAATTTTCTAGACTTCGCAATTGTTCAAATAACTATATTTTATATTATATATTTTATAATTGTTCAATAACATACAATACTATCTAACGTGATAACATGTACACTAAAATCTAACCAGATAAAAGATCTATGGTTTAAAAAAAATCCTGTAAATTGGCATTATGGTTCTTTAGTTGTAAAGCATTAAACGTTGATTAGACGTTGTTCTTTTTATTCTCAGCTATTAGCTCACAATCTTACCTGATGTTAAACAATGGTGTAATTGGAATAGGTATACCTATTGGTATTTGGCGTAGATTTTCAAACTTGATAGTGGTTGCTAGCCAGGTGGGGTATTACAAAACGTCTTACCCATCATGCTATGTCAAGGTACATCCTTTTGTCGAAAACTTAGTTTATTATGGAATTAGTGGATTCTGCGTCCATCGACGCGGTATTACAACTTCGAGAACCAGCTGTCTTTAATACATTTATCGGCCAATTTTCGATTGAATCTTCATAAAAGACAGAAGAGTCAAATTATTTAGACCAAAAAATTTACCCCAAATTGGTTTAATATTTTTTTTTTTTTAAATAAATAAATGAACAACTTTAACTTTCCACTTGAGTACACAAGTGCGTTCACTTGAGTATCATTTTTTGATGCTGTATAATATAATAATGTTAAATATGCTCTAACCGGAATCTCACTTAATGTTAGTTGACAATATAATTGAAGATGTTAAGCCTAAAAGGAATTTGCTCTCAAGTGATTCTACAGGATTAGATTAGGACTTAGTACTGGATTACTGAATAGTAATTATGGTCTATAAAGTTGGAAATCCAGCGTTGAAATCAACGCGATGTTTTATTTAATCAAAAACTCAGTATTCGAAACCATCCAGATCTACGCTATTTCCATTTGCTTTACAGCTGAACTGTCATCGCTTCACAATGAGATTTGTTGGAGAAGAATTAATATTATTAACCCCTTGAGCACTAACCTGGCGTTTACGCCAGATTTCCATGGTTTTCCTATTGTCTTATTTTTATGAATAATCGACATATTAACAAGAAAAATTACGTATACTCTGTAATAGATTCCGGCCGCCATCTTTTGAAGGTGATATGACGTCAGAAGACACCATCATCAACACAGACACAGGCTCGACCGTCATATTCGATTGTAGAGTGACAGCTTTGAGAGACAAAACGGTTAGTAGTATTTTAAGATATTTATACCCTTAATTTACTCAATATAGTATTTAAAATCTGTTGTCATTTTTCTTCCAATTTTACTTCTTTTATTACTAAATTACCATTGCTTAAAGCAACGTGTCATATATTTGTTTTTAAAACCATGCAAATTCTTGAAAACTGTAATAAAAAAATAACCGCTTCCTTCGCAATACGAGTACGAAGACGATTTTTTGTACTAAAATATCACAGGCCGGCGCACGTTACTACTAATCATACTTAAGGCACGCCGTCTAAGAAGCTATCAAATACCCCGACAACTTTCAAGAATCCACTTTAAACTGATGACATGAACCACCGAACCACCTGCGCGATGAAACTACATAAACTCATAAGTGTCGATAAAATTGTACAGTACTCGTTGCAGGTGTCCTGGTTAAGAGTCGCAGACAATGAAAACTTAGAACTCCTCACTGTGGATTTAGACACTCATACAGCCGATGCGAGGTTTGTTTGCCAATTTCTTAAAATTAACTATTTTATGTATTGTTTATTTATTACTAGCTGGTGCCCGCGGCTTCGCCCGCGTTTCATATGTTCTGTGCATATGACGTTTCATTTATAGCTAATTTAAAAAAAAAAAACAAATGAATTAATAAAAAAGTAAGAGTATTTTGTTTTTATTAGCGGAAAAAAAAAAAAAAAAATGTATGTAAGCGTAAATTGAAGTGGAAAATGTACAAAAGAGTAAATCGAAAAAAAAAAAATCAGAGAGGATCGGTGGAATCCAAAAAATACCTGTCTACGAAAAATACTGCGTTGAAAGGTATTAGTCCTATCCCGATATGTTCAGTAGTTTTGAGGTGATGGTGCGTCAAAGGAATAATAAACAAACAAATTGAGAAAACATGGCAATAGCCTATAACCATCTACGATTAATTCCGCGTCGAATGGTTGTGGTTTCATGCTGATCGGTCCAGTAGTTTTCGAGTTTACCTCGGACAAAGAAAACAAACTTAGCTGTTAATTTTATTTCATTTAATACCAAATCTCTTTAGCTCGTGTATTTTTTCTTTACTATAAATAAATCGGTTATTTCAACACAACAACGAATTGCAATAAATCTTTATAATGAAATTATTTCCAAATACAGTGCACTCACTGCAGCGCATTTTATTATTAAATAATGTCTCTTGTCAAATTAATTAAGTCAAAAAGTAAACCTTATAGCTTGATTTTTATCGAAGCAAGTAAAATATTAATCTTAGACAATAAGAATATATAAGGTATATATAATAGGTTTCTAAAAGTATAACTATAGGCAATGAAAAAAAGTGTTATCCCATTGGTAATAAATGCGAATATTTGGTGAAAAAAGGGCCATACTTTGATACCGATTGATCGACCAAAACGAAATGAAGATTATCTGTTTCCCTTATGTATTTGTAATTTTCCATTTCTTCAGAAAATACTAGTTTGACCTTTATGATTATTTCACTCGAGTAATAATAAATTGAAGGTTAATTATGTTTATTGAATATTGTTTAAATCGCTTAGAATACATTCTAAAATGTCCAAAATAATATTAAATTCATGATCTCCAATAAATAATTTAAAATGTTAAAATCATTTTGTATGAAATCTGTTCAAACCACTAAACGATAAGTGATCAGCACTTGTATGTAGGTAAAATAAATAGGGTATGTTAATCTGTGCGAAGCTTAATTTCGAATTCCTTCAAACTTTCAATTCCCTTTTTTATAATGGGTTAATGTTTCTAGTTGAAACAACTTTTTTAATTAAAAACAAAATTGACCTGAATCTACCCATTCGACCGAAAGACGTCAACTACTGGACATAGGTCTCTCCCAAAGATTACCACGACCGGTCTTGCGCCACTTCAATAGAATAAACTATAAAGACCCACTAAAATGTGAGCCAGCTTATGGATAACAAAGTGGTGTAAATTTATGTCGCCAATTATATTCAATTTTGAATAATTGTTATTTAAAATCACCCTAGTTCTTTATTTAGCTTATATGTAATTGTGATAAAGTTTAGGCAGTTATTTCCATTTGTAAATGAGTACATTGGTTAACACTAGCTGGCACCAACTCCAAAATTAACGAAGGAGATTATTAAAGTAATTATTTATTTACTGTTTAGTGCTTTTTTATAGTTTATTCTTTTTAAGTCGGTTTTGTTTTTAATTGAAAAAGTTTTTTTCTACTTTTTAGTTTAATGTACTTTTAAGTATAGCTCTGAAGCCTACTTCATAGCTTCGGAGACGAATATACGAAATATTGAGGGGTTTTCTCAATTTCCTTAAGTTGCACTGGTAGAAATGGGAGCACATCGAAGTGTACTCCTTCGATTGAAATAAAATTAGCAAATCGGACCACAATTGATGAAGAAATCGCGTAAGAAAAATAACATACAGACGAATTGATAGCCTCCTCCTTTTCCTGCATATATCAAGGCCTTAAGTCTTTAAATAAGTCTGTTTACACATTTACAGGATCTTATTATATGATGCGCTTTAGCGTGTCTCTACAATAGGTGTTTTACAACAGTACGATGGTTTTCCAATTCGCTCAGTTTTATTTGCACTACCACCCCTAAACCCTGTTAATAAATATTTGAACTTGAAATAATATTCTAGGTATCGAGTAGATTTAGCCGGTGAGAATTGGAGATTGGCACTCTCCGATGCGAAAGTAGCTGATTCTGGGATTTATTGTTGCCACGTGTCCACGCACCCGCCAATGTTGAGGCGATTCAAACTTTTTGTTCATCGTAAGTTTTTTTCCATTCATTCGTATCTGGGTCGACGTCAACGAAAGATTTCGTTTCTTTTTTTTATTTTCAGTTCATTCAGTAAGCTATTATCCAATAATGAAATGTGATTAGTCATTTTCAACATTATTCTTATTAAGTTTTAATTTATAAAGACACTTCTAAACTATTTATTTGACTATTGCTTTAATGAAAGTTAAAAGTAGGTTTATTTAAGTACAAATTTGTTTAACAGGTTTCATTAGAAAATGTTTATTTTTCATTCTATCTTAACTTAAAAGTTTTAAATATTACCATATTTATTTTGTTATAATGTTCAAGAAAATTATATTCTACGATGTGTTTTAAAAAGAAAACCATTTTGAAATAGCAATTTTCTTCAACAGCTCCCGCAATCAGAATGAACAAAGAGGCTTTTCTCGAAACGGGAGAAACGCTTTCTCTCAAATGCGTCGTTTTGAATTTACATCCACGGGATACTGTACCAGAAATGCATTGGTATAGAGGGAACTCTACAGTTTCGTTGGACGAAATCCGCGGTGGAGTTTTAATTGAAACGGATCATTTGACGTTGACTAGTCACTTGCAGGTAACGTTTCATTTGCAAATAATTATTATATTTTTTCGGACAAATCAATATGTTTCATTATTAGAACTCTTAAAGTAGTTTTATTTGTTATCATCGGAGGTAGTTCGATACTTTGTGATTCCTATTTTATTTTTTCGTCTTCACCTTTTTTTTTTGTCGGGGGTAATGCATTTACGCGCTACCCTTACCCATTGCATTAGTGAGACCGATGTCCCCCAATGCCATGGATAAGGGGGCACGGAGGGACGAACTCCGTGCCAGTGTGGGACTCACCCGGGTGAGAGTCGCCCGGAAATACCCACTAAAACCCCCGGGGCCGTCTGCCGCATTTGGGATGGGGGCGATACGGGATTGCACTGCATGCCACCGCATCGCCCCCTGCAAAAAAAAATGTGTTACCCACTCTGGGTTCAAACCTCCGACCTTTCAGTCGTACCAGCCATGAGACACACGGATTAGTCCACCGGACTAACCACGCTCTCTTTTCGTCTTCACCTGCATCTTTCCTTTTTATTAATTATACGTCTTCAATCATCATTTATCATCTAGTTCATTATTTCTTCTGTGTTATCACTCTTACAAACAAGATATAATTGTTACTTACTGTCGTCAGTTTGTCATAATTTATATGAAGAAAATTAAAAAAAAAAACTGCTTTTGTATACTCGCCAAAAAGTCAAGTGAAGCCTTAGAGGCTTTTCAAATCGGGAGTATGAAGTCAGATAAAACACCCATGACCCCGAAAACCGACAACTTGTTTGGTTAGCGACTTACAAGCGACATACTTTCCAGTATTTCTAGAGGCGTAGCTACTACTTATCAGCTGTATAAATGGTATTTGACGCTCAGACTACAGGGCCCTCGATATCTTCAAACAATTTTTTTTCTAACATTATCCAGGATCATTATTATTCAGCACCAGAGCGTCGTTCGTTTTTTCGCTACGTCATTTTCCTGTAAAAGGACTCCAATAAATTTGATACATAGTCTGACTAGGGTAAGCTACACCCAGGCCTCTTTCTGTGAGCAAGTCTTGCTGCAGAAGGTAGCCACAGAGAAGGAGCGGGAGGAGGATCCCTTGGCGGATCTTCTTCGCCGCAGGAGGGTGGGTGGCAGAAGGGCACGGTTCGCCCGTGCAATTCTGCCACCTTGAGTCGGCCCCACCCGTGTCAAGTCCTTCTCCTCTGGAGTTCTTGTTATAAGAACCCAAGGAGGAGAGGGACGGGACATTTTTGCTGGCGGCAGGAAAGAGGGGGTAGCTTTGTACCAAACTCCCCCTTGAGCGGAAGATAGGAAGGGGCCCAACTCGGCATGACAGGTTGTTTACCTGTCATTTACCGTGGTTGGGCTAGCCGCTGGGGCGATGCGGTGCATGTTACTCTATCCCGTGTCACCACCCAGAAAGGCGGCAGATGGTACCGTGGGTTTTAGTGGGTATTCCTGGCACCACAAAAGCGCCGGGCGAGCCCCACATACCCCCTGGCATCTCTAATCCGGGAGATTTTGCTTTCGATTTAGAGATGTGAGGAAGGATGCGTAAATGCATTTCCACGTAAAAAAAAGGGTAAGCTACACCCAACAAAAATCAGAATGCTCACTACTGTTTAGAGTTAAGTTGGTTTACTGGTCTATTTCTATACTTTAAAAATTTGCCAGTACTTAATGGGTTTGCGAGAACATTAAACTCTTTGCTATGAGGTAAAAGCTTTCAGCAGATGAACTTTTATTATTAGGCATTGTACTATAGAAGCCAGAGGTTTATACAAAGGCATGCGCTAAAATTTCCGAATAATTATTTCTTCTTTTAAATAGAGTTCCGAACATACCAATTTTAAATACGATTCACTATCACAAACCCTTATGACCAGATAGATGTTCGCAATATATATGGTGACCTATCTACCAACCTAGTTTTGAAAATAATGTATCTAAGATTAAATTCGTAATTAATACTCAACGCTCAACTCAACTCAAGTAAGGCCACCATTAGTCGTTAGGCTAACTTAAGTTGGTGATAAGCTATACTAGCATATATTAACACAAATTCAGGCCGACAATTCATGCATTTTAGAAGCAAACATACAGTAACGTAAACGTCAAATGTAATGAGTACACTTCGCTTGGAGCTCTGAAAAATCTCAGTATAAAGTTTAGTCTAAATAAAAACCTTTTATATTTCTCATAATACCAACCTGGGGGTGGGGTGACGTAATTAGCTCTCTAAACGTTTACAGTTTAGAGATACCATTATGATATTTACCGTATGATAGCAATGAGTTAAGTAATATGATTGAGGTGTGGTCAGGGATCGAGCGATAATTAGTATTCATTTTTCGCTATCACACGCTCGGTGATATGTTTATTTAAAAAGTCTGTAATTTATCACTATAATAGTTCATATTTTAAAATGTTATATTCCAGAGATAACAGAAGAATTCTTACAGTATAAAAGCAACCTGTTAAGTGGTATTTTTGAGGTATGGTCAGTGATCCAGCGATAATTTATATTAAAAAATGTACTGAATCGAATCGTAATCATTTGTTAAGCGATAGACTTAAAAATTTTACATTGTGTAACACACTGTTCAATTAGTAACTTATCTACACATATTTGCTTATTTATTACTCACAAATACGGGATGTTTGTCCGCAAATGTGCTTAATCTAACTTTACTAAATAAAAAGGGAATTTAAAGTTATATCAGGGTCCTTTATCTCGCACATCAGAAGTGCTTGGACCCCCAACTGAGAAAGCTTTTGCACCCGTCGCCAACACGATACTGTAACACTTCATTATTACAAATAGCACTCCACGCAGAAGTATAAATTATTTGAATTTTCCATGCCGGTAAAATAGATCAGAACGAAATTTCTATCATTCTGGTGAACTTGAGCTGGTTAATATTTAAGTGTCAAGGAGCTTCAGAACAATAAAGTTCATCAATTTAAAAAAAGTAATTCCTTTTGCGCTTGTATCCTTAATCCTGGTTAAATAATAAAAATATACAACAATGATTTTATTCATATAAGTTTAAATCGGATTAGAAGGAAAATACTCATACTTATTTTAGCAAAGTTACCTTAATCAGTATACAAATTTCAAAAATCTCAGAGAAATCTCAAAAAGTAGAAAACAGTAGGAGCATATCTACGATTGAAGTATATTTGTGATTGTTTGGTTATGTAGTCTCTTCTTTTAGTGTGTTTTTTTAACGCATGGATACGTACAAAAAGTTAGTTGAGGCATATGATCTATATTAAACAAGGAAAAAATAATAAAACATTGTGTACATATTCAAACCCGAATACAATTACCACCAACGAAACAAAACTTTCAATGAAACTAAAACTTTGTGTAAACTTTGTGTTTACCCGCTCACATATCGGGTACGCCTCAAACTACGAGCTTACGGCTCAGTAATTCTACCGCCCGACACGGTCTAAATTACCCCCATATATTTGCGCGGTAGCGTGTAAGTGGCCAGTTAAATATTCGCCTTGCTTAGTAGTACAAAAGTGGCGCCGTACATAATAATAATAATATAAAAAAAGTAATCTCTTCAAAGATGTCTTGCATAAAGTTAACGTTTATATCTGTGTTTAACGACGACGAGCTCGGTGCTCGAAGATTGTCTGGTTTTATAGCACTGTACATGGTGTCGACAGTGAATTGTTGAAGGAAATAATCATATTTTTTTAAGATCCTAACACACACGAACCGACCGGGGCACGGACATGGTATGGTGTGCGGCCGAGGTTATCAGTCGCGTAAGTAGGGATTGGGATCTATTCCGAAAAGGAGCTATTTTTGAATCGCTAAGCTTAATGAAACGAATCACAAAACATTGAGGCTCAAAAGATCGATTTTTCGAACTAATAAAGTATCAACTATAGCAAAAATAAAACAGTTCAGTGCCTTAGTGGGTTAAGCGTTCTATTTTTATATTTAGTTGCTATTGACTACCTTAAATGTTGTTAATAAAAACATTGGAAACAGTTTTTACAATAAATTATGATGATAGTCTAATTTTGACCAGGAATGAAAAGTTAAATACAAAAAAAATCTCAAAAAGATTGATTTCTTGGACCATGTTTAATAAATCGATATTTTTTAAAAATCTTTTTACCCATCCCTACTTAGGCGACTGATGACCTCGGCTGCCCGCCGTACCGTGTTCGCGATCCGGCCCGTGCGTGTGCTAATAATATTATAATTAAATTTCGTATAATAAAGTTTTATATTAGAGTCCGCTGATATGCGATAAAGCGATACTAGCATTTAAGTGTGCAATACACATCACACTTCATCTCATACACTTTTTTTTTTTACTCTCATACGTGTAAAACTCTTAACAGTTGAAAGAATTTTCAATTTTACCATTACTTTATTGTAGTCACAATTTGTATTTTTGCAACACCCTGTTCTGAGGTTCCAGCTAAAACTACCGTTCTCCATCCGTCCCCCAAGAAGGTTGCCACTGTTTTTTTTTTTTCTTCCGGAAGATGCACCGTGAGTCAATTGTCCCAAAATACCTTTTCTTCTTACGGAAGTTAAAATCAAGGTACTCCGAAATTTAAATGTAATAAATTAAATCACCAAAAAAATATACGAACATTCTTAAAAATACTGCCTAATTTAAATAAACATATTTTATGGTAGTTTGTAAAATATTCTACGAATATCATGTTACAATGGTTAATTTTCAAGTACTTTTGATAAGTTGTTTAATTCACGATCAAAATTATCTAAATAATACGAATATGTTTTTTATAAATTATACAAAAGTTAACAATTAAATTATAATAAGCTAACATACGGGATGTTTTGTCTTGTGAAAATAAACAATTGACAATTAGTAGGATAACCGACAGAAGTAAATAGTTAAAGCTGTGATATAACATAGACTTTTGGCAAGCAGAATTTTAGTCACTTTTAACTACCCCTAGTCAGCAATAGTAAGCACGATCACGTAATCATTTGCATATTTTTCACAAAATCTGCTGAAGTTATTAAAACTAGATAAGCAAACGTTGCTTAAGTAACCTCCTTTCAAACCTCCCGTCCCCCGTGTCATCCCATTGCTGCTTACTTGTTTATTAGTACCGGTGTGCTAACAGCCGTTTTCGGTTTAGGAACCACACAAACCCAACGAGACTGTAAAACCGCTACAAGCAAACAACGTAGTCAGTTCCACAAACGGAAACAAGAAAGTTTAAAACAATCGACATGCCGTAAAAAGTATGAACATTAATTCTCTTATAACTTTCCGAAGAGACTTTCAAACTCCAATTGAAACTAACCAACAAGAATCGTTTGTTACATAATTTATAAACTTGAAGCATATTTTATTTCTGTAGTTAGCACATTTTTTGTTTGCCTACATACCCATCGTAAGGTTCGCTCGTTTAATTAGACTTATAAAATATTTATGTTGACAGTAAAGTTTCTTTTAATTTTTTTTTTATTATAAAACAACGCTGTAGAGTTTACCTTTTAATTATTAAATTTCATCTAAATTTAATTATAATACTTCAATAATAAAATTACTATGAAGGTATACGACCTAATTAAAATTATTAGACCAAATATAAATTAAACAAATTTATTTTCGTGTCTTAGTAAATTTTGTATTACGTAGGTACTTAATTAATTTATTTAAATGAAGTAATTATAAAATAGTGTAGATAACGAATAAAAAATAAGTTATCTTTTTAATTTATTTATTAACTGATGGTCACAAGCTTTTTGTTTAAGTAAAATTAATATTTACTGTAGAGAACGTATAAGAAATAACGCGGATGAAAATATTACTAGAGGTGCTTAGAGTTCTGTATTGATCTGAAAACTGTATTTATATCTATATAGGCTCAACCCTTTGTCTACAATCTGGTCTTATATAAAGTGAGTATGTGGTTCAAGATGACTAAACTTAGAGTTACTGGGGTGTCAAGTGACGATGCTGGAACAAACTTATAAATGATTAGCCAGTGGTTTTCCAAACTCGATCTAATCCAGGAAACTTTCTTTTGATCATAAACACAAAAGGATGTGAAACTTAGAGTCGTGCCGGGACCTAATCTACATGGACCCGACTACCAGTGACACTTATCACCAAGTTTTTTTTTTCTTGATAAATTTTATTTTACTTTGTTGATTTTAGTTGTTCCTTTATTTATTGTATATAATGTGTGCGTAACAAATAAATTTATTTTCATTCTTTCTGTGCATATTTACGGTTGTCCGGTCACATTGGTAAAAACTTTTACTCTAATTACCAAAATGAACACTGAGTCAGAGCACGTAACTGCCAATAACTATTCCGGCTATCCCGAGGCATTGCATGAACCATCGCTACAGTGCAGAAGAAGTCTACCCAGTAGAAAAGAATTCAAGTTCGATCTAACGTTCAATGCTTTAGGTGTCAACTTCAGTTCAACGCCCATTGGGATTACCTATAATACAACACTGATGATAAAAGCCCACGTGCTGGAATTACGTCAGTTTAATTAAATCTTTAGTCAGTTTAAAAATGTCACTAGTTTGTTTGTCTGTGTCTCGTAACCTATCTGTTATCTCTGTATTTGTTTCATATTTACACCTGTCATAATATTGACTCAGTAATGGATTTATTATCGAACGAGACAGACTTCTTAGTAATCTATGTTTTTTTTTTTTTTTTTTTTTTTTTTTTTGTCCCTGCCAAATTTTTCCCCTGGCATAACCAGGGACCTTGTTATTACCTCTCATTTTCGTGCTATTGTTTGTTTTTTGTGGCTTGTTCTTTTGCCTGTATTTTCTTTTTTGTGTCATTTTATTCCATAACTCTAAGACAATTCATTCGACTTATCTAATTTAATAATAAACAGTATACAGTTCCTTATGGTATGGTGTTCGTGTCAATAATTAAAAACATAAAACAATTAAATTAATTTAAAATATACAATCACAACAATAAAACAATTTAAATAATCAAATTAAATTAAACTAAATTAAATTGAATTAAATTATCATTAAACAATTCAATCAGGGCAATAATAAGACAATAATAAATAATAAGTTAATAATAAGTCCTTGCCTCATTTCCATTTGTATTCCATTCTCTTTCACATTTGTCACCTTATGTCGCCATCTATGGATTTACCAAGTGCCGGGTCTAACGCGTGGCGAAAGGTAAACTTCGGGCAGATCCCGAGACTTGTGACTCAAGCGTAGGCTTTAGAGGCCTCTTTCCGATCAATCAACACTCACCGTCTCTGCTCGTATTTCTTTCCAATCCAATATCTATAAAATACAATTTGGTACTTAGAAAATTTGGTAGTACGCATATATAGAACGAACATAAATGAAAATTAATCCGGCACTTATAAAATGTCAAACTGTTATTTACAAGTGAGATTACAATATTATGCTTTCTAGATTTACTTTTTATGCGATAACACAGCAATAGATGCTCCTTTCTGCTAGCCTCAAGATTGATACACTCTATTCGTTTATTCGAGAGAAGATTGGCCTTTACATGCGGCTAGAGCCCAATTATATTGTTTAGAATGACATTTTTCTATTCGAGTTTTAGAACTTTTTTAATTTGTCATGTTTGTCTACGATTATAATATTTAATAGAGAAGTGGTTTTATTCCTCATGTCCTTATATAAATTTATTATCAAAATTGTTTTTTTTTAAATCATTACATAATATCTGTTTATTTCTTTCTTTTAATGTGTCGAGTACCCGTAAATAAGAGACAATAGAATGACAATAAGAAAACAATGGAAAGCTGGGCGTAAACGTCAGTTAAGTGCTCAAGAGGTTAATTATGCCTTCTAAAAATAGACCAGACCGCCTTTTACTTGATATTCGAAGCGATGATGACGCAGTGCGGCAGGATTCCGCGTCAATGGAAGCGGGTGGGTTTGAAACCTACCCACCTCTAAAATCAGCCTGAGCTTTCGGTGAAAGAAATTATCGTGAGTCATCGTGACATCGAACATGGTGGTAGGGCATTTTTAACAATGCCTGGGCAACTACCACCCTCAAGTTCGAAAACCTGTCGCCAAATACTGCCAAATAGGTGTGTTCCGGCAGCATCACTTGAGAACCAGTATCTAGGCTTAGTGTGTTTACCATCCTGGACCACATCGTCACTTAACATCAGGAGAGACTATGGTCAAAGTACTGAGCTTATACCGTGGAAATTTTCTTTTATAAACTTTGATTAATTCATAAATAAAGTCAAAGTATCAGTAAAAGTCCACTTTTTCCTTTTATTTTCACTAGATGGTAATGACTGTTCCATTTTTATTTTATATGACGAAGATAGATCCGTAGAAAGGATTTAGCCTGATGATCTGTCACATGTAATGTTTTATTTATTTCTATACAGGTCGCTCGTTTGAAAGTAGAAGACGCAGGCAACTACACCTGCGCTTTAAAAACGCCTCTCCAAATGAGAGCTGTGGCGAGAGTACATGTTTTACAAGGTAAGTAGACCTAATATTATGTAGTGTTTTCTAAATATTATCATGGACGGTTATCTTAGCTTTAGCACACACACCGGGTCCTCTTCCGGCATCGGCCCAAGACATGCTTCGATCCCCAACTCGGTTATACGCCAGTGTTCTCTCCGGCAGCGGCCCAGATCATGCCTCGATCCCTACGCTGGCGAGGGCTTTGTATCCGCCATCGGTTTGATACAGTAACTAGCATAACTGTACCCCACACTCCAGCACACTAGACGCAGATACATGGTACATGAGACCATTCTGAGAAATTTTATGTCTCAAGGTAACAGTTCAACCCGAGGTCCGTACCAGTTTGGTGCCCTTGCTCTAGCTACCACAAAAGGTTGGAAAAGCTGTCAAGGTCAATATTCGAAGAAAAAAAAACTCAAATCGGGAGGCTCTTATAGTCGCCGTCAGTGCGATACACTGACACACAGGTACAAGGGCTCTGTAATGGACCTTTTTACAAATCGTGTAAAGTTTTAGACCAAGCCGAGGTTCATATCAGTATTGTGCCCTTGTGGTAGTTACCTCTTTTGGCTGAGCATCTTCAGCGCTCTGACCAAGTTCACCGAAGTTGTTAAGGCCTTTCCTGTCAACAACACTAGACAGTTTCGTTTCAATTTATGACTAAAAATTGTGTACCAATTTAAATGCAGTTTTCAGCTTAAATAGGGAATGAAACGCAGAAAAGTGCTGGCTTACATATGATTTTAGTTCTGAAAAGACACATAATTTTCGTAGTACTAATTCAAACATATTTCACGTGACCGAATGACAGGCATCAGGCAAATGTTACAGAATTTAAAACTGAATCGATCGATTTGATAAGTGGCTAAAAATGTTTTAACTTTTAGGTTCAAGTCTAGCGGAACTGCAAAGCGGAGTGAAGACGACTACAAGCTACTTCGGCCTGCTACTGTCTGCGATGGTTCTGGCATTTGGGACTATGTACAGTGATATAAGGTGACCTATTTAAACAGGTGTCATAAGTAGGTGAGAATGACCGGACGGCTAGATTTTGGACACGGTAATATAATAAAATCAATTTAAGAAAAAACGTGACCTACATCTTCTAAATAAATTACAATCCTATTGATCTATTCACTTCTTTGGACTTCTGGAAATGGTCTTCATTTGAGGGAATCTATCGTAAATAGTTTTTTTGTTTGATACATTTCCATAATCATCTAGAATAGATTGACAACTGTTATTTCAGCAATTAACAGTAAATATTTTATTAGAATTCGTTAATTTTGTTAACATTACGATGTTAATACATATGATGTGTAAAAAATGAACTTGATGCATGAGACAATTCTAGATAAATATAAAATTATTATTATTGAGATGACGAAACTATTGGATTTACATTATACGTAGTAAAAAAAGTGCAAATTTAACATTGAAATTAAAAACTTACTTAGACAAAGAAATTGAAATAAACAACGAGACTTCTCGTTCAGTGATCCAAAGAGAGTCTTTTGGCTATTGAAACGAGATGATGCCACTCGTCCATATCCTATGCAGTTTCTTCCCAATTGTCGATTTGAAACTAATGCAGATCCATCTCCATAACACCACTTAGCGACACTTGAGTCAACAATTGGACGACGCCCAGTTGGTCATACTTACTCTTTGACTGTCTAATCTTCCTCCACTTTCTTTAAATGGCCAATCTAGTCCTCCGTTCCTCTTAGTGGTATTATCTCTGTAGATAGATATCAAGAACTTCTGGAGTGCTTCTATTTTCTTTAAAAGAAGATGATTCGCATCTTTTTGTGTTAGCGTTTAGGTCTCAAAACAATATATAAGAGTGGGACTATTTACTGTTTTATATATCTTAGATGGCTCTTGATTTACGTCGCTAACCGCTTTTTCCATATTTTTGCGCATTTCCTCTAACAGAACCATATCATACAGGTACCTAATTACCTTTTACCTTCAATCCAGCTCCAGTCATAAGTGTAAAGATAAAACTTTTCTCACCACCACCACATACACCAGAAACACCACATATTCAAGACTTTTTTTTTTTGACGAGGGGAATGCATTTACGCACTACCCTTACCTATTGTATTAGTGAGACCGAAGTCCCCCAATGCAATAGGTAAGGGGGCACGGAGGGACGACTCCATGCCAGTGTGGGACTCGCCCGGATGTGAAGCGTCCGGAAATAACCACTAAACGCCCCGGGGCCGTCCGCCGCATTTGGGATGGGGGCGATACGGGATGGCTTTTGCAAGCACCGCGTCGCACATAGCACCACGTCGCCAAGCACCGCGTCGCAAAGCACCTCGTTGCAACATATTCAAGACCTAAGTTAAAAAGGATCAGTGATAAAGTATCTTTAAACCGGTCCATACCGCAAACTTCACTGTTCAAATTCCTTCCCATTTTTACTCTCATTCTAAATATAATATTTTGCTTAAATGTCGTGTCACGGCTAATACCAAATTCGAATCTAACTTAATGGTTTAAATCACGTTTCTCAACCTTATTTTGCTTAACACCTACTTTGAGAATATGTTTTTCTTCAGTCTTTCCTCTTAAATTTTTTGCCTTTTTTAGTCTTTATTTATAATCTGGCTACGTCTCTTTTGCATCCTAATTTACTCTGGATTTTCTACTTCCACAAGGAGGTGTTATTGCCAACATTGAGAACCTTTTTTTTGACGGGGGGAAATGCATTTATGCACTACCCTTACCTATTGCATTAGTGAGACCGGAGTCCCCCAATGCAATAGGTAAGGGGGCACGGAGAGACGACTCCGTGCCAGTGTGGGACTCGTCCGAACGCGAAGCGTCCGGAAATACCCACTAAAACCCTCCGGGGCCGCCCGCCGCATTTGGGATGGGGGCGATACGGGATTGCTCAGCATGCCACCGCGTCGCCTCCTGCGGCAAGCCCACCGGGCCTCGTCCGTGCAATGGCCAAATGGGGATGGGGGGGGGAGAATGCCACCCCACCTCTTCGCCCAAAATTGAGAACCTACGGTTTAAATAGATATTATATAAATATTTATTATTTTCAAAACTTCATCCAAAATCTATTCGTCCAGTTTAAAATGGTTTAAGAGATCCTTAAAGAAAGCCCGAATACCGTCCAAGGATCTAGCAGGATAAAGGACCATTAGTGAGAATGTACATAGGTTGTACAAATGTATGTAATACATATAAAATGGTACATAACAAGTCTAACAATGATTTATTTTTTGTTGTTCTTGTTAATGTTACAACTCTTCACATATCACAAAGTACATAATCTATCTTCATATCACTAAATGCACTTTCTATTAATGTTTTTTTATTTGTCCACAACTATTGTGATCTGTATACTCCACTATAATCTTAAGCTATATATGTAATAAATTGGTAAATTATAAATAAATAATACGACTTAAAATTACGTACATACCTATATCTATATTAATAAATAAAAATTAAGTGTCTGTTTGTAATGTCGAAATAACAATTTTGTACAAAACATATGTGAAATTTTTGTCTCTCTGTTTGTTCCGAGTAATCTCCGGAACGACTGGACCGCTTCTGACGGGACTATTTTTGTTAGATAGCTGGATAGTTACTCCGCGTAATTAGGGTATTTTTCTTTTTCGAAAATAATTAGGGTTCCGCGTAATAAAAATTAAATCATTAAATTGTTATTAAAGTCCGATTCAAAGCAGATATTTGATTTTGTGAGAAATATTTTTGCTTAATGTTAATAGCAAAATAAAAATTGGATAATAATTAGGGTTCCCTAGAAAAAAAATTAAAATTATATTACGCCATGAAAATTATACGAAACGCAGGCGTAGCCGCGGGCACACAGTTATTGTATAATATTTTTAATGACAGTAGAGAACAAATTATGATGTTTTATTTTTAAACAAAGATTTTAAAATTATATAAAAAAAATGAAGCGGAGAAATATAAATTAATTGTAAATGTCATACAGTTCATTGTAAGAAATTATAGTAATTAATTAAAGATTGTATATGATGTGTTTCCGTTTTTATTACTAATATTCTTTTGGTAAGAGTTCATAAATTTAGCAGAACAAAAAATAAGTTACACTATATAATTTGTTATTTGATTTTAAAATCAAAATAGTATTAAGTATAATAAATAATAATTACATTATCATTATCTATAAGAGAATCGTTAAAAAATATTTTGTTATTATAAATTATTTTAAGACAGACGGGCAATAAATATATAATTGTGTCTATTAAAGTGTTATTGTGAATAATCTAGTTAGATGCCATAATAAAATGCAACTGTTCAGTTAAATATAATTATTAGAATTTTACCCGCACTATGCGTTATTTATAAACTGTGACGACCTTTAGAATACTACTAACAATATGTATAATGTATAGTAAGTCTGTACATTCGAACAAAAATCGTCATAGAAGGATCATCTAGTTCACTAAATCTACCAAAATCGCGTTCAATTGACATTGGTAGTCCCTAGTCCAACAAACATCATACTGTATAACGCATGTGAAAAATCCTAGTGAAAAGGGGTCATTCAAGAATTAGTTAAGTTTTTAACACGTTTTTCACGTATATCCCTTGCCATTAACAGTAATCAAAAAATATCGTCCAGTACTTTTTACATCAGATTTCAACATTTCTTCTATGGGAGTTTTTGGTAAGTTATTTTAAATTGAATGCAGTATATTAAGAGTGTACGTATAAGAGATGAGCCGAAGGTGGGTTTTATAGAATACAAATGTTTGGCCGAATTTTCGGAAAAAACTTTTAACCGAACCGAATATTCGGCATTCGTGTTTCCTGTACAAATCTGCATTTGTTTACGGAAAGTACATAACATCAATAACATATATTGACATTAAACATTCGCACCTTTAATTAAATACCTTTAATGAATGAATTTATTAATCATGCTAAAGTATATACTGCTTA
Source organism: Samia ricini (assembly GCA_014132275.2). Taxonomy (NCBI): domain Eukaryota; kingdom Metazoa; phylum Arthropoda; class Insecta; order Lepidoptera; family Saturniidae; genus Samia; species Samia ricini. Next base: position 38,905,797 of record AP028163.1, on the reverse strand, counting down.
GCACAATGAAAACTTAGATTATTACTTCGCCGAATACTGAGTAAAACTGCCCAATGTGCCGAATACCGAGTATGAAATTAATATTCGGCCCATCTCTTATATATATTCCCACATACCCACGCCATGGTTTTATATTTTAACTCGGCAGTTCGAAGACAGGAATATGATATATAAAATTCAGTTTAGATAGGGATTTTTTTTTTTTTGAAGAAGCCTATTTTTTCCTTCAAATGTCAAAATCAAAATTTAGATCAATGTTTAATTATTGGTTAACAATCGAAATCCGTATCATTGTGGTGTTATTTTGCTGATTAGCATTTGTTGGCTGGGTGGCTTTAGCTTTGGCATGAAGCCGGTTGACGTCCCTTCAAACAAACGCCATAAATAGTCAAAAAAAAAACGTACATTTATAAGCCACATATAGTAATAAAAATAGAATTCTAACTAGAGAGGCCTTTGACCTTCCAAGAGCAAACATACTCGAACAACAGCGAGACTAAGTTTTTTTAGTAAACAATTCCTATAAGTACTGTTTGTATAAGGAAATTGCGTAACTTCTCCGAAAACAGAAGGCTGAGGAGTTGAGTCGATCATGCCGGGTATTGTGTATGTTTGTAGAAATAAAATAAACAGTACCAAAAAGTAATTATGATTCAGTTCTTCTTCTTCTTAGTTAATGGCAATCTGTGTGTACACACAATTTGTGCCAATGTCATGTAGGTAAGATTTTCAATCTTGTATCAGCGTTACCAAGCTCCAACAGAACGGTGGCCTATCCAGCTCCAACTTTCCATGGAGCTTTGTCGCACCAGAATGTATGCTACGCGTTGTCTTCTATAATAAACTTAACTTGAACACAATAACTAAACTATTTCACACAAAACGCCACCAAGATTACATGATATAGAGTCAAGTACACAAGTTTAATGAATTAAAGAAAACAATTGCTACATGTCAGACTGAGATCCCGCCAAAAACTCATATGATTCAGTTATAGCGTAATTTATGGAATTGTGTAACTAAAATACTCTGATAGCTCACTCAACGGGTAAATGATAACTAACTCTTTTTTAATACTGATTGGCTGAGCGCTTTGAACACAATCGCATCTAAAGTGGTAAGTGACGATGTGGTCCAATATGGTAAACACACTATGCCTAGAGGTACCATCTCTCCAGTAATACTGTCGACAGATGTCTAGTGGTATTTTGCGACAGGTTTTCAAACCGCAGAGTGGAGTTGACCTATCCGGACGGGCATTATCAGAAAATGTCCTACCACCACGCTATGGTTTCCTTGCGAATGTGAATGCTCAGGTTTATTATAGAATAAGATAGTTAGGTTTGAACTTGCGTTTATCAACACGGAATCCGACCGCACTACCAACTGCATCATTTCAATCACATTCAATCAACTCATGTTTATCGTAATGGCTGGAACCTCCGCTGCAGCTGTTATCCGCATACAAATCCTCAGGATTAATCCTACATTAACCTCGTAAGCATTGTAAATAAAAAACAAAAGAAGATCTTTTACAGGTCTTATGTACCTTGCGAGTAATGTAAACAAATATCTGCAGATGTTACTAGTGCATGACCATTGTTTCGGCCATGCCGCTGCTACAAGAGATTACCACAATTATTTCCCTAGTTGTGAATCGAAACATGTCTTTAAACGTTACCTCAGAGAGATCTCGAGGGATAACCGTCCCACCAGATAAAACTCTATCGTTAATTACCTATAAAAGTTTTGAGATATCATCACATCAGAGTCCAGAGTTCCATACTTGGCGTGTTAGCAATCTAAGTCCACGTTATTACTTCGTATATTAGCTTCACTTGTATATGTTACTGAATCTTCGTACACAACTATTATCGAATTATCCACTTATCAATGACCCATGACAATTCAATCATTTTATAGGTCTGTCCCGTAATCCTGACCAGGATCTTGTGGCATATATATTTTCATAATATTAAATAAAATGATACAAGCATTAAAAACGTTTTATTTTGGTGTAGTTTGATGACTTAATCAATATCTCTTGACAGGTGCAATAATTTATATTTAGAGGCGATAATTTTGGTAGTGTATGGATTCTGCATCAATGGACGCGAGTTCAAGCCTACTTATCCAACTTTATAATAAGCCTAAGGTTTCGCTAAAGGAAAACACCGTGAGAAAACCATAGCATGGTGTTAGGGCATTTTTTAACAATGTCCGCCTGGGTAGCTACCACCCTCGAGTTTGAAAACCAAAACGCCAATTGGTTTGTTCCACCAGCATCACTGGATAACCAGTACCCTCTAACCTTTGTGTAAATATCATTCTAAACCACATCGTCATTTAAAATCAGGTGAGATTGAGGTCAAAGCACTGAGCAAAATACAGTGCATACATCGACTACGATTATAAGGATGTAACAAAACAAATATTGACAGTTTGACCAGCTATTAAAACATGTTCGTTCTTTTTTTTTACTCTTTTTAATCTATAATTATGTAATTTCATGTCTAAACTAAGTCACAGTTTATAAATAATTTGACACTTTCGTGCTTAATTTAACATATTATTATTAAAATACATCGGTGCTTACGATGACTGTTGATTTAGCATAATTATATTAGAATTAGCTATAAAAATATAAAATAATTATGCAATATTGTGATAAAGATTGTTTCTTTTTTGTAATAAAACATATTGTAAATAAATTGTATGACTTTGTTTCATTTTAATAATAATCGAATCAACTTGGAAAATATCGAATTTTAGAACGTTTATAGCTCTATGTAGATCATAAAGTAAAGTAAAAAATTAATTTAAAAAGGAATTGAATAACATGAATCTATGTTATTTATTTTATTTATTTATTTTATTTTTTTATTTTATTTTTTTATTTTAAACTTTTAAGAAAACTTACAGCTAATATAAATCATAAAATTGTACACAATAAAAACAGAAGGCCATTTACAAGTTTCCACATATATATATAACAGAAAAATAGAAAGAAACTAACAGCAGTCAAAAGCACAAAAGGTTTAAGTAAAGAAAGAGGAACTTAAAATATTTTTCAGTTTCTTAGGACTACTATTGAAGAAATCTAAGTCTAGGCAACCCCAATACAAACGTGTAACTTTAAATGCTAATGTTCCAAATGCTCTTTGCTCGTAAATTAAATACACGAAGAGACGTATTTTCTGTTTCGAAACAACTAAATGATTTATAAAGTTCAGCCTTTTCATGGTTTTTATTATGACGTAAGTCATTGTAATTTCCGCAAAATGATAGGGGAGATATGATTTTCTCATACGGTAAATTTGTTGGCTTCCGAGCAAATACCATAATTTCTTATCACTGCGTATCCCATACTTTTTCCTTATCACGAAAAATACGGTCTGACATGGGAAAAAGATCCACGCGTTATCTATTCCGATAATGCCCTTAACTGTGCGAGAATGTTAATACCCACCTTATACGGCGATAAAAAAATCCTTGTTTTGGTTTACCATATTTTTTATATATTTAATTGACGATTAAATCAATTAGAACTTTCATGTAGGATTAGGGTTTGACCACAATTTCATATGACATTTTAAGTGACCGTAGATAACAGTAGATAATACGCTAGCCTAATGAAACTCTGTCGCTATTGATGCTTCCTAGACAAACGACAGGAAATGTCGTACCATTCGTCGCCATTGGTTACATTTCTCTTTACTCGTAAGCTGTATAGGTGTATTTATGTTGAAAGATGTTCCAAGTCCGTTTATTCGTACAAGTGTAGCAATATCATTAATAATTTGCCCAAGGTTATAATGGTTTTAGTCCATGGGCCGCAATAAAAATTTTCATCAGGTGTACGGCTTTTGTTATATAAAAACTGTCTTCGCTATTGGCAACCAATATATAACGCATATAACAGTTCCTGTCTCGATGGCGCAGTCGTATTACGGTGCGACTGCCGTTCTGAGGTCTCGGGTTCGATCCCCGGGTCGGGTCAAGTGGTATGGGGTTTTTCTACTCAGTATCATCCCGGAGTTTGGAATTTGTGCCCGATATGGCGACAGGCTCGCCCCCTGTCACATCTGGTACGGAACTAAGCTCGGCGAAATGTGGGTGGTGTAGTTAGCTACATCACCTCTGCCTAACCCTTCGGGGATAACAGGCGTGAGCTTATGTTATGTTATGTTATAACAGTTCTGTCATATAATACGTAATAGCTTCGAACGTAGAACGTGCTCGTGGTAATACTTTTTTTGGGGACTAAATTAACATTATCAGGTCAAATAATACATATTATAAGATTCGAAAAAAGTCATATATATATATTAATATGTCGATTACCCATAAAAATGAGACAATAGGAAAACAATGGAATGTTGGCGTAAACGCCAGGATAGTGCTCAATGGGTTAAAGCAGGCAATGAGACAGAGATAGGAAGTAAGATAATACTTGTTTTAAGTATACTATATAGTCTTTGATATTTCCTTTTATTATACGCTGCATCGTCTAGTTTTGAATGCTTCTTTATCTTAGAAATATAAAACTTTATAAGTCATGTCTAATGTCCATGTACTTCTATAAAAATTAGTAACACTACGCTCGAAGTTGTTGACAGTTATGTATACCTGGGACAATCCGTTCAGTTAGGTAGATCCAACTTTGAGAAAGAGGTTAATTGTCGAATCCAACTCGGTTGGGCCGCGTTCAGGAAGCTACGTAGAATATTCTCGTCCAAAATACCGCAGTGTCTCAAGACGAAAGTTTGCGACCAGTACGTGTTGCGAGTGATGACATATGGGACTGAGACGTGGCTGCTCACAATGGATCTGATAACAAAGCTCAAAGAACAATGGAGAGGGCTATAGTTGGAGTCTCACTGCATGATCGAATCAGGAATGAGGAGATCCGCAGAAGAGTCAAAGTAAGCGACATTGCCCTATAAATTGTTAAACTTAAGTGGCAGTGGGCAGGGCACATTGATCGTAGAACCGATGCTCGAGAGGGTCAACAGTTTTTTAAATTGCTACCACGCACCAGAAGACGTAGCGTGGATAGGCCCCCAAAAAGGTGGACAGACGACATGGTGAAGGTCGCGGGAGTCCGCTGGATGCGGGCGCATATGGATGGATGGATAAGAAACTTTTAATCGAAACATAATATAATAATTTAATACCACCAATAAAAAGAAAATCAAATTACAAATGACACTTAATTAGTTACTCAACAAACATTGTACCTTTTTTTTTTTTTTTTGACGGGGGAAAATGCATTTACGCACTACCCTTATCTATTGTATTTACGGGATCAAAGTCCCCCAATACAATAGATAAGGGGGCACGGAGTGACGAGCTCCGTGCCAGTGTGGGACTCACCCGGGCGTGAAGCGCCCGGAAATACCCACTAAAACCCCCCGGGGCCGTCCGCTGCATTTGGGATGGGGGCGACACGGGATGGCTTTCGCAAGCACCGCGTCGCAAAAATGTTGGTTAATTTGTGCCATAACCAATATATGTGTTCCATCCTTGTCAAGGGGAGTGCTAACCGTCTCTCCTTTCAATAGACACAACAAACATTATACCTGGATACACAAATGACTGAGTTTATTCTCTAAGAGAATAATAACAGGGATAATTTTATAAAGGTTTTTAATTTTATTGTACTAAAAGCCGAGGGACTAACTGCGGGATCATAAAAATACCAACGACCTCAATATAAAAAAGAATTGTAATGGATCTTCAAAGGAATATTAAACGACGTAATACGAATACAGATACTTGGAGGCTTAAAACGTAACGACAATAAAGTTAATGGCATACTCATAAAAGTAAATTAATAAAAGTGAAATGACTTTACACAAGGGAAAACGCACTTTTAATTAAAATTATTAAAAAAAATCCATAACATTTTGCGTCCGTTTTTCTAGTAAGAGTTGCTCAGGTGCGAATCTCTCGTCAGAGATAGTATCGAAATAGTTAATTTAAACGGGTTTTCACGCGTTACCTTTGCTTTTCCTATCCCGACGTATCGAGTTCATCAAAATACCCCTCAACGCAGCAGTCGACGCCGCGCACCGCCAGTCAGCCCGTGACCACGGTTGGTGAAACCCAGCCGAAACGTCGGGATAGGAAAAGCAAAGGTAACGCGTGAAAACCCGTTTAAATTAAATGCATTTAAATATGGAACGCAAAAACTTTGTATCGAAGTATTCGTTTAACTAAATGGTTCTTGTAATCATAATACGATTAATGAAGAATATTCCATTTCTCAAATAATATTCCTTTTCTTTCGTCGTTCTCAGATCTTTGTTTTTTCTTCTTTTCCTCAATTTTTTTTTTTTCTTATAAAATTAAACTAAATCATCCAAATTGATCTACTTAAATAATTATCACTTCAAAATCAAACCTTTATAAAGTTACTAAGTTACATGGTTAAACGTAACATACAAGTTGGCAAACACCATCATTTAAAACTAACAAAACTACTACTATGATCCCAATTTTTGTAGGATTTTATAAAAGCTCGTGTCAGACCATATGGGCCACTAAAAATTAAAACGAATAGTAGAGAGTTAAAAAGAATTTCGATTCACCTGAGCCTGATAGCATAACAACACTTTGGATCGATGCTGTAAATGTATAATTTTGAAACACACTTTTGTGTTTCAAGTTGTGTGACACCAAGTCGTTTATGCTCTGTGGCATTGGGTTTGCCAATCTCATCTTGCGATGTGTGGTCTATTTTTATTTTCTACTGCATCTGATCCTGCATAAGTGTAACATGCAGATCAACATGAAGAATTTTCGATCTCTCGATGGTGCATTGCGTTGACTACGGAATGTTTTGATATATTAAAAGTTTTCCGTATTGTAAATAAAGTTTGAAACTATATTATTGTTTACTTTTATAGTTGTTTCATTAGCCTTTATCAACATTTGTAAAATTTATTCATATTACCAGTATTGGATTTTTTTAAAAGACTCTGTACTTTAATTAATTCACACAAAATATTGTTCAAATAATAGAAGGTACCGAATCAAACAACCTGTTCTTTAGTGAACGACCCCAATCTAATTTGAATTTCAAATGACACGGTTTTATTAAAATACTATTTGCCCCTAAAAGGGACAGTCTATTTCCTGATTGAACAGCAAGGGATTTCATGGGTGGTACATTAATTGTGTTTGCTCATTCCCTCCATCTTCCTTTAAGAACACCCTGACAAATTACTTAACTTCTTAATGATTTCAGTTAAGTCATTTTGTAACTTGATTTGTTTTGTATCAGTATTGTATTACTTATTTTATGTGTTCATTGGATGCATATCTTACATATTATAAATAGTTATTAATCTCTTTCAGTACTTTAAATTGCTGATAATTCAATGACTACTGCACTGATTTACCTTATTGTTTTTCTTAAATCATAGTTTAGTTTTATGGCTAGGAATAAGTTACGGAACAATAGTGAAAGAAGTTAAAAATTTAACAAAGATTCTTATAACATTAAAAAACAGTAACTAAATAACATAGAAGTGTTAACTAACATTCACCTACCTAACTACCACTCTAACTAAAATTGTTCGCCATTAAACTAACTGTGTGCAGTTCTTATAAACGAGTGTAACATAATAATAATATTGTAAGTTTTTCATGTCAGTCAAAACTCAGTAATCTCAATTTAGCTTTTTTAAAAAGTTTTTTTTAATTCAAAAATATGTGCGATACATTGGAGAGATCTCTATGAACTAACTTAAAATTATAATCAATGAATGAATGTAGAGCGCTATGCAGCCCGGACGACCACCCAGCTATTTAACACTACTCAGCGGTTCTTTATCTCATACGCGCAAGGCTATCGTCTCACTTTGAATACCGGGATGCATAACTTGTCCAATAGTGCATCACTAAACAAAATATTTGACTAATTAACTAAACTAAGATTAAACATTTAGAATTACTAAACTTGTTTGAAAATTAACAAATTTGGAGATGTGAAAGTAGTTTTTTGCGTATTACGTAATTTACAAAAATATACGTGTAATTAAACTTTAACTAATGTTTGTTGTTCCGAAAGGCCTTCAAAGTTTCAGCTTCACTGATCTGATACGCCAGCCTTGTGAGCTTATTACTTTTTGGTAGCTAGGTATCCCCGACACCCTCATGTAATTATTCGTGACTATCTGACCGATCGTAGTTTACCGCATTAACAGTCTTACTCCAGCCTACTCTATTCGCGCAGGAGTGTGACAAGGCTCGATTGTGGCACCAATTTTCTGCAGTCTATACATCACCAATCTTCCACGACTTCCCAATATTATGTTGTGGTTTACATGATAAACGATATAGTTGAAGCAGTTGGCGCAGTGGACAGTGCGCTGGGTTTTTGCATCAATGGACGCGGGTTCAAACACACCTATCCAACTCTAAAATCAGCTTCAGCTTTCGATGAAGGAAAACATCGTGGGGAAACCATAGCATAGTGGTATGTCAATTTCTAATAATGCCCGCCTAGGTAGCCCTCAAATTTGAGAACCTACCGCCAAATACCAATAGGTGTGTTCCGGCAGCATCACTTGAGAACTAGTACCTCTAGGCTTAGCATGACTACTATTCTGGACAACATCATCACTTAAAAGTTGGTGAAATTGTAATCAGAGCACTGAGCCTATACCGTAAAAAGTTATTTCTGTCTATATACCTCATGTTCAAAAACCTGATTCTGAAAGCTTTTTCCAAAAGATCGATCTTAAGTTTTAATCATAACCGGGGGCTGATGCATAGTGAAATAGTTGTATGGCTTAATGATACATGTTAATTGTAGCAAACAAAAGACAATAAAAGGTAAGACTTAACATTAGTAAAGAAAACTGCATTAGAACTCCCGTTTATATTGTGAAGGTTCGTTCAGAGATAAGCAAAAGATAATGGCGGTAGGAGTGCAATTCCACTTTGAAGAGTCTGTTAGAGTTCAATCCACGACTAAAACCGTTTGTTATCTCAACAAGTAGAACCGAGCTGCTCGTGAATTATGCAAACTTTGCAATCGTATTCTGTTCATATTTTTTTTTATAAAATATTTTTTAAAGAGAGAAGCGTACCATAAATATATTTATTTTAACAAACCGTCTTATCTGAGATGAAGTTTGTTATACTGAAAAAAAATGACAGTACGATCGGCACGCACGATCGCGTTTGCGGAGAATTACATACACGGCTGCAAGACAACATAAAGATATTCCGATTAATAATTTTTTATTACAACTACCCGATTTGAATAAGATTTCAAAATCAAAAACTAATAACTGAACTACTGGATCGAAAAAATCCAGTCAAGAAGAGCCCGGTAATACAACTCGATCTGGTTTACCTTTTTCTTTTGTTTAATGTATATACATTTTTATAAAATGTAACAAAATCTATATTTTGTTCTAATTTCAGACTTCTATAAGTCTGAGAAGTATAGCTGGAGTGAAGATGATTGACAAAGTCAGGAATAATATGATAAGAGAATGTAGTGGTGTGGTAGAGATTGTAGTGATTAAGACAGAGAAAGGTATGCTTAGTTGGTTCGGGCATGTGGAGAGGATGGATGACAGAAGATTGACAAAACGAATTTATAAGGCGAAGGTAAGGGTCGACCAAGGTGAACGTATTTTGACCAAATCGAGCACATCTTAAATACAGGTCAGGTGAATAGTTGGGGGCAGGAAGTATATCCTGCCCCCTGGAAGGCTGACCTTCTAGGTCATACCTCTTTCGAGAGGTGGGCGAAGAGGTGGGTGGGGAAGTATTCCTCCCCCATCCCCATTGGGCCATTGCACGGACGAGGCCCGGTGGGTTCGCCGCAGGGGGCGACGCGGTGCTTGCGAAAGCCACCCCGTGTCGCCCCCATTCCAAATGCGGCGGACGGCCCCGGGGGGGGTTTTAGTGGGTATTTCCGGGCGCTTCACGCCCGGGTGAGTCCCACATTGGCACGGAGTTCGTCCCTCCATGCCCCCTTACCTATTGCATTGGGGGACTCCGGTCTCACTAATGCATAAAAAAAAAAAAAAATAATAACAATAAAAAAAAGGGCAGGTGAATAGTACCCATAACCGGCGAGCATATATGAAAGCGCTCATGAAAGTAGAGGAAGAGAAATAGGTGTGTCACGTAGCAAGTGGTAGGACGTAATCCCTGCCTATACAAAACAAATGATGATTATAACAATGCGCATTAGTGTATCATTTAATTACTTACTAATACGATCTACTTTTATTTAATTAACAGCTATCTTATAATAAATCATAGTTACTCATAATATTACCATATTCAATTAAATTAAATTTACACGTTAATAGAGCTCATAAAAATGAAATTATTATATATCTATACCAATATTATAAAGAGGTAAGATTTGTATTTTTGTATGTATCGAATAAACATAAAAACTACTGAACCGATTTAAATAAAATTTGGTATGAAAATAGTTTGAAATCTAGGGAGTGGCATAGGATAGTTTTTTTTCCGAAAATACCAAGGGAACGAGAACTACGCGAGTAAAATCGCGGAGAGCAGATAGTCCTTAATATTTTTAGATATACATATGATGTTCCAAATGCCGTGCGGATGTATTTGTATGCGTGGCTTGTGTAATTGTAAAAACCGTTTCCTTATCAATTTACAACACACGTAAATGAAGTCTGAACATTCCCTTGTAAATCAAAATTAATGTATAAAATATTCAAATAAGTGCAATTTCTGCCTCGTTCCGTTTCATATACTAAGCGGTTCGCAAGAGGAGACTTCTTCATTTTGGACACGGTTCAAAATGAACGTTGGAACCTCATGAACAATCCATATAAATATTTATGTAGATATGGTACTCTAATATTATCATGTAATTGGATTTTAAAAGCCGTTGATTGGTGGTTTGTCGTCAGACTCTTATCCAAAAGGCAACAAGAGATTCTAAGACTTTTTCGGGTATTGTAGCCTTGTAGAATGGGTTATCAAGCATGGTAGTCTCTAATGGTTATGACATGGAGCTCTTCAAAAAAAGGGACCGTAAAACACTCTCCAAGGTCGTAAACGAAGTGGTAAGTTACCTAGTTTTGAGTTTGTACATAGGAGATACTGTCTGCTGATATTTGCTGCTCTTTTACATTAAAACATTTATTCTTATCTCTGGATTCCTTACCTAAGGAGTGAGATTTTAAATTTAAAGATATAAAATAAATTAAATTATAATTATTTAGTTTAAAGGTTATAAAAATTGAGTTTTTTCGATTACCGTAAAGACGGAATTGATCCTTAACGCAATAGAAGATACTAGAGAAATAACTTACAAATTATGTGAGTTATCTACTTGTGGTAGATATAAAAATATAATTCAGTCTCATTATGTCTCCCGTAAGACATCCTATGCATGTCAATGCATAGGCTTCTCCAAGGATCTTTACAACGACCGATCTTATGTCATTCCCATCCAGAGGATTTCCAAGACTTTTACACAAGCTACGTATTTTGGTAGGTGATCGCACTTCGAAAACCCGTTGGCCCCGTAACGTTGATTACCATGGTTCTTCCACGGATCTCCTAAATACACGAAATACAATAGTAAACTGTATCGCTTATATTTTTAGTAGCATTTCGTTCACAACAACAAATGTATGGAGAGTTCAAGATGAAAAATAAACCATTTCTGAGAAAGTACAGTCTCGGATTTTGCGGTCACGTTTTAAGCTTAAAGACAAAACGTTGTTGAAGAAACATCAAAAGGAGTGATATAGAGAAATACAGACGTTTATAATGCAAGATAAGTCACGAGACAACGTAACTGCTATACTTAAACTATAATAAAAAAGGTTAAACTCTTTTATATTAAACTGACATATCTCCATATATATACAGACGAGTAAAGAAAAATAAAAATACGATACCTAAAAGTCCAATATCTAATGAAGACGATTTATATGAAAATCTTGCAATATCTATAGTAATAAATAAAATTCAAGTGTCTGTTTGTAATGTCAACATAACTTTTTTTACTAAATAGATAAAAATGTATATATGATACCTATACCAAATATGTTTGTTCTGGGTTATCTCCGAAACGGTTGAACATATTGTGACGGGATTTTTTTTTGGTAAATAAATAGCTGAAGTTGCTCCGCGTAACTTAGGGTACTTTTGATTTTCGTAAATAATTCGAATTAATAAAATCCGATTCAATGTTCAGTTTTACGGACAAGCGCTTGAATTTACGGGGAATATTTGAAATGTATCTTAGTATCAAAAATAATTAACGTTCCGTATAAAAAAAAAAAAAAACGCAGTGAATAATAAAGTATATAAGAAACGTGGACGCAGCCGCGGGTACTAATCTAGTTTATAAATGTAACCGATTATAAACAAATGTGTAAACAATACAATATATAAAAGAAGGCTAGAAAAATAATCATGTAAATCGGTTTAGTGGTGTTAATCGAGTTTATAAACCTAATAACGGAGGTATAGACAAAATGTCCTATAATATGTTTGTTTAAAAATTGTATCCCGTTTTAGATATTATTCCAGGTTAGAAACAGTTACCGAGTTATCCTTATGGATCGTTGTAATAATGTTTGTTTGACCTCCCCTTTCTTCATATCTAACAAATATACAGAGTAAACAAAAGTTCCCCGAAATCGAGTTATAGATAAACATAGACCGAGTTAATAATTCAATTTCGTCTACTCACAGTTTGCGATAGGACAAAGTGCCCTTCCTTTGTTAGTTTTAATAGAATCATTTATGTTTTTTGTACATCAGACCTAATTTTATTGTTCAATAAATATTATTTTGTTTTTTCATTGTGTTTTTAGGTTTTTTTTTTTGCGTACTGATGTTTCTATAATTAAGTGTATCTCGCTCGCACGGTCAGTTTTCTCTGTTTTATATATTGTACTATATTGTAATATATAATTAGTTTGTTTGTATGGAATTAACGCTAATCGCATATCCTCTTAATAAAACTTGCAATAGACATCACGTTCTTTTATTTCAAACCTGAACTTGCATACAAAATGGGATCTAATTACAAGCAAGACTTACTTTTCGTCTTAATTTATTGTCATTGATTTACTTCTTTCATGTAAAAAATATATTTAACTCGAGAATTAAAACTGTCGTGTTAATTAAAATTAAACTGACTCTTCTTTGATTGCAGTTTTCGGTCTCAAATTTCCTCCATAACAATCTGAAATCCGTCTTTGGCTCTGACACTATTTTTTTTATTTTGAAAACACGTGAACTGTTTTTGCAGCATTATATGTTTATAATATACGTACTAATTATCACATAAATATTAATATGTCGATTACCCATAAAAATGAGACAATAGGAAAACAATGGAAAGCTGGCGTAACCGCCAGGTTAGCGCTCAAGGGGTTAAGCGTTACTTCGTTCAATATCACTAATAAGCTCCGTCAGTATCAAGTTTACTGTAGCCATTAATTTAATTACAACGAAGCGTGCATTTTGAGATAACGACCGGGTAACGGAATAGATTATATTCATATCGCATCGAATGCAAAATATACGCTTGGCTGTGCATCGAGGTGTGATAGTATTTACACTTAGCTAGGTGCTAGGTGTGACAGAAGAACCATACAAGCAAGATTAATACTACGGAGATTAGAAGTCTAAGAATTGGGAACATTGTGGTGTGGTAGAGTACGTAGTGACAAATATAGAAAAAATAATGCTTAACTGGTTTGGGCACACGGAGAGGATGGATGAAAGAAAGTTGACGAAACAACAATTTACTGGGCGTGAGTGACTGACAAGCCGACAAAGGTTGATCTAATCGTATCTCTATCAGATCGAAGACATTCTACAGAAAGACCGCTGTCTGTAGTACTTGTAACCGAAGAACGTGTATGAAAGCGTTCGTGATAATAGGAGCGAATAACGTGTTTCATATCAGATGGAAGAGGTGTGATATTATGTAGGCACGTATGTTCGTTGCATATATATTTGTGTTTCTCCACCGTGTTTTTCTTAACCACTGAGCATATTATTGATAAGTGTTTGTTTGATTATAAAAACAAATAATTAAACTCGTTATTTACATGTGTTAAATAGGATTCATTTTACTGTATTCATCAAATTTTGATCAGTCATCATGTGGTTGGTTATCACGTCAAGCTACATAGATTAGAATCCTATTATATAATGGTCATTAGCTTAAGGTGAAAGAAAACTTGTGAAGAAGCTTAAAGTTTAAAACTCTGCCACAAAGCACCTCTAGGCGTGTTCTGGCAGCATAACTTAAGAACCAGTACCTCTAGGCTTAATTTATTTACTGTCTTAAAACCACATCGTCACTTAACATCAGACCAAATTATGGTCAACGCGCTTAATTTATAAAGTATAATAAAATAAAAATAACTTTCTTTTAACTACGTTTAAAAAACTTTTCCTATATGAACACACATTAAATTAAATCTTTGTAACCTTCATAACACTAAAAAATCTTCTAAAATAAACCGATTATTAACTAAAACTAAAAGTTAAGGGATTTTATTTTAATAGACTCTGAACTATTAAGTATTTATAAACATTTTAGTAACCCTTTTAGGGTAGTATATTTAGTCTATCAGTAGTAGCTCTATAGAGATGTGCTGTATTTTTTTTTATCGATAATAACTCCAACCCCTTTCTCTATCTTGTACTTGATTAATACCTGGCGTTATTGCCGGCTCAGCAGTTGTATCATTTTACAACTCGATTATTGCAATCTCACGCTTCTATCTCATTGTTATCCAGGATACGACATGGATATCACTGGTTTAAGATTCTTTTTTTTTTACTCACACGGACAAGTCGGACATATAGTATTCGCGGGACGCTGTGAGCGAATCCGAATGTTGCTGAAAAATAAGCTAGTGTACGACATTCTTATAGCCCCGAAAGTATTTAACGTCAATAAATAGTATTTTTAAAAGAAGCATCTTTATAGAAAATGTATTATTTATTTAACCCGTATAATGTGACAGTGAATTTCAATAGTTCTCAACAAGTTCCCTCTGTTCTTAATTAAATCAGCGGTCCGTTATTGATAAAACGTTTTCTTTACAAAAACTCTTACTATTGATTCTATAAACATTTTAAAAGGCAGTAAATAGATTCATAGAAGTTTCTTCTATTTGTTTAAATTAAGAATTAATTTATCGATATCCAAGCGCGTCACATCACTACTGTTGTCTCATATTTATATTCTAAATTGGCTCTTAAATTTTTCGCTTATGAAAATTCATCCCGAACCCTCGTGAAATTAGCGACAAAAAGGTCGTCTTTTAAATTTTACATATGGAAATTTTGTAAATACAAATTTACATTTCGTGAAATGGGTATCATGTAAACGACTAGATTAATCTTGTGATTTGATATGGTTCGCATAAACGTAAAGTATGTTAATTTCGTAGACTATAAACAAAAAGAAGAAATTAATTAACCATATTGTGTGTACTTGTTGCATTAAGTTCGCTAGTGTACAAAATGTTATTATAGTCGACGCATTTTAAACTGTGTCGTCGGGTCATAAATGTCACTGACAGTAGGAATGTGCGTGCAATGCAACCCGTTATCAATTCTAAACTACCTGCGCACGCGGGTTCGATGCTTCATCGTGACCTTTATTAGCACTCTTACTCCTGATTGGTTGTTACGAGTAAGGGTTGTTGTTTTTCTGTGAATATAAGATTTTTAGTAATGACACTCATTATATTACTTACGCTTCGTTACGCAATACGCACAATGGAGAATTTATTTTCTGACGTGGTTTTGAAGAAATTAAATATTGACATCAACGCTCAAGCTCGGGCTGTAATTCACAACGTGTTCCTGTTTTTAAAAGAATTGAAAACTGACCCCGAGAAAAAAGCGAGACGATCTATACAGTTTCTCTATGATTACGTCGAAACAAACATTTTATCTTACAAATTAAAAACTTTTATTTTCAGATAAACGAAAAATTATTCCTATTAATACTTAACATAATTTAGCATATCGATCTTACCTATCCCGTGATCGATGTACACCTCTATAATCCTTACGCACATCACTACACCTCTCCATAAGACCTGCAAGTGCGAGCTCGGTTTTTTGGCGGGATCTCAGTCTGACATGTAGCAATTGTTTTCTTTAATTCATTAAACTTGTGTACTTGACTCTATATCATGTAATCTTGGTGGCGTTTTGTGTGAAATAGTTTAGTTATTGTGTTCAAGTGAGGTTTATTATAGAAGTCAACGCGTAGCATACATTCTGAGGTGCCGACAAAGCTCCATGGAAAGTTTGAGCAGGATAGGCCACACCGTTCTGTTGGAGCTTGGTAACGCTGATACAAGATTGAAAATCTTACCTACATGACATTGGCACAAATTGTGTGTACACACAGATTGCCATTAACTAAGAAGAAGAAGAAGAAGTGCGAGCTCTAGCTTTCTTCTAAGAAAGATAAATATGATTTATGACCCGTAGCCTGAAAACATAATGCGTCGACTCTAGTGCAATAAAGAATACATAAATGTGGGCAAAGGTAAATGAAGTAAATAATTTAAAAAAAATCACAAAATTAAATCGAAATAAAAAAATGTCCATACTAAAACGGAAAAGGAATTTGTTGATAAATAGTCAGCCAAGGGTCGAGTGCGTCTCAGAGATTCCACGTAAATATTCCAAAGCGCAAAGTAATCCTTTTTGCCCGGCATTTCGTATCCAATAAAATATTATTAAGAACTGGTTCCATTATTGAAACGAGCCAGATAAATTAGTATTCTATTACGTTTTATTAAGAGCTACAACTTGATATCGCTTTTTCTTAAACTTTTAAATATTAGATCGATTTGTGTCGAATTAACATTACTGATATTTCATGCTATGTACGAATACGGGTAAACATCTTTAACATAAACTAATGCAGTTTGGAAATGTTTCATAAACTGATCTACCAATCACAACATCGATACAACAATTCCGCATGCTTATACAACTAATCAGACCTAGAAATCGCAATATACGCGGTCAAGGTCAATGATCAAGATGTTTGCCGATGTTTTTTATAAAAAAAAACTATAATATGCACTAAATTGATAAATAATAAACACAAATTTACTATAAAAAAATAGATGCGAAGTAAACGAAATATAGATGCAAAAGTTTGTAAAAAATGTTTTTACTTTTAAAAAACATTTACTTTAGAATTTATCCACCTTATTTTTATTCTCGAATGTTTAACATTTTTCTTAATCTAGAGTTGCAGCGCTATTTGTTTTAAACGAAACTTGTTTTAATCTAGTCTTATGGACAAGTTGCTTGTCAATTACCTAAGATCTAATACTAGATGAGATAGTTTATTGCCTTTTATTTTCTAGTGTTGTTTTCAGTGTTGCCAACACTTGAAGATCAAAATCTCGAGTATCATGTTAAAATTACTGTTTTTAGGATGAAATTATCGTAAAATATCGTGGAATTAATTACAAAATATAATAATGATCATTTAATACCTTTTGAAACGTAATTTATTGCCATTTAACAGTATCGTTCAAGTGTCCTTTAAGTTTAAAAACAAAATTATGTTCGAGGTATTTTAATAATTTTTTACTGGTTTATACTAAGGTTTTAATAGTTTTTACTACTAAGGTCAGTAGAAATTCTAGAATTTTTACTCAAAGTTTTCACATTTTTACGAACTCATAGTATCTCTGTTACAAGTGAAGTAGGCTGATATTAGTTCTCTACTGACGTTTATTACACTTATTATTTGTTTACAAAAAACTATTTTTATATAAGGCGCAATAATTGATGTTTATTAAGTTGATGATACTTAAAATTATCGTACTTGTAACATGATTTAGACATTCGTTATCGTACATCGTACCCCGTTATCGTATTCCATAATTATCGTTGGCAACGCTGGTTATTATTGAGAAAGGACGACGCAATCAGACATAGAAGAATATATTCAATACTAATTCAAAGAGTTCTACGTAATATGTATTTGTAATCTAAGTAGATGAGTCAGCGCCTTCTTAAAATAATTAGCACATACCACGGAACTAGTAAAAATGTGTAAAATTTGTATATTTCTTTTCTACCACAGTTTAAAACCCCAATAGCAACTTTAACTCTCAATTATTATTTTTCTGCCAAAATTTGAAATAACAACTAGAATTGCTTGAAGTTTTTATACCTAAAATACCTAGATGCATTCCTTTATGTTATGAAACCGTATTGTGTTATTATTGATTTTTTCTACCGTACACAAAAACCTAATAATAAGATCTATATTATTATATATGACTTGAAAAAAAATACTAACTGATGGTAAAAGCCGCACCAGACTCCGTTGCGTGCGAGTTGGGAGCAGTTAGTGGATAAGGAGATATACAGACACGAAAAACTCGGCTAACGGCCGAGCCGAGGTTCGTACCACTTTGGTAACCCTTGTGCTAGTTACCTTTTTGTGGCTGAGTGGCTTCAGCACTCGCCCCCATAGTCATAGCATTCCGGTTAAAGGGTTAGCTAGTTAGAAAAAAAAAACAGACAGAGAAAGCGAATTGTTTATACTACCTATATTAATAAATAAAATTGAAGTACCTGTTTCTAATGTCGAAATAACAATTCGAATTTTTTACTAAATAGTAAATGAATGTATATACGATACCTTTAACAAAAAAAAATGTATCATTTTTGTCTGTCTGTCTGTTTGCTCCGGGTAATCTCCAGAACGGTTGGGCCGATTTGAACTGGATTTGGTTGATAGCTGTAGTAACTCGGAGCAACTTGGGTACCTACTTTTGTTTTTCGAAAATAATTATGGTTCCGCGTAAAAGAATTAAAAACCAAAAGTCAACGATTCAACGTCCAGTTTCACTGGGAATTGTTTGAATTTGTAAATTGTGAAAAAATTAACGAAATAATTACGGTTCCGTATACAAACAATTTAAAAGGCAGTGAAAAACGTATGAAACGCGGACGCAGCCGCAAGCGTGTCCTCGTTAGCTAGTTAATAAATAATTATGTAAGAATTACACCATCTAGATAACATTTTTATTGTATATCTTTGTACAAGTCAACTTGCCTCTCCGAGAACTTGGGAAATGTTAAAAGGAATTTTAAGAGGGTCTATTCCTCTTACAGTATTTGTGTTCTCATATAAGTAAGTACTTAGCGGGTGAGTATGTCAGCTTGTTAACAGATAGGATTATATAATTACCTAGGTTTTTGGGTTATCGTATTTTTTCTTCAATGTATTGGAAATTTGTAAATATGCTCATAGTGTTACATACGTACAATCAAACCTTTTTCTGTATACTGTATATAGATTTAACGTTTTAATCACAATCTCAGTTGATGTTAAGTGACATTATGGTCAAATATAATCGATAGTGATGTCTGGTATTTACACCCATCTCTGTGTTACCGCTAACAATGATTGTAACTATGCTTTGTATAGTTTTTATTGAAAAATAATATTCATATTTATAGTTGAATTTATAAAAAAAAAGGTACCAGATCGAGTTTCTTGCCTGCTTTTCTCGACTGTATTATTTTTCGAACCGGTGATAGTGTTTTGAATTTCATAAGATTTTCAGAAAATACCTTACCATATTACTATAGTTCCTTACAGTTTATAGAGTTGGATAGGCGAGTTCGAACCTGCCTCCATTTATGTAGAATCCAACCGCACTATCAACTGCGCCACCCTCGCATAAAACTTGGTCCTTATATAAAAAAAAACAATATCTTCGTCTATCTATATATCTAATGACAAAACCAAAGTTTTGTCCGTTCGACATTTCATTTTTTCTAGAAATTTTGTAACAGATGTCTATTTTAGCCGTTACTGATATTAAAACTAACATTAACGTTTTTTTTTTTGTATGCCTGTATGTCCGGATTTAATTAAAAAACACCTCGAATAGAAACTTTGTAAAAGACTTTTTGTATCTTTATAATTCGTAATAAAACAAATATTTAAGATAAATTTAACTCAATAACGGTTCGACTAATTTTGATAAGTTTTTTGTGCCTAAAGTATATTGTGTTAACTAGCGGATTGATAGGCTATAAAAATTATCAATCTCATTTTTAGAAAAAATAAAAAAATGAATGAAATTTTTGTACGGACAGCATGTACACTTCGGTAATTGATGGGCTATGTAAAACAAAACAAACTTAGAACATCCCATATTTAATCACGATAAAGCACGTGAACTAAATCGCGGACCCTTTATTTTAAGACTTTTTAATTATTTTAATTTTAAGTTTCATATAAAGCAACTAAGATTTTTATACGAGAAATGGGGCAAGTTTTACTTTTTAGACAAAACTAAAATGCATATAAAAATATCAAGATATCTACATATTGCGTAAATATTTGGTAAAATTATAGACAACGCAGACGAAGTCGCGTGTATCAACTAGTGATACAAGTCTGTTAAACACACAACACAATATGCAGTTATTGAATTAAAACGTTTTTTTAATTGTTTTTTAAACGTTCAATTTGTCTTAAAACCAAATCTTATTTTTTAGTCTGTTTTATCATAGTTCATTAGTTTTAAATTACGAAGGTAATTAATATCACCTTATTTCGAAATACTTGGCCATTAAAAATGACTTAACGTTGCGTCACTCATACGCTCGAGCGATTGAATTAGGAATAGGATAGGAATTAGGAAAGTTTTAGGACGTTTGCTAGCTCTTATTTCAGCTTTCCTGCATTCTATAAATCTTGTTATTTTACAAGATTCTATTGACACCTATTTAGGTTGTAAGTAATAAAATATACGCCATTAATAATAAAATCATATATATTTTCTCACGCATACAAAATATTTATCAAACAAATAGTTATTATATATATACAAATTTAATTATTAATTACGTTTTTGTTTTTTGGTTTTCTTTGTAAAAAATAATGAGTTTATAATTTGTTTTATAATAGTAAAAATGATAAATAATGATAACAGGATAATGGTTAACAAGTCTAAATACATCTTCTGGTACCAGGGCACCAACAACGCGGGAGAGCGTAGATGCGGGGCGCCACGTGTACGAGCAACATGTTCCACCCAGTGTACTAACTCCGCGCCCGGAGGCGTTGGGCGATCGTGGTATATCAATGATAATTCCTTTGCCTTTTCGCGGTATCTAAATAAAAGAAGTAACAAAAATAAATTTACAGAGTTCTTAGTGCGATTTTGATTTTTAAATAATTGCAGTATTTAACCTATATTATGTTTATTTATTTACATTAAAATTCACAGCTCGTATAAAAATACATTTAAACTAAATTGATAAATAAAATTAAGAGCCCAAAATTAATTTCACGTCCGGGCGAGTCCCACACTGGCACGGAGTCGTCCTTCCGTGCCCCCTTATCTATTGCATTGGGGGACTCCGGTCTCACTAATGCAATAGGTAAGGGTAGCGCGTAAATGCATTTTCCCCCTTCAAAAAAAAAAGGGTTGTGGTTTATGGTTTAGCAGTAGAATTGGAACGAAAATAACAAAATGGCGTGCAAAATTTGATTACGATTCTCGACATTTCATAGATAAAGCAAAATCCTTTTGCACTTCTTCCCATACATGCATATTAAACACGACGAAATCAGAACAGAATTACACATATATTATAAACATTTGATTGGTTTAGTATCAACTACAGCTGTGTTAGATAGTAAGTAATAATGTTTGCAACGTACTTGGGATCACTCAGAACTTCAGCGATAGCAGTTTTCAATTTCAAATGCATTTCATAGCCAACGTCCACTTTCAACGCGAAACCTTTCGTCTCAGCTCTTCGGATATTTATGAACTGATCAGCGAACAACGGTATACCGATTATGGGGACACCGTAGTGTAAAGCCTCTGTCGTGGATAAGAGTCCACCGTGGGTGATGAACAGGACACAGTTCGGGTGAGCTGAAATATGATCAATCGAATCTTAGAAAAATACCAACATAAATTCATTTTACAAGGTATGTATGACGTCACGCCTCTCTCCCATAAGAGAAAGCAGAGACTATATTCTTCCACCTTTAATGCATTTACGCACTACCCTTACCTATTGCATTAGTGAGACCGGGGTCCCCCAATGCAATAGGTAAGGGGGCACGGAGGGACGAGCTCCGTGCCAGTGTGGGACTCACCCGGGCGTGAAGCGCCCGGAAATACCCACTAAAACCCCCCGGGGCCGTCCGGTGCATTTGGGATGGGGAGCGACACGGGGTGGCTTTCGCAAGCACCGCGTCGCCCCCTGCAGCATATTCTTCCACCTGCTATGACCCTGACACACGTCTTTCGCATCTTCTACTTTCATACACGCTCTTCGGTTATGATTACTCTTCACCAGACCATTTTTCTAACCTAGCTAATGCTGTTGACCGGAAGGGCCTTTACAACGTCACCGTGATTTTGGGGGCGAGTGCTAAAGGCACTCAGCCACAAAAAGGTAACTAGCACAAGGGTTACCAAAATACTATGAACCTCTGCTTGGCCGTTATCTGAGTACCAGATCATTTTTTTAGAACGTCTTATATCTGGTCGAGATACGTTCGCCTAGGTCAACCTTTGAATACTTGCACAGTCACCCTCGCCTTGTAAATCTGTTTCTTCAAATTTCTTTCATCCATCATCTCGACGTGTCTAAACCAATGAAGCATTTCTTTATCTTCTTTCTCTATTTTTATCACTACATCCTCTATCATACCACAACGTTCCCTTATCACACTATTCTTTACTTTATCTATCATTCTCACGCCAGTTATTCTTTTTAGACTTTTCATCTCTACAGGTTTCATGCTTCTTCTGCCCAAATTTTTTTTATATGGAATAAAATAACAATGGAAATAATTTGTTGTTTAACGTAAAAACAAAATAATATGTTACTGGGTTGACATTAAATGAACATAAGTTCCTTATTTTTGATAATAATTTAATGTCGTTGTCCTGAGGTCAAACTTATCTATTTATAGTCTAGTTTTTAAGAAGACAATAAAAAACCTATTGTGATTATATGTTGGGTCCATCCACCCACTCATTCTACCGAAGGACGTCCACGGCTGGACATAGGTATCCCCCGAAGATCTCCAAAACGACAGGTCTTGCACCACCCGCATGTAACAGATTTCCGCGACCTTGACCAGTTCGCCGGTCCACCTTGTTGGAACCTACCCATGCTACGTCTGTTGGTTAAGGTAAAAAAAAACTACTAACCAAGTATAGATTGCTGTGGCGCCCAGCTTACAATATGCACGTTATCAGGTAAATTCGGTAACGGCTCTTCCAATTTCCAAATGACAGTCTGTTTTAAACTTTTGAATGTATTTAACAGTCCCTGTTTTAATTCGTCCGGCATCGTCTTACTTTTCATCATTGTCCCCATGCTAAAGTATATCACCCCGTTACGAGCTTTATCCATGATGTTTTGGAAATTCTACGAACACCATATTTAATAAGATGCAAATTATAAACATTTTAACTTTATATATTTCTTATAGGTTAAAAAAAACCAACCTATTTATATTTATTTGAAAACTTTAAACCTTAAAGTTAATATTATTTTAAACATAAATAATTTAAGCGATTAACAGATAAATTTTGACAAAATATTACACATTGTAGACATAAGACGGGGGGAAATGCATTTACGCACTACCCTTACCTATTGTATTAGTGAGACCGAAGTCCCCCAATACAATAGGTAAGGGGGCACGGAGTGACGAACTCCGTGCCAGTGTGGGACTCGGGAAATACCCACTAAAAAACCCCCCGGGGCAGTCCACTGCATTTGGGATGGGGGCGACACGGGGTGGCTTTCGCAAGCACCGCGTCGCAAAAAAAAAATATTGTTACCCCATCCTGGGTTCGAACTTCCGACCTTTCAGTCGTACCGTCTATGATACGCGCGAATTAATCCATCGGGCTAACCACGCTCTCATCATAAGTTAACTATTATTACTTTAACTTCTCAGTGCTTCCGCCATTACTAATATAATTTTCACGTACCCCTAATGGAACCCTGCGTACCGCCGAGGGTACGCTTACAACAGATTGTGAATCGCTGAGTTGCCCGGTTTGTATATTCAAGGAATTGTTATTTTACTTCAGTGACGACTCGTTTTTGAGATTATTGCAAGGAGTCGTTCAGCCTGTTCCTAAATTTTTTCACGTGACGGTCAGTTCTCGATTGTTCGTTTACCGAATGCCATCCGAGGCGCTAGTTTATTTTTACAAGCAAACTTACTAAGCTAAACTACTTAGAAAATAAGAGTTTAATTTATTTGCGTAACAAATATAATCAAAAAGATCATTTTCCTACCGAAATTATAAATGTACTAGCTGCTCTCCGCGGTTTTACCTGCGTAGTTCCCGTGGGATTTTCGGAATAAAATCCTATGTCACTCCCCGGATTTCAAACTATCTCCATACCAAATTTCATCCAAATCGGTCCAGTAGCTTTGAAGTTTATTCGTTACATACAAAACACTCGTACCACCATTTCTAAGCGAAACGACTCGGTTTTTTTAGTATTTGAACTGGGTAATAGTAGAACAAAAAAGGTGCGGTAGCGCAGTGACGATGCGCGAGCGAGAGGCAAATAGTAGCTCCGCTGACATTTTTCCAATCCGTGAGGATAATATATTTGACTTTGGCATCGTTGACTCCAAAGTTGACACCGACGCAAATTAATTTATTCAAATGATTGAAGTCGGTATCTACTTCTTATAAAAAATTTAAATTATAATATTGAAATTTTTTCTGATGTAAGTGCAACAAACAAATATGGATGATCAAAATTTTGATCTTTGCTATATTTGTAATGTATCTATATTGCAAAAAAAACAGCACAAATAAAATATAAAACTGTATTATGAGGTACAACATTTCATTTGAATTAGGTAGATATTTAAACAGATTATTAACTAAAGAATTACTTATTCCAAAATATATTCTAAAGACGATTTTTTATTGAATCGATTCCAGTAAGCGAATGGTCTGTTTCACATCGCGGGAATCCCTGGATGCGAGTGGTGATCTTTGGGGGAGACTTACGTCCAGCAGTGGATGTTTTTCGATTGATTGGAAATTTACGAACAAAGCATAAATATTAGTCATTATTTATTAATTACATCACAATTTACATGAGTTATATACAAAAAAGTCATTTTAAATAAACAGAGCAGAAAGTATCAAACTATATATCTGCTTTTTATCAATGATTATTAAGGTCTAAAAGCGAGCACAGCTTAAAGACTCTTCGTAAAAATTCTGATGTTAAGTGGGTCAATAAAAATTGACCAAAACGATAAAAACTCAGTTTGACTACGGTGGTAGTGACATTTGAAACTGTGACATTTATAGCGCGAGCTAACTCGAAGGTGGCGCCATCTCTTGCCTATATTTTAAATATACGTACATCGTGCAGATGTTTGACAAACATATTGATCTTATAAATGTACTTATTATAACAATAAAATATAATATGGTACATCTAAAAAAGATTTTTACTATTGAAGTATTTTATATTTATAATAAAGGAATGTCTCTAACAACAAAGTTTGGTTAATCACTTTTACGGCTTGAGTGTAGAAGACTACATTGAATTTTACATGAAATTTTGGTAATTTGTTTTTTTATGATGTTAGAACAATTAAAACTGTATTATGTTTATGTTAATGATGACTTTTTAGTGTTATCGATTTATAAATAGTAATTTTCATAAATGAAGTTGCCGTCCATTGCTGATAATAAATAATTTTAATTGGGCATGGATTACTTTGATCGATTGAATGGAATGGGTGCATGACTACAAGCTCGCTGTCTCCATCACACATACGCGAGTCCTCTTAGGTGCGACAGACATAGCGATCATGCGTTTGACAGTTTGCGGAACTTGCAAGCGGCAGCTTCACGACAGTTTAGTAAAATTGTTATATTCGAATGTCCTGTAATTCATTGCGTATATACACTGTAATCTTTTAAGAAGATAGTGTGTGAAGCAATCAATGGATATCATATTTTATTTATAATCAATTTGTTGTTTTGTTTTAGTCTTTACTGATTCGTTGGAATACTCGGATTAGCTAGGGTAAATTCCGCGGATTTTTTTTAACACGAGTAGCAGATCAAACCGAGGTTCGTACCATTTTGATGCCCTTGCGCTTACTACCTTTGATTTGAATTTCTATTTTTAACAAATTATCATAATGCTTGTATGTTTTGGATTGTAAAGTCTAAACAATCGAAGTATATATAATAGCATAATTATTTAACAAGCGATTAGTGACGCTTTATAGTGCAAAATAGGCTATACTATTTTTTTCCCGATATTATCTATAGAATGTAAGTTAAGGATCTTCTCTAAAAAAATACAAGAAACGGAAATATATACAACATTCTATACCTATATATTTAGTAATATCACATTCAAGGCTAAATGAGATTATTTATATCACTTGTCACAAATTCTTTATAAATAATTTTAAACAAATCTCGATTAATTGAGTAACTTCTAAATAATTTAATGAACTTTGTAGATTATCTGTGCCACAACTGATTAAATAATGTCTACAGTGTATTCTTGTGTATATACTTCAATTTTATTTATAAGTATAGATGTGAATGTTTATTTATTTGTTCCTTAATAACTCTGAAACTATTAGAGTGATTTATATGAACTAATACACAGAGCTACATTATGTTACCGGCATTAGTATAGGATGAAATTTTAAACTTAACTCTAACTAGCTCCATCGTATCTCTAATATCTCAATCGTAATTAAATTCAACTCACCTCAGGCAATGGATCATGTTTCGGATTGATATGATATCCGGCTATACCTTTATAATTTTGAGGCAATCGAACAGCTATGCCTGTCGAGATATGAGAGTTTCCCAAAACCATTGATCCGTTATACTTGACTTCCTGGTAGGACGGTAACGTACGGCCTCTTTTAGTCAAAGCCGGTCCGAAGGCTTTCTTGAACGAATCTTCTTCTAAGTGTGAAATTTGACTGGTGTGTAAAATGTCAATTAGTGGTATATGTATGATAATTATTTTAAAATTATCGTTTTAAATAATATTATATAAGTTTGTATATTACAGAAGTGAACATAAATACTTCTTTTTTTTTATTGCAACGGAAAACAGGATTTATATTGACTGTGTTAACTGTGTGCCTGCGTTTCATATATTCTTCACCGCGTTTTATTTTTTTTATACGGAGCCCAATTTTTTTAGTGCTAAGATAAAGTAAAAATATTTCTCATAAATTCAAGCAATTGTACATTGAACAGGATCTTATTAATTTTTTAGGAGTTTTATTTTTTACGCGAATATCTATTTAAATTATTATAAATTAAAATTAAAAGTACCCTAACTTCAGCTTTCTACCAAAAGTCCTGTCAAAAGCCGTCCAGCCATTCCGGTGATTACCCAGAACAAACAGACAAAATTAAAAAAAAATGTGTTTTTGGTATAGGTATCGTATATACAGTAAATAAATAAAGTAAGTAAGTAAAGTAAATAATTTTGACATTACAAACAGACACTTCAATTTTATTTATTACTATAGATGATGACAGATAAATTCTATTGACAAAAACAATCATGGCCGTCGCGTCGGTCGGTAGCACACCATATTGTCTTGTTTGAGGTTACTATTAAAAAAGTAATAAGTAAATGACTATCAAAATATTATTCTGATGTATAAATGCACTCCTTTCCTCTTATCTACATCAACCACTAATAAAAAAACTGTTTTTTTTTTTTGTTATATTTATTCCTTTCTAAAGAATAGGCAAAGGTATCAGACCATGCAGCCTAGTCGGATGTTGTTAAAAAATACTGATTAGAGTTCCGAATGTGAAAGGAAATAAAGTACCTAGGAGAGTTATTCTTCCAATAGAACAAACTAACAGACGTTTGTCCATACTGCCTATTCTGAAGTTCAAACTTGTATCAACACCCTAGCAAGGCAGACGATGCAAAATACACTTAACTTCTATATAATAACCAAACTATATTACGTAAAACTCCACCAAATCAATTACAACAAACGCAACAAAATCACACAACATATGGTAAAACGATAACACAAGTTATTGAAATAAAGATAACGGCTACTACATGACATAATGAAGTGCCATCAAAAACTATGATTTAAATAAAGAACGGCCACGGATAATATTCCTTTAGGCCCTTCTTTGTATTACTTTTTTTAATGTCCGGTGGTTCTAACAAAATGGCGGCACTCTGTTTGAAATATCAATGTTGTTTTTGTGACGTCTAGGAATTCATGCTCCCCGTTATTTTGTTCTCAATACACAACACTTGTTCACAATAACCAAATTTTAATACGTAAAATGCCACGAAAATATTCATATTACAAACACTAACTACTTAATACCTACATGAAAATCCTCTCGAACTATATTAGCAAGTAGCAACTAAACTTATCTACATCTGTAAAATCACCATGAACTCTCATAGTGGCATAAGTGTATTGATAACCTTTAGATTTTATATCTACAGTTCTATAGTAAACTAATAATTTCAATGATAAATATAATTAAAAAACGTAATTGTGTAATATTTCATAATGATTTCTTTAAATCAAGCAAATTTTTTATACTCGTTATAACTTAATAGTATTTTTTTAAATACTCTTATATACCTTATGAAGTGAAACTTTTGAGTGCAATAAGAATATAATTTCAAGGTAACACGATGTTGTGGTGGTGCGGCTCAGAATAGCGCCACCCCATATCTTTCCGTAGGTATAATAAAAGAAGCGCCGCGGTGCTTGCGAAAGCCGCCCTGTGTCGCCCCCATCCCAAATGCGGCGGACGGCCCCGGGGGGTTTTATTGGGTATTTCCGGGCGCTTCACGTCCTGGTGAGTCCCACACTGGCACGGAGTTCGTCCCTCCGTGCCCCCTTACCCATTGCATTGGGGGACTTCCTTCTCACTAATGCAATGGGTAAGGGAAGTGCGTAAATGCATTTCCCCCGTCAAAAAAAAGGTATAATAAAAGAAGACTAAGGGATAAACCAGGGGATGAGCAGCAGCATCATCTGAGTACCAAAAACACGTGACTGCGATCGCCAAACCGCCACCCAAGCGTGGCGATTATGGCAATCACCGCCGCCCTTATTGAGGGAGACCTATGTCCAGCAGTGAAAGTCTTATAATGGATGATAACACTTATATGAGAGTCAATATATTAGGGTCGCGATTTTGTATATTAAAAGGACAGATATCGTATTATGTATCGAGAAAGAAAGAGACCATAATAATAAGCACGCTGTACTTTCATTTATTTTAAAAAAGCGTGTATATATATTTATCTCATACCACATAATATATATAGCGTGTGTATATAATATATATATATGGATCCTTCGACGCACCATAACCTCAAAATCATTGAACATATCGTAATGGGACTAAGACCATTCTACGCGGAATTTTTCGTAGATGGTTATAAGCTATTATTTATTTATTTATTCCCGATGGAAGGGTCGATACCATTTCTCATTTTTGTCATACTCATATGTACATTTTTTCCGCTAATAATATAACAAAATACTATCGTTTTTATTCATTCATTGTTTTTTTTAGGTATAAATGAAATGTTATATGTACTTTGTCACTCACACCTACAGAACTTTTAAAACGCGGGCGGTGCCGCGTGTACCAGCTAGTGTATATATATATATAAACTTACATCTCTCTCCCATAAGAATAGGCAGAGACTATATCCTTCCATTTGCTACGATGCCGACACACGTCTTTCGCTTTATCTACTGCTTCTTCTACCATCTTCGCTTTTGCTTTTGACCTAGCATTTCTTCATATCTGGCCGAGATACGCTCGCCTAGGTGGAACTTTACCGACTTACCCATTCACCGTCGCCTTGTAAATTTCTTTCGTCTATCTTCTTTCATCCATCCTCTCCATGTGTCCAATCCAATTGAGCATTCTTTCTCTGCTTTTGTCACTACATCCTCTCTACCACACCAGCTATATTTTTAAGACTTTTCATCTCTACAGCATTAATCTTGCTTTCGTGCATGTAGTGGCGTAACGTGAGTGACGGCCTCCCGGGGCGAAAGACAATTTTGTCGTCCTTTTATTTCAATCGGTCCGAATGATGAAAGATTTGCCGTTCTCTAAAAAGTGCCGCACGGGGCGGGCCGGCCCTGCCACCTCCACTACGCTACGGCACTGCTTTCATGCTTCTTTTTCTCATAATAATAATTTTGTTTTATAGAATTAAACTTAAAGTTGGTAAAGAAGTTTCACTTCTGTTTACTCTTTTCACACGTCTTTTTTTTTGTATTTTTTTGTACGCATGTTTCCTAATGTATCAATTATATTATCCTAAAACCTGACCAGCGAATTCTGAATATATTTATGATTTGAAAAAATATCATGTTATATAAACATATCATATAAACTATTATTATTATTATTTTGTATCATATATCTACATTTTACATTTCGAGTGCACTAAGTAATTTAGTAATCTGTATGAACAATGTACAGAGTGATGTTTTTTAGACAAAACATTACTGTACAAATGTTTCTTGTTTTTTGTTTTATGTTATTTATTATCTAATTAATTAAGTATAATTATAACATTATAGGAAATTTTACGATGCTATTTATTAAGTTGCAACATTTAGAGTATTGACAATGCAAATTTCAAATCTCCCCAACTTTTTGATTTAGATTTTACTTAATCTATACCAATAAATAAAATTGGACTGTCTGTTTGTAATGTAAAATTTTTTTTTTATTAAATAGATATTAATGTATTTGCGATACGTATACCAAAAATACAATGTTTAAAACTTTTGTCTGCCTGTCTGTTTGTTTCGGGTAATTTCCGGAATGGCTGAACGGATTTTGACGGCACTTTTTTGGTAGGTAGCTGAAGATACTCCGCGTAATTTAGTGTACTATTGATTTTCAAAAGTAATTAGGGGATCGCGTAAAAATTAAAACTTATAAAAAAATGAATAAAGTCCGATTCAATGCCCGGTTTTACGGGTAAGTGCTTGAATTTATATGAATTATTTTTACTTTATCTTAGTAATAAAAATATTAGGGTTCCATATAAAAAAAAAACGAAGTGAAGAATATATGAAACGCAGACGTAGCCACGGGCACGTAGCTAGTGGTATTTAAATTTGTATTCAAAAAAAGTGTTTTTTTCTTTGTATATGCAATACTTACTTTCGATAATATAACACTTCGATTATCCTCCACAATTCGCCGGCCCTATCCCAAAATGACATCGGTGGCTCGAGTTCTGACATGTGGTCAGGCGTATACGCGGGGTTGGAAATATCGTCAATCAGTCTTAGGATCATGGCGTGAGGCTCCAACGATGATGACCATATCAACGGGCAGTTAAAAACCGTTGCAAACCTATTTATAAAAGGAACCGTTTTTTATTTGTTTATTCAGTAAACTTTATTACTATTTCTGACGAAGGAGATAGAACACTATTAATAGATAAAATGAAGTACGTATTTAATGTGTCGAATACCCGTAAAAATAAGACAATAGAAAGGCAATAAGAAAACTGGCGTAAACGCCAGTTAAGTGCTCAAGGGGTTAAAAGTCTCTTTATACTAATAACATCGTTCTAAAAGTGGAATAATGTAACCGCTCATTTAGTTTAATCTATTTTCGGTTCAAATAACAAATCTAGTACAATTCATTCATAAATAGGTAAAGATTAAACAATTCTAGATATTTTTTTCCTCAGTTTATCAAGCGAGTTTTTGAATTGAAAACTTATAGATTTGCGTTACCAATACTATGACGTCAATCATCAACCTACAAAATTATATCAAGTCTAAGATGGCGTTAAGTGTTGGCGGTCAGAGATAAATAAAAAAGTGTATACTTACCCATCCTATACTACTAACTACATATATGAAAATATGCTTAATAATTACTCGGAGCGCCAATTGATGTAAAAACCAGACTTAGATGTAATCAACTTTAGTTTTAGCAAAAAAAAAAAAAATAACAATGTTTTCTTCAAAATTGAATAAAATCCGATTCAATGCAGTTGTATTAGCAGGTATTTGAATTTGTGCGACGCGGTGCATGCGACCGCAATCCCGTATCGCCCCCATCCCAAATGCGGCGGGCGGCTCCGGGGGATTTAGTGGGTATTTCCGGACGCTTCACGTCCGGGCGAGTCCCACACTGGTGCGGAGATGTCCCTCCGCACCCCCTTATCCATTGCATTGGGGGACTTCGGTCTCACTAGTGCTATGGGTAAGGGTATTGCGTAAATACATTCCCCACGTCTCGTCAAATATTTTTGCTTAGTGTTAGCAATAAAAAGTTTAGAAAATAATAAGGATTCTGTATAAAAAATAAAAAAACAATAAATTGTGAGAAGAATATTACATGCAACTGTATGAAGTTTAGCGTTTTTGAACACAAAAAGGAGATACGAATATTCTTTAAATAGATACCAAGAAATTCTGCAAATAAATAGTAAATATTCACAGTAGTAAGTATTGATGTCTTACCCAGAATAGAGGTCGCTGTAAAGCCATTCTGAAATGACAACGTCGAATTCCTCCTTTGTGTCCAATAGAAACTTTTGTACGTTCTCGTGTGTTATTGAATTGTGCGCTATTTGTTGCATCATACTGTACATTACACTCATGTCTGACAGATCGATCTGTTTGTTTAGTAGTTTCTTGAAATCCAAAACTTTATCTGTAATAAATTTAAACGTTAGAGTAGTATTCTTAACACCAGCGTGTCATTGTTTGTGTGTGGTTATTTTTCACACACTAAGTATGGTGATGATAAATTTTACAAGTTTTCATGTTCTATTCTAAGTCGGTGGCGGAGTTGTATTACGGTGCGACTGCCGTTCTGAGGTCTCAGGTTCGATACCCGAGTCGGGTCAAGTGGTGTTGGGTGTTTCTACTCAAATCATCCCGGAGTTTGGAATTTGAGCCCGATATGGCGATAGGCTCGCCCCCTGTCACACCTGGGACGGAACTTAGCTCGGCGAAATGTGGGTGGTGTAGTTCGCTATTTCACCTCTGCCTAACCCTTCGGGGATAACAGGCGTGAGCTTATGTTATGTATGTTAATTCTAATTCCAAGGCTTACAATAAATATGTACTCGTATATTAAAATAAAAAGTTTTTTTTTGTTCTTGCTCGATAAAGTGGCTTCACTTCATCTATACAAATAAATAAATAAAATTGAAGTGTCTGTAATATAAAATATCAACTTTATACTAAGTACATATACGGTAATTATATAAAACACACTATTCTTTTAAATTATTATCTGTCTGTTTGTTCCGGCTAATCTTCAAAAAGGCTGGACTGATTTTATTGGGACTTTTTCTAGATAGCTGAAATTACCTTGCGTAACTTAAACCACTTATTTTTCGAAAATTCGCGTTGAAAAATTAAAACCCATGGAATTGTTAATAAAATTTCTTAGAAATATCTGTCAGCTGTTATCTGTTAGAAATAACAGCACAAGTGGTTTTTTTGGTGTGAGGTGACTGCTTAGACCGGTTTAACCTACGTCTAGGAGAGTAGATTTTATTCATGCGTCATTATCTTGTGGTGGACGTTTCAACTGTTAGTCGCTTACATCTGAAGTATAGGACGTGCCGGCTTTCTAACAAATAGTTTTGATGTCATTCTCCTCAGACGAAATACTAGCAAGCGAAAGATTTGAAGTGATCCATAATCGAGGACTAGTTTTTGTGGTGTTATATGTAGAAAATCTATTACTTTCATTACAAAACGATTTCGAATCCTTTGTATGATCTTTAGGTGTGATCTTTTTATTTGAGTGAATATTAGATTTAGAGCTGAAAGACAACAGTGATAGCAGAATTATGCTGTCATTAACTACATATACAAATTTCTACTCAGTATCATCCCGGAGTCTGGAATTTGTGCCCGATGTGGCGACAGGCTCGCCCCCTGTCACACCTGGGACGGAACTAAGCTCGGCGAAATGTGGGTGGTGTAGTTCGCTATTTCACCTCTGCCTAACCCTTCCAGGGAAAAACAGGCGTGAGCTTATGTTATGTTATTAGATTAAATTCACGGAATGATCTAGAATTGACATCATTGATGCTTCTTAGCGGTAAACAGTAATGGTAAAAATTGCGAGAACCATATACTAGTGCTTGATAAAATGTTTTTTTTCTGTTAATACCTGTATAGTTTCGTTATCAGGCATGTGTTCCAACGCCACAGTATTTTTTTTTTGTAGGCAATGAAACTTTGGCTTTTGCCTTTATACGTAGAACAGAATAACTTACCAAAACTTTCAACACGAATCGAATAAATAGTCCAGAAATGCAAACATTAATTTTCATTTGTGTATAGATAAAAAAAAACGTATATAAACGAAACAGATAAATTACGAGTATTGAATTAATACCAAAAACTACTACTAAAACAATTTTTAGTAGAAAATGTGTCAGTTTATAAATTTATTTACAATTTTTTTTCTTATTATTATCTTGTTTCTTGTATTCTT
Organism: Samia ricini; assembly: GCA_014132275.2. Taxonomy (NCBI): domain Eukaryota; kingdom Metazoa; phylum Arthropoda; class Insecta; order Lepidoptera; family Saturniidae; genus Samia; species Samia ricini. Next base: position 38,871,199 of record AP028163.1, on the reverse strand, counting down.
ATGTTATCTAAGAACCGGCAGAAATTAATCATTTTTAAATGACATAGATAAGTGCTATCGGTATGTACTTTAACAGACAGTTCTGGCTACTGACTACTATGAAGCATTTATGAATTAATGAATTTAATATGAAATACGAATAATAATAATAATAATTATACAAAGTAAAGTAGCTTTTCGTGTCGTCTGTCCTTCTGTCTGTTTATCCGCTAACTACTCCTAAACTAGGCAACGAAGTTCGATGCGATTATTCACGTCACTTTTTACGGTTAGACTTATATATATATATGTCTAATGAATGTTTTATTTATTGAATATATAAGTAGAAAAAATCAATTTTTTGTCAAAATAGATTTTTTTTTTTCGAATTAGCTAACGCTGTTGACCGAAAAGACCTTTACAGCTTCATTTTGTAAATTGACATAGTATAATATAGTAAATTGACAGTAATTATGAAATCGAACAAAAAAAAAACATAAGTACGTATATAAAAAAGTTGCAAAAAAAAAAAAAAACTTATAACGGTGACAATGTAACTAATTATTGACGTAGGTACCAAAAATAAGAAAAAATATGTGTATTTGTGTATGATTGTGGCTTTACAATAAAATATTATTTTTGTCAACTGCATTGAATTTATTCAAAATAATCAATCATCTAAAGGAATAAATATACACTAAAGGTAAGCCAAAAAATGTGTATTGTTTAAAAAAAAAAAACATTATGAAAATCGCTAGAATAGTAATTTTTCAGCTAAAAACATACTAGCTGACAGACATAGAACGTTGCCTTTTTGACGGATACATTTATAGTTCGAAACCGATCTTATTGAGTTAAAGAACCCCCCATTAAATTTTATAAAACAGACACTTTTTGCTTTGAGCTCATTAAAATGACTCCACTTGATCTAATTTTAAATAAAGAACAGTCCAAGAAAAATTACTATCGCTGATATTATCAAACCGGGCTAAATCTACCACGCCTAAGGGTCTAGACAATTACTCTGGAGATAAATCATGTGATTTCTTCAATAACTAATCTTACCAAAAATAAAAGTTTTCAATTCGGACGAGACGTCGACGTAACGCAATTTCGGATGCGGCGTTTTCAAAGGAATCGCCGTTATGTATGTGACCTGAAATTAACCGTAAATCTGTATAGTTTATCTTTACATACTTGACTGAAGCGACTCGTGGGTTCGAACCCGCCTACCCAACTCTAAAATCAGCCTGAGCTCTCGGTGAAGAAAAAACATCATGAGGAAACCTTAGCATGGTTGTAAGGCATTTTATAATAATGCCCACCTGGGCACCTGGGTGAAGTAAAACCGTTCAGATCAAGAGATTTTGCGGCTGGTTTGAATATCGATTATTTCAAGGTCAAGAATGAGATAAAACTTTAGAGAAAAATAGGTTTGTAATTTCGGAAAAAAAAACAGATTAAAATCGTATATTGAAACCGGCCGTTAATGATATTTTAATTTTTTTATTATTTTATGTATGAGATACGTACGTATTATTTTTATATTTAAGTCTAGATCAAGTCACAGTAAACAAAGATATAATAATACGTTTTACAATAACACAAATCGGTATCTATACTAACAAATATAATTAAAGTGTCTGTTTGTAAAATTGTTTGTTTTTTACTAAATAGGTATGAATGTATATACGATACCTATACCAAAAACATAATTTATAAAATTTTTGTCTGTCTGTCTGTTTGTTCCCGCTAATCTCCGGAATGGCTAGACGGATTTCGAAGGAACATTTTTTTAGTAGATAGCTGAAGTTACTATTTTAATTTTGCGAAAATAATTAGGGTTCCGTATAAAAAATTAAAACAGTTAAGAATATAAAAAACGCGGGCGCAGCCACAGGCATACAGCTAGTTTAATATAAAAATTATAATGCAGGTATATATAGGTGTGTATAATAAATATATAACTATGAGAAATTTATATGAAGTATTATTTTTGAGGCATTACGATATATAATAGACAAAATGGAGGCGACTTGCCTAAGACGTACTCCGTTCACCAACTGAGGAAGCTCTTATCTCCGCTACCAGCGCGATACAGTGTCAGTGTGACCATGCATCAAGCATTACACACACAATACTGCATAGACACTCCTGCACATAATACGCAGGTACATAGGTCCTGTAAGGAACCTTTTTATTATTATTAATAAATAAAAATGTAGGGTTTAGCTAAGATTAAATTCCGCGGGAATTTTAATACATAGGTAGTGGCCAATCCGAGTTTCGAACCCTTGTGTTAGTTAGCCTTCAGCACTCGCCCACAAAGATACGGTGAAGCTGTTAAGGCCCTTCCGGTCAAACAGCATTAGCTAGTTTTAAAATGATAAAAAAAACTTCTACATGCATTGAGCTGTTAATATGATTTTTGTTAAATGAGTTTCTAGAGTAGGTAGGTAGTTATATATATTAAAAAACTAAAAGTGCGCAATAAATAAAAGTAAAACTAGATTACTGAATTTATAACTAATAAAAACTATATCATGTCTCTACGAAATACTAAAATATATTATACAAATTCTACAAATAAAATTTTTATTATAGTCCTTGCCAAAACGAATTAAGTTTGATCATTAAATTGGGTTAACGATAAATATGCAGTAAAAATCCAATACAAGGTTTTCTTAAAACTAGTTTGACAAAATATAACGTAGAAAATTGTTAGGTAGAAATTATAAAAAAGAATTTCGTATATTATTATTTTAAATGTGTGTTAAACTCACATCGTGACCAGCGTCGAGGAGTAATTTCACATATCCTTCGCCGAGTATAGTGTGACTTTTACCGGGATAAGGAAACGCAACTAAAATCTTATAAGAAAAACACAACTGCAATGTTAGTGCAAATACGCATATTGATTTAAACATTTTTGCGCAGAATAGACGTGCGCCTGCGACGGTCACGTACTTATTACTAATATACTCGTGGTCGCCGCCCGTCGGTCGCGCTTGGTACTAGGTGGCTCGGTGCAAATGGAATTCAAAATTGGAATCAATCGGCGAACATTATTTTAAGCTCGTTACGTCACTAAACATTACTTTCGAGGACTTTCCGTTTCTAATTTGTACGCTTTTGTTTTATTTTACTTTTAAGTAAAAAGGAAGCGACAATGACGTCGTTGGTAGTGTTATCGGATTCCGCTTCGATATATGTAGGTTCGAGCTCACCTAACAATCTCAATAATGAGCTTTCGTTGAAAGAAAACATTGTGAGCATGGTAGTATGGCATTTTCTAATAATGCCCGTCTTAGTAACTACCACCGCCAAGTTTGAAAACCTCTCGCCAAACACCAAAAGGTGTATTTCGGCACCATCACTTTTAGGGTTAGTGTGTTAATCATCCTGGACCTGATCCTGGATATAATCAGTTAACATAAAGTGAGATTGTGCTCAAACCCCTTAGACTTTACAGTGTCAGGCTATCCAGAATCAGAATTTAAGTGATTTTTAAAGATCTTTGCTTCCTCTCAATTTATTAACCGTGTTTTGTTCCTCGGGGCGGTTTACAAATCCTATAATTCCGGGGTAACATTTTGTATAGGTTGCCTTCCACGCCACCCATGCCCTCTGTTTCAACCGGAGCAGAAGAATACGCTCTTGGAATTACGAGATAATCAACAGTGATAGGAGAAACAAGATTCTTCCCTTCTGCCCAACACTAAGGATGAGTGTCCGCACATAATTCTTCCACTATTCCTCCAAAATTAGAGTTTAGAGAAATTAATTTATTACATTTAGCTGCATTTTGAGATGACAAATAGCATCATTAATTTGAATGGAAATTAATTAATTACAAAATCCGATATTGATAGTTTTGATATATATTTTGTAACATTATACAATACCAGCTACTCTCCGTGGTTTTACCCACCTAGTTCTCTTTCCCGTGAGATATTTGGAATAAAAACTATCTATGTCACTCCCTGGATTTCAAACTATCTCCATACGAAATTTCATTCAAATCGGTCGAGTAGTTTTTAACTTTATTCGTTACATAAAAAAATACAAATCTTTCCTCTTTATAATATTAGTATAGATATTGTTAAAGTTATGAAGATAATAATGAATGAAGTAGCCTCATAACGACCGTTATCGGATTTACGTGATGTAAACAAAACTAACGTAATCTGTCTCGTGGTAAAACGACACGTCATAATACACGGCAGGAGACTAGAGACGCGCCAAACTCAATGGAACTATTATAAGGTGGGGTCGCAAGCAAACGATCCGGGGATGATTCGGATTCGTTTTTGGGAGCTATAAGATTATCTATTCGAATCAATTGTAAAACATCAGAGAACAGGTTCAATTACATATAGATTATATAATTATCATGTTTACGAAAGACGACACGAACGTTATCGCGTCATGAACATAAAATGAACATGGTTTGTAATCTGCTATTGTTTTTTTTTTATAAAATTATGTAAATAACTATTATATCGAGGATTTTGCTATTGTTCTTTAATTAAAAACTATATTAATAATAAACTGGTTTTCGTATGTTGATGTAAAGATGTAACGAATTTAAAATATTTTGTGTCTTTATGACGATTTCAACAAAAAGTAAATACACCGAAGACTGGTAACTAAAAGTAGCGGGGACTTGTGTAAAGGCTTTAATTTATTTGCATGGTATAAATACAATATTTAAACTATTAATTTTATTAAATTGTTTTAGATCAATTTTTAGAACCTCGAATTGGTGACATGCGATCCAATCGAATCGGAAAGTTACGATCGGAAAATCGATATAAAGAAACCATATCTATAATTCTTACCCGAGACTATATTATTAAAAGTTAGACGAGAATTTTATTATGATTTAGTATTATAGTAGTTTTTTTGGACCAAGCGTGGCCTAACAAGGGACATGTGGATCTAAAGTACGGTAGTTTAATGTAATTTCTGCCAAAAAATTGTATTTTCTGCCAAATATATCATTTGATAGAGTAAAGTAATATACTGGAACTAGAGTGCCATTTCGCAGATTTATAACGACGTCCGAAATTCCGCTGCGAACTTAATGCCATCTGAGAGACAGTTTCTAGAATATGCATATACTTTACATACTTACATTTACTAGACTAAAACCAAATGGACAATTTAAGTTTTCTGGATTTTACGGAGAAGTTTACTCAACGTATTTGTGACTAAATTAACCAACCGTGAAAGTAAAACACGATACATCCAATTAATGCAAATGACCATTTGCAATATTAGCAGTAGTAGAGATAGGTATTTGTCCGATGGGCAGACTAGCCGATTTTTTTATCCGTAGTCAAAGTTACCATACCTATTTGTCAATTTGCCTATTACTAATACACAAATCAATGGTTATAATCGCAATTCCTTTTTTTATGACAAAATCTACTGTGGTTAAATTTAGAAATAGTTATTTGCGTTGCCAGTAAAATTTGTCAGGGTCCATAATTCGAGACGTTAAACAAACATTACAAACAACAATGGGCAGACTAACTCTCGAACATCTTTGTAGATTATTAATTCTTGTGATCGTTTTGAAATGATATTGGTTTTTTTTTATTTCATCTTTTCTGAAATATTATGTGATAATATAATTTAATTCTTGAAAAAAGATTACATTTAATATATTTTAGAAGCCAAAGAAATATTTGTACGAACTTGATATACTGTATAATAGAATACTCAATTCTTATCAAAAACAAAATATTAAGAAAAGGATAATAAATAACAATACTTAATTTGTTTATGTTGTAATTATTAAAAATATTTTATGTATAAATAAATTTTGTAATGAAACTTCAAATTATCTACTTCAAATGTTACTCAAAAGTAATGAAACAGCTGTTCGTACTAGAGTTTACCATCCGCCATCTTGAGTTACGTGAGCTTGATCTAGGCTGAGTGGTTAACATTTTTCAACAAATAGTCACATTGGCAATTGGTTAGCTTAACTAACATCATGCCATTATTTGAACCATTTGGTACAAATTTGACTATTTCTCGAGTTAACTACGGATCAAAAAATCGGCCGTAAGAGACGTTTGTCCATACCGCATTTTCAAAGTTGTATCAACCTAGCAAACTAGCAAGACGATGGCAACCTCTCTAGAATTTTCCAAGGGATTCTCGTGGCGCCTCAGACTAAACCCTTCGTGGCATTATTTTTAATTTACTTCACTTGTACACAATAACTAGATATTATTATGTAAAATACCACCAAAATCACACAATACAGACTTCAATAACACAAGTTATTTATTAAAAATAACAGCTACTACATGGCAGACTGGGATCCGCCAAAAAGGCTAATCAAAGAGCTGGACTAATTGCTATTTCACACATGTTTGACATTTGAGAGTCAACCTCTTACATTTTTGTTTTTGGACTTGTATAATAGATATCGCCTGGATGTCGGTAATTAAAACAAAAATGGCGGCAAAAGGTAACTATCCACTTCCAATATTATGCCATCAAAACTAAATACATTATTTCTTCTAGCCATCTAGCAGATTATTTGGTTTTGTTCTTGTCATACATAAAAATTACAAGCACGGCTCATACTCATTATCTGTTTAGGTTAATTATACCTTAATTAATATAACTCATGCAAATTTAGTGGGGTTTCTTAAACAGATACACCTCGACCATGAAAACAAGGTAACGTTTAATTTGTAAACTTAAAAAAGAAAACAAAGCCACTACAATAAAAAATACGGTATTGTAGGTGACACCTTAATTACTTGAGTAAAAAACTTAATTCAGTGGCTAGGGGCAAGCTTTACTGTCAAAAAATAAAATGGAAACAGTTTTTCTCCTCAAATATACAATAATCATTGCGATCGAATTTCACTAATTTTAATTATGAAATGACATATATAATAATTATTTTAGTTTATTTCTTCTTCCGTTTGTATTTATTGACTGATTTATTTTTCATTTTGTGGTACACCGGCATGGCCGACCATGTATTTAAAACTGCTATCCACTAAAAGACTTTTAAATATATTTATTCACCATTACAGCTTTTATTAGTACACTACAGGTTATAAGCCTCATTCTTTTTGAACCATTTATTTGTGATTTGTCCCAACCTTGCCCATGTTTTGCCGCCAAGATTTATTATCTAGTCAACCAAGTCCTTCAAGTCCTTCTCAATTACCACTCCATCAAAAATCTACGCTACCTATTATCATCAGATTTGATCAAATATTAATGGCACAAACTATTACCCGCTTCGTTTGAAATACAAAAAAAAATACAGTGGAGCTATTTAGAGTTATCATAGGTGCATATCTAAATTCAACTGTATCTCTAGCCCAATATTATGGGTCACAACAGTCATCGCATAAATATATCGATCGCTATCATTAGAAAACAGATGCACAATTAGTAATATTTATTTTAATTTAAACCATGTAGTATGATAAATCGCTCTGTTTTATTGTATAAGAAAAATTATACGAATAGCTTAATTCTTAGACAGAGTTCGCTGCTGCAAATTCCGTTTGCTAATTCAAACTATAGGGAAAATCCATTACTCTACTAGCCCTTAATATGACAATTACCCATAAAAATAAGACAATAGGAAAACAATGGAAAGCTGGCGTAAACGCCAGATTAGTGCTCACGGGGTTAACTTGAACATAAACACTTTTATGCACCAACTTGAACATGGAAAAACGCTTGTTAATACAAGGTTTATAAAACCTAGTGACACGAAAAACTTTATCCTTTATATTAATTACTAGCTGTGTACCCGCGGCTCCGCCCCCCCGTTTCATATGTTCTGTCCATTTAACGTTTCATTTATACCTAACCTAAAAGTCTTTTGTTTTTATTAGGATTATGGTGGGACTTTTTTTGGTAGATAACTGAAGTTACTCCGGGTAACTTAGGGTACTTTTATTTTTGAAACTAATTAGGGTTCTGCGTAAAATAATTTAAACTCATAAAGAATTGAATAAAATTCGATTCAATGGACAGTTTTACGGGCAAGTGCTTGAAATTATGAGAAATATTTTGATTTTATCTTAGTACTGACAAAAATATTAGGATTCCGTGTAAAAAATACGTACGCAGAGAAGAATAAATGAAACGCGGGCGTATCATTGGTCACACAGTTAGCGTTACAATATTAACAAAAAATTACATGTACAGAATAAACTTAAGTTTTTATTGTTGGTATAGACTATTAATAGGATATTCTAGCGGCACTTATTTCATACAAAGGTACTCCTCTGTATCCTACCTGCATAATATAATTATGGTAAATATTTTTTTACCAAATAATACATATTCACCACTGCTATGCTCGTACGTTTTAATTTTTTTCCATAAATTAATATTTGTAGAAACTAGAAGCCTTTGAAGAGAAAAAAATGCTTGATTTTTACCGTCATTTTCAGACGTACGTAAAACAAATTTGATGGATAAAAAAAAAACGTACTGGCGTAGGCAAAGTCTTTATTATTCTAAAATTAAAAGAAAAGAAAAATCGATTATAGTTTTGAAGCAGGAAACAGGGTACTATGAATTGATGTTTTCGTCTATTTAAGATAAAAACAGCCTGCGCTGCAGTTGTCCCTTTCGCTTTCTTTGGGGCGCAACGAGACAGCAATAGATTTCTGAAATACCTACTTTTCCGAGCGTATGCCTTCTTAATCGTAGCAACAAGACTAACACCGCCTGTTGATAAGAGTATGTAAAAAACCCATATCTTTTATAAGTTCAATATTTACAATCACGTTATTAAGTTATTACATGCCTTCAACTGATAATCATTTTAGTGCTCGTATATGTTATCAAAGTATGAGCCGAGTGACGTGTGCCGCTCCCAAATATGATTGAATAATTTGCTTCGTCACTATTTACGCAATAGATGTTATTAATGTTCATTTTTTTGTACAAAGTAGTTAATCAAACTACATATCGGTTTATTGGTTACATTAGTACACTAGCTGTGGACTTTATTCCATTTTTTTTTTACGCTGAGTAACTTCAGCTATCTAGCAAAAAATGTCCCGTCTAAATCTGTCCAGCCGTTCCGGAGATTAGCCGGAAGAAACAGACAGAAAGACAAACATGTGTTTAGTAAAAAAAAACCAACATTTAATTTTATAACTTAACGACAACACAATTATTATTTTTTATTTTTTTTTTATACACGGAATAGGCTCAGTGCTTTGACCACAATCTCACCTGATGTTGAGTGACGATGTGGTCCAGGATGGTAAACACACTAAGCCTGGATACTGGATCAAAAGTGGCACTGCCAGAACACACCTATTGGTATTTGGCGACAGGTTTTCGAACATGAGGGTGGTAGCTACCCCGACAGGCATTGTTAGAAAATGCCCTACCACCATCCTGTGGATTCCTCGCCATATTTTCCTTCACCGGAAGCTCAGGCCGATTTTAGAGTCGGATAGGTGGGGATTTAGCCCGCGTCGATTGCCGCGCAATCCGGCCGCAATACGTGCCTTCAGCACTCGCCCCCAAAGTTATGGTGAAGCTGTTAAGGCCCTTCCGATCAACAGCAATAGCTAGATTAAAAAAACCTACGCTTCAATTTCATTTATTAGTATAGAATATAGATTATATAAAAGTCAACGTCTGTGTCTGAATTACAGTTAGTTGACTTATAATTCGACAACCGATCTACATGATTTACTATACGATCTTCTATTTTAAATCTTAGGTTATCTGCTTAGATTTTAGTATATGATTTATTCCATTTGGTTGTACATATATTGGACAAGTTATAAGGATATTAGTGAATGTAGACGACCCAAAATTGCTCACCATTGTAATGTTGCCACTTGCAATATTTTAATGAATCTTAAGATTATTTAAAAGAATTGATAAAGTAAACAATTATAAACAATATATATTGTTTATTGAAATCAGCATTTTATTAACAAGAAATTTTAAGAGGAAAGATTCAAGGGCACAGCTAATTACACGTTTAGCCATCAAAATAGTTGAATGAAAAAAACACTTTTTGCTTGAAAAAATATTCGCTGTATTGTTTTTATAAATTCTTATTTTTATGTTAGGTTACGTGGATAGGTAATTATTAAGGTTTTGTTTTTATGAAATAAATATGTTCATAATAAGTCTATAGTATATATAGTAGCGCCCCACGTTGGGCGCCATTATGTAGGGTGGAAGAAAAATACGCTGACAGTATACATCGTTATAATATGAAATAAATCTACAAAACATTTAAAAATAATTGAATTTATTTTTATGTAACAAAAACAAACAGTAGGTAACTTATCTATTTTTTTTAATCACATCGTATTTATTTTTAAATAATAATTTAAGGCAGTGGCTTATAAATTTGATAGTTAACAAACTAGAAAGTATAATTAAAGTTATTAAATCCAAATATAACTTTTGGTACAAGGGCACCAGTAATGCTGGAGAGCGGAGATGAGGTGCGCCACGCGTCCGTACTGCGTGCTCCACCCAATGAACTAATTCGACGCCGGGACGCACCGGCCGATCGTGGTAGACCAACGAGAATTCCTTAACTTTTTCCCGATACCTGAAATATACAAGAAAGAAAGGTCAAACTACTAAGATATGAAATAACAAAATTATAAAACTCTGATACTTGACACATTTTAGGTAAGAATCCAGTCGACATTTTATCTTTCATAATAATGAAACCTTGACATCAACTTTAACTCAAAGACATTATTATACAGAATACCAAAATAATTAAAAATATCTTTTATTTTTTATTATTATCCAGTAAAATTATTCAAAAAAATGCATGCATGAGAAATGCGACTTTTTTTCTGTTTGTTTTTTTTAAAAAGTATAATAGCTATGTGTCACATTTATTAGCTTACAGACTAATGAATTTTTGATATATTTGACATTCAAAGTATCAAGTAATGAAGATGTTATTTTTAACTGGTGGTTATAACAAAATTATTATTAATGTATTACCTCGTATTTTCTAGAATTTCTTTCAAGGCTACTTTCAAATTTTTGGCAATCTCATAATCCATGTTTACCCCTATACCAAAACCTTTGTTAACAACTCTTTTAACATTGATAAACTGATCAGCAAATAGAGGTATTCCAATAACTGGAACTCCAAAATGTATGCCCTCTGTTATAGATAGGAGACCACCATGAGTTATGAAAAGTATGCAATTTGGATGATCTGAAAAAAAATGAAATAAATATACATATATACACAGAATCACATCTTTTTCCCGTAGGGGTAGGCAGAGATTACGTCCTTCCACTATCTATGAACACACCTATATCGTTTCCTTTACTTTCATGAGCGTTTTCATACAAGTTCGGCGGTTATGGATACTATTCACCTGGCCTTTATTTAAGACTTGCTTGATTTGGTCAAAATACGTTCGCTTAAGTCGACCTTTACCGACGTGCCCATTCACCCTTGCCTTATAAATTCGTTTTGTTAATCTTCTGACATCCATCCTCTCTACATGCCCGAACCAACTAAGCATATCTTTCTGTATATTGCTAACTACTTCCTCTATCACACCACCACACAATTCTCTTACTTCTCTCATCTTACTTTCATGCTTCTTCTGCATACTTTCCCTCAAAACTGCGTCTATCGTGGAACCGTTTTTAAACGGTGGTGAATCATTCGGTTGCTAGGGTGAGAAACTCAGGAATTACTGGCATTCTTGCCGAGTGGTTCTCTATCGCCTAGCAACTCGGGTCGCTCGACACATCACGTTCTGACGCCTTTTTAGAAAATACCTTTTCTTGCATGATGGCATGTTTTCTAATAATGCCCACCTGGGTAGTAACCACCTTCAAGTTTAATATACCAATGAGTGTATTCCGAAAGCATCACTTAAGAAGCAGTAACTAGGCTTAGTGTATATACCATCTTGGTCCACACCATCACTTAACATCAAGTGAGAATGTGGTCATAGCACTCAGCCTATACTATGTAAAAAAAAAAGTATACGCGCATCCGTTCCGCATCGCAAACAGCGAAATTTATATTTAAATTTATCCCATCGCCGCTTCATATCGTTTCCCCGCTGCTACACAAGTCCGGATCCCTGGGATTGGAACTATACGAGAGATTACTCGGTAAGTGGACAAATGTAAATATTTTCACCCTGAGTGACCCAGCCGCTCGGAAAAAATAGAAGATTAGAAGGCTGGCCAGCCTGCCGCTGGTATTATCTACCAAACGGCTTAAACATAACAAAGCTAGCTTTAAAATATTAGATTATTTTTAGCTTGTATTTTATAACATTTTCAACCAACTCCTGGTGGTACCACACGTGTTTTTCCTGTGGTACCTCTTTTAGCTGTTAAGCACAATCCGCTGCAACTTCACAGAAATACTGTATAAGACTCAGTAAAATCGATACGGGGAACTTCTAATTTTTAAAGAAAACTGGTAGTCTTGGTTATGCCAGTATTACTAGATAATCGTAATAAGCTGTACTTGATTTATAGTTTAAGTGTAGATTATTACTTGTTAGCATTTTGGTACAAACTAAGATTAAAAGTTACTTTAATAAGAGATGAAAAGAGAAGCGATAATTTAATACTTTTAATCGTACAGACCCAAAATACTCTGCTGAGGTGCCCATTGTACGATATGGACGTTACTTGGTAAATCAGGTAGAATCTCTTCGAACTTCCAAATAACTGTCTGTTTCAATTCACCGAAAGTCTTCAACAAATCTCTCTTTAAAACATTTGGCATTGTTTTACTTTGCATTATCGTCCCAAGACTAAAATAAATCACTCCATTTGTTGCGTATATCCATTAATATTTTTAAATGCTAAAAATGAAGAATAATTAACTCCTTGAACGCTAACCTGGCGTTTACGCCAGCTGTCCATTGTTTTCCTATTGTCTCATTTTGATGGGTAATCGACATATTACTTTCAATTTTATAATTATTTTTAGATGCTATTAAAAGTAATTTAATCATTAAATTGAAATTAAACCACATTGAATTTCTTGCCTTGGCTTTTTTCGACTGGGTTATCTTTCTAACCGGTGGCAGAGTTTAGACGTTCATAACCGCCTACTCAGGGTCAGAGTTGAATAAACATTTTTTTTATATTTCACTTTATGGAATGAAATTGTGTATGGTGTTCACTGGATTTAAGGTTTTAATGTAACTATTTACAGAACCTAAAAAAAATTGTGTTATATTTATAATTACCTCTGGTAAAGGTTTAATATTTTCACTGATATGGTAACCGCCGATTGGTTTATAATTTTGTGGCAATCGAATAGGCAATCCTGAGGACACATGTGAATTTCCCAACATAAGAGACGCGTTGTATTTGACTTCTTCTAGAGGTGGAAGAATACGACCTCTCTTTTTAACTGCTGGTTCGAATGCATTTATATATGCTTCTTCGTCTCTGCTTACTCTGAACCTGTAAATATAAAAAATCATTTAATAAATTGATCAATGCACTCGCTAAGAGGCAATTAACTGGGTTAGTATATCAAAATTAATTTTGGCCTCAGGAACTTATTAATTTGGTCTTATTTTTTCTCTATCAAATGATTACTTAAAGATAATTGTATGTTCAGTAGATATTACCCAATGTGCAAGCATACAACAAGTGTGTTTTTCTCCAAATTAAACTACATTCCTTACATTGACGCTATTTTATCTAAAAATTCAATAATACTGGGGTTTTAATAATTTTAAAATGGATTCTCTAACTACGCGTAGACAATTAAATTATTCGATTTTTATTTACAAAATCTTTACAAAAAAAAGTATACCTTGGCTTGGCCGTTACCCGAGTGTAAAAAATTCCACGGAATTTTGAAATAAGAAGGCCCTACATTTTTATTTAATAATAATAAAAAGGTTCCTTACAGGGCTTACGCACCTGTGTGTTATGTGCAAGAGGGTGTGTGCAGTGTGTTGTGCGTTTTAAATCCTTAGGTTTATTTATCATAAATGACCAAATAGCAGATCCATTATATGAAAGACTCCTGCGGCTGTCATTATGTCATTCACAAAGGTCGTTCGCAGTGAATGCATTTTCCTATATAAAGTTTTATAGCCATGAAATGACCTTTTTTTTCTTTTGACGGGGGGAAATGCATTTACGCACTACCCTTATCTATTGCATTAGTGAGACCGAAGTCCCCCAATGCAATAGGGACGGAGGGACGAACTCCGTACCAGTGTGGGACTCGCCCGGGCGTGAAGCGCCCGGAAATACCCACTAAAACCCCCGGGGCCGTCCGCCGCATTTGGGATGGGGGCGACACGGGGTGGCTTTCGCAAGCACCGCGTCGCAGCCATGAAATGACCTAGGTGACGTTGCATGTAATCTGTGTATCTGTGTTGTCTCTAATCATTGCTCTATAAATAGACACCGCGCGTGTGCGTGACTTTGTCCAGAAATTATCAACTTACAGCTTGATGTATTTGATGGCCAGAGTAACGAATAGTTCCTTCGTCCGCTCGAAGAAACTAAATGGCGGTTGGGAAACGGACATATGGTCAGGTGTATAAGCTGGGTTCGGGGTTTCATCGATAAGAGATAGCACCATAGCATGTGGTTCCACCGACGAAGACCATATAAAAGGACAATTAAATACAGCCGAGAATCTGAAAATTACAAAGATTGATTTTATCTGTTAAATGTATTATCTATAGGCTTTCGTTTGAATTTGTGACAATTATAATCTTTAAAGTCGCTTACATATAAAATAGTCGTGTTTCTATAACGGGATAAAAACCTTTCTGTGATTTAACATGTGAATACTTGTCTGTCCAACTTCTATTAGTATATGATTAAAAAAAAGTATCTAGCACCAATGTCAACAGACAAAATTATTAATGTCCTTACCGGGTCATTTCTGTTAAAGTCCTCTAATTTTCGAGATACTATGTTGTACTAAATCTTTTTCGAGGATATCAGCAGGTAATGATTATATGAAGTACTAAATATCTAGGCTAATATTCTATTAACGTTGTGACGTTGAATAATAACATAATGTGCTCCTAAGTGGAGATAATTTCTAATTTAGAAATATCAAATTCAAGAGCGGAAGCAAAGCAAGCGATCCGGTTATAAAAAAATATTTAAAAGTTCGATACCAAATTTCAGTCCCGATTAAATACATAAACTCACTAGTAATTATTTTGGTTGTGAGACGTCCACTCTACCAATTTTTATTACATTCCATCCATCCATCAGTCCCAAAGATCTCCAAAAAAACTGATCTTGTACCACCCACACTTAGCGACTCCCCTAATCTTTACCAGGCCCACCTTATAGGGAGCCTACTCAAGAATCGGTATGTGGGTAGCCATTCGAGAACCTGTTGATCTAATCGGTCATCTGTTCTGCGAGCAACGTGCACAGTCCACTGTCACTTAAGTTTTGCAATTCTTCGAGCAGTTACTTAGGTTCTTCTGCGAATTTCCTCATTCCTGATTCAATACATTACGAATAATAAATATGTTAGTTTTAATTTCTTACCCAGAATAAAGTTCACTGTACAACCATTCTACTACAATTGCGTCGAATTCAATTTTCGGATCATGCATCATTTCTTGGACATATTTATCAGATATAGTGTCGTTAGTAGTTATAAAAAGTAAGTCTATTGCTTTCGATAAACTCGGTGCTTCTACTTTTCCATTCATTAATCTCTCTAATGTATATTCTAAAACTGAAATAAAATGGTATATATGTATTACATATTCTCGCAACGTTATTTGTACTTACTGGCTACATTTGCTTGGCAAGAAAAATTTTATAAGTTTACAAGATATATTCCAGAGACCCCTTAACCCCTTGAGCACTTACCTGGCGTTTAAGCCAGCTTTCCATTTTTTCCTATTGTCTATCTATTGTCTTATTTTTATGGGTTTCTCGACACATTAAAATATTATACTTACTTTAAATGCAATTAAACTCTCGAGTACCCGTAAAAAATAAGACAATAGGAAAACAATGGAAAGCTGGCGTAAACGCCAGGTAAGTGCTCAAGGGGTTAATCTAAATCTGTTACCTTCAATATATACATTGTTTAAATACCATTAATAAATTTAGAGTCGGTGTCAACTAGAGTTTATCAATGTAATCATTTATAAACGGAAATAACTCCCTAAACATCATCATAATTACATACTAAGAACTAGGGTGATTTTAAGAAACAATTAATCAAAATTAAATGTAACTAGCGACGTACAATTAAACCACTTTCTTATCCGTAAGCTGGCATCGATTTCAAAACTACGAATGGTATTTAAAAAATCAAAAATAAAAATAATCTTTATTCAATTTAGGCCCTTTTTTTTTTTTGACGGGGGGAAATGCATTTACGCACTACCCTTATCTATTGTATTTGGAGAATCAAAGTCCCCCAAATACAATAGATAAGGGGGCACGGAGTGACGAGCTCCGTGCCAGTGTGGGACTCACCCGGGCGAGAGTCGCCCGGAAATACCCACTAAAACCCCCCGGGGCCGTCCGCTGCATTTGGGATGGGGGCGACACGGGGTGGCTTTCGCAAGCACCGCGTCGCATTCAATTTAGGCCCTAAGAAGGCGCTTATGAACATCTAAAACACTACCAGCGGTTCAGAAAACAACCCAGCCGAGAAGAGCCGGCAAGAAAATCGATCTGGTTATTTTAATAAATATAATATTTATAATTTTTTATATATATAAAAAACTACACAAATCATAGTCTTAACCAATGTTAGCGGAAGCACAGAGACGTGGGTTAATTTCAGACATCACTATCGTTCACAAAGTACATATTCAAGAAAAAAAGAAGTAGATTAATAAAGTAATTATTTATTTACTTTTTAGTGCATTTTTATAGTTTAATAGTGCTCTTTTGAAACCGGTTTTGTTTTTAATTTAAAGAATTTTGTTATTAATTACATATGATCCGGTCCTTATACAAAAAAAACAAATTTATATCTTTTGAATGTCTGTACAATAATTTTAGGAAAATAATTAGGGTTCCGCAGAGTGAACAAAGTTCTAATCTACGGACAACATTACTGCCAAGTGTTTGAATTTGTTAAAAATGCCGTTGCTTTTTGTTAATATACTAATTTTGGCTCTATACCAAGTATAGGGTACATTATTTTCAAATGATTATTTGAAAACTAAATTACGCTGTGAATAATTATGAGGAATAGAAAACATGATATGTGAGCGGAGTCACAGGAACAGTTAGAATAACGTAAAAATAGATCAAACCTAATTTTTCATTAAATGCCAGATTCTTCGAAACGTCTATCTGCCGGAGGTTTGCCGGCGGATTCTTTATAGGATACGGTGTGATGTAAGTCACCTGGAAATAAAAAAAGCTGTTATAATACTTTTTTTCAACTGTACAAGGACTATTTTTTCTGCCACGAATAGATATTGTGATCAATCTATATTTATATATTTATATATAAAACTGTATTCTCTGTCTTTGTGATAGATGTTTATTTAGGCGTTAGTAATTTGGAAACTGAAAGAACGGAAAGCGAAAAATTGTTTTCTTATTCTATTCTAGTTAATATGTGGGTGTAAGAAAAAAACATGGTACTAATAATGAGTTAAATAAACAACAAAAAAACCAGCAAATATAATGTAAATAGAAATAACATTGCCCATAGGTGTTTTGGGACATCTAATAGGGAAGAAGTTCTGTTCGCTATATAATAACAAATAAAACTATAATTTTTTTTAATACATTATTTACAATTTGTGTAAAAAAGCGGACTTAATGCCAGAGGCATTCTCTACCAGTCAACCTTGGGGTGGTGCGGAAATAAAATAAAGTAGGTGTGATAAGAGATAAAAATATGTGACATTTATACATACATATGATATTATATATAAACATACACTCATATATACACATGATATAAAATAGTAATATACTAATAATAATAAATGGAATAAGTATGTAAATAAAAAAAACTAATGTATATATATATATAAATTATACAAACTTTGCATATTAACAAACAAACACAATGAAAGAATCGTAATGAAATTGTACTTAATAATTCGACCCCGGACTAAATATAAAATTTAAGGGCGAATTTCACTAAAGCTCCAGTTATAGTAACCATAGCATTAACAATGGTTATTAACGGCTACGTAACAAAACGTGGAGCACCGTCAGACCTTTTATGATAGCTAAAATTAAGATTGAAATAAAATCTGCAATATAAAAACAAAATGACTAAATATAAAATAATTTATTATAAATTGGGGACCAACTACTGTTCCTTTGTAATATACCAGATATTTACCCATATAAAAAACATTTTATTATTATTATTCAAAATTAATTACTAAATTTAAAAGGAACATATTTGGAAAAAAATGTTTTGTACAATACAATGTAGACAAAAAAACTATCATCTAATTAACTCTTGGCGGTATTAAATACATAATTTATGATTTTAAATGCAAACGAAATAATGCACATGATTTTTTTTCCTTCAAACTAGATTGAGAATAATAGCTAAAGTAAGGAATATTGTGATGAAGGAACGTTGTGTTGTGGTAGAGACATAGATCAAGAAAGGAATGGTTAATTGGTTTGATCACGTGGAGAGGATGGTTCATAGAAGATTAACGAAATAAATTTACAAGGCGAGGTTTATTGGGTAAGCTGTTAATGGTTTTCCTAAACGAACGTATCTCGGCCAGATTCAGAACATTCTGGAGAAAGGCAACAGTCAAACGTATCCGTAACTGAAGAGCATGAAAGCGCGTATGAAAGTAGACGAAGTGAAATACGTATGTCAGGATCGTACCAGGTGGAAGGATGCAGTCTCTAAAACTTATAGATTAAAGACCTTTTTTTATCCACATTATGTTCAAATGTCTTCTTCCTCTTGTGACATCGACGGAAGGACTACTTTCAGATTCCTACAGGATTACTCGTAACAACGATATTAGTTTTCTCAAACATTACGTTGTTTTCTCGAATTACTCACAAAACAGCTGTTTCAAAAATTGACAAAAACATTAAAAGGTTACAATGAATAGAAGTTATGGTTATAATGGTTAAATAGTGATGACATTTTAACCACTGTCAAGTTTTTTACCAAACTAGTTGACTAGAGCAAGTCGTCTTAAGTAAAACAGAGAAATAAATTTTAGATTAGAGTTTAGGTAATATAACTGGCTGCGCATAGTTCTTTCTGCTAGAATCTCGATATTTGCACGGAACACACCCACGTATAATAAAAAGAAACAGAGAAAAAGATAGGAAAGCTCACCTACGGGTTACCTACATCTTTTTACTTATAACGGGACATCAGTTTATTTACGACTAGCTGTGTGACCGCGGCTACGCCCGCGTTTCATATATATTTCACTGCGTTTTAATTTTTTTATACAGAACCGCGGGCACACAGCTAGCAATTATATAACACTTCATTACTTACATCGTGGCCGGCTTTAGTGAGATGAGTGACGTATCCCTCACCGAGTATGGAATGACTCCGCGATGGATAAGGGAAAACTAATAATAATTTATAACAACCGCATAAATCGAAACCCGATAACAATCCGGTCAAGACTATTATTAAAGAGGATAACATTGTACCAGGACACACGTCTACACGCTATGATAGATGGACAAAATATGAATGGTAAAAACCTTGTGTCATTATAACTCGTAGAAAATATATAACTATATTTTTTATTCATGAATTGATAATGATTTTAAACAACATTGTAACCAGATTTTATTTCTATATTTTATGTTTTATAAATCGCAAACTAAAGAGGACATGCGGTCGGCGATGGATTTTAAAAGTAAGTATTTTGGAAATCTATTGCTATCGCGTTGCGACCAAACAAAGAGTTATAAACACGAAAGGGATAATAGCAGCTCAGGCTGATTTTATCTATGCAAAATAGACGAAAACATCACATTGTGGTACCCTGTTTCCTCCTCAAAAACTAAACCGATTTTTAATAATTTTTTTTCAGTTATAGAATAAGAAAGACTTTGACTATGCCTCTACGTCTGCTTTTTTAAATTTTACTCATCAAATTTTTTTGAGGAACGTCTGAAAATGACGGTAAAAATCGACTATTTTTTTCATTTTCCAAGGCTCCTACAATAACTAATTTATGTATAAAATCAAAACGCGGGGATGGCGTGTTGAATATATATTATTTGGTATAAAAATATTTACTATAATGCTATAATCCAGGGAGGAAACAGGGGGCTACGTTTGTATTGAATAAATGCCGCTAGCATATCCTCTTTTTTTATTTTATTATGCACAGCACAGTGACTGCACTGGACCTGATGGTAAGTACACTACAATCCAAAACAGCGGCGACTGACACTGAACAGAATTCACTGCCAGTCACCGCTGTCATGCTGGCCTGCTTAAATACCTCTTCACGCCTCTTTTGAAGGACCCAATATCGTATGAAGGAGGGTACACGCTGACAGGAAGAGGGTTCCATAACCTCACAGTGCGATAAAAGTAAGTATCGAATCTTGTGAATAACTTAGTAACGAAGTCAGAGCATGTGTCCTTTTCAGTGGTGATCAACGTGGCCGTTTGCCGCTCTTAAGGGATTAGTTGTTTCTGTATTGCGTTGGCACTCCGTTAGGCGATACCTCAAGGCATAGCCATCAAGACATAGGAGTATCTCTTAAGGTATTATTTCTCGGCCCGGTACCGTATATACGTACATATGTATTTAATCAAAAAGTTGTTATTTTGGTATCACAAACAAACACTTCTATTTTATTTATTTGTTTAGATAAACCGACAAATAGTTTATTTTTATTACATATCGATATGAAAAGATTATCGTCGTAATGTTTTCATACTATGCATTTTATGGTGACTTGTAATTTAGATAATATCTGTTTATTTCTCGGAATCTAATATCTGAAATATATGTCACCATGACAAATACATTATTATTAAAGATTTCAAAATACTGATACTAATTCATAAGTTTTTTGTCATGTCCTGTTGACATACGATATATTGCCGATTTGATTACGGAATTAATAACGCAAATATTACATAACTCAAGTCATCATGACACGCGGAATTAAATCAGAATGGCGACAAATTATAATTATTTTTGTCTAAGTAATAAATAGATAATAATATATTTTAGGTTATTTGTAATTTGAAGTTAGATACCTCTGTATTAGACATAATATCTTATACTTAAACTGATCTCTATATATAAAAAAAAACGTTTATTTTATTATCTTTCGTTTTTTTTTTTTTTTGTATTGATATGGTCCTGTTTCAATATACGGTCTCGATGTGTTTTTACGTACTGAAATCCGAAATTTCAATCCATTTTTCTGTAAAGTGTTCGATTTTATGTTATTTTATTTTTGGTTTGATCTCAATCTAAAAGTTAAGATTCGATATTCAAAAGACATCGGTTAGTGGTTTTGGAGAAATTAAAAAATACGCTGTTTTTTTATGATTGCCTACGTGTAACAACACTACACAGACCACAAGCTATATTAAGGTAGATAGTGTAGGTACCCCCTCCCGGATGTTAATTGCTTCTCTTTGAGAGGCGGGCTAAGAGGTGAGTGTGGAGAGAGCCTGTGGGTCAGGCATCGGTATTCTCCCCCCCCCCCCATCCCCATTGGGCTTGCCGCAGGGGGCGACGCGGTGCATGCCATGGCGATCCCCTATCGCCCCCATCTCGAATGCGGCGGGCGGCTCCGAGGGGTTTTAGTGGGTATTTCCGGACGCTTCACGTCCGTGTGAGTCCCACATTGGTGCAGAGACGTCCTTCCGCGCCCCCTTACCCAATGCATTGGGGGACTTCGGTTTCAGTAATGCAATCGGTAAGGGTAGTGCGTAAATGCATTTGCCCTCGTCAACAAAAAAAAGGTAGTGTAGGTACCAACTACTGCACAAAAACGCAAGATGCGCTTTTGGTTCGATCGCTTCAGTCTTGTAATTTTTATCTCAGCCACCATCTCCATGGACTACCGAAATCGACAATATATCAATTGATGTCTACATTGAAGTATAGTTGGAGTATCGAGGACAATTAAATTACATTTATAAATCAGTAGCCTGTGCTTTCGGTGAAGGAAAACAATTTGAGGAAACCATAGCATTTTATTAATAATGCCCGCTTTAGTAGTACCATCGTCAAGTTTGAAAACCAGTCGCCATTCACCAATATGTGTGCTTCGGCAGCATTACTTGAGAACCAGAATCTAGGCTTAGTGTCAGGCGTAGTGTTTACCATCCTGGACCACATCGTCAATTAACATCAGGTGAGGTAGTGATCAAAGCATGGTGTCTATACCGTGCAAAAAGAAAGTTAAAGCCTGTAGTAAGAAAAATTATGAAAAGAAAATCCTTAAATGTATTATGGCATCATTGTTACGATGATTATTAATGTTCAAACTACTTAATACAACAACCACTCTAACTGTTGGGTTCATAAACTGGCAACACGGCTTTACATAAACACCTTACGTGTCCTCGTGTGTCGCCATCTTACACCGGTAGCAGCAATATCGTGCCCGTTTAATAGTATAAATATCAAAACGGAATTGTGCAATATTTGGAACCAGCTACGTCCCGGGACACAGGAACGGCTATAGAAGGTTCAGATGAGTAACTGTGTGGCAAGTCAGTTTTATGATCTATTGTTTTAAAACCTAAATTCAAAATCTAACGAGCTATCGAATCACACACTAACCATTTTTCTTATGAATGGTATTAAGCAATATGGTTGACATCACTTTTTTTGTTAATTGTTGTTTGAAATGGTTATCGTAACTCACGTTTTTTAGAAGTGGTAAATATTTATGAAATACATATATGAACAAATAGATATCATCAACATTGTTCACGATGGATTTTCATGAAGTAGTTCCTTCATCGATACTAGGTTTTTGTATTTCAAAGGTATAAAATGTAGCAAAAAATATACAAATAACACAGTACAAATAAAACACATTTACTTATTTTTATAAAAATGTAATTAATAACTTACATATTTTTCTTATTTAAATCATTTTTGGTTTTGTACAGCAATTTAAACAAAGAGTACTTTATAATTTTGATAATTGAAAAAATTACAATGGTAATAAGTACAATTAAGTCTAAATATAACTTTTGGTACCAGGACACCAGTAGGACAGGAGAGCGTAGATGCGAAGCGCCTCGTGTCCGTACCACATGTTCTATCCAATGCACTAGTTCCACACCAGGACTAATCGGTCGGTCATGATATGCCATCGAGAGCTCTTTAACTTTTTCACGATACCTGAAAAATTACGAATTTATTTAAAAGTTCGATTTATATTTTCGAACTAAATGCTGTTGACCGAAAAGTCTGGACTGTTTAATCGATTTTTCTTTGGCTTGAGCTAACCCGAAACGTAAAATCGGCAGAATTTGCCCTTTTTTTGTCAAGGGGAATGCATTTACGCACTACCCTTACCCATTGCATTAGTGAGACGGCAGAATTTGCCCTAACTACACGTATAGAGGTTAAGGTAAAAAAGAAAGTCATAGACTCATGTCTATTACCTTGCCTCTCATATGCAAGTTAAACTTGAATTTATAATACGCACACGAAAGAAATAATTGATAAATGCCAAAGAGCCATGGAGAGAAGGATTCTTAACTTGAAACTCAGAGAAAAAAAACGACAAAGCGAAATAAAAGAAAAGACAAAAGGTTATTGATGCGTTAGCCCACTGCAACTTAAATGCAAGTGGGCTAGTCACATTGCACGTCAGGATAAAGAGAGATGTATGGATGAATGAGAACAGCCCAAGATAGGAAAACTTGGAGTGAAATGGAGGAGGCCTATACTCGTCAAGAGGTCCTTAGGTAAAATTATATTGGTTGAACTACCTAACTAACTACGTTGTTCAAACTTAGCAATAGAATAGTTATTGGCATAAATGCCAGGTTTAATAGTTGACAGGCTAAAAAAAAACCACTATTATTACTAAGGAATTAAAGAGACTTAAATAAACATTACTAGTTTTGCTTATAAAAATTAAATAGAGAAATGTAAATGATGTAGAGACAGTCCTTTTAGAAAATTGATATAATGGTTTCGAATTTTGCATATTTGTACATGATTATTATCTTTTGAATTACTGCAAAATTTAAGAATGCAGGGGGTGCAGCAAGTCAGGACGTATTCTGAGTCTTAATTTTGTAAGAAACCTTGAGATCCGTAGTTACCCTTTCGTAGGCCTTAGAGAAAATTCGACGAAATTTTATTCTTAGATGGTAGCTCAAGTGGATGTCCGCATTACTTTAGTGGCCTTTGCTAGAACTTCCACTCTCATGCCAGAGCGCCTTAAATACACATGTTAAAAGTTCGTTAAAGTTATTAACGCCTTCTCGGTAAACAGAATTTAATCACTTCAAAAAGTAACGCCTCTAGTATTTGTGTACTTTATAACAAATGATACGTATCCTAAGATGAAATTATTACCTCGAATTTTCAAGAACTTCTTTTAAAGCTATTTTTAAATTTTTAGGAGTGTCATAGTTCATGTCTACTCGTACACCAAAACCTTTGTTGATTACTCTTTTAACATTATTGAATTGATCAGCCAGCAGTGGTATTCCTATAACAGGAACTCCGTAATGTAAACTCTCCGTTATAGATAGAAGACCACCGTGAGTTATGAAGAGAACACAATTAGGATGGGCTGAAAAAAACCAAAACCAATTATAAACATTTTTTAAATGTCTTTTAAAATTGTTCTTATTATGGTGACAAGGTGAACCGACGACCTGGTAAAGGTCGCGGGAATCCACTGGATGCGGGTGGCATAAGACCGGTCGTCCTTGAGATCTTTGGGGGAGATCTATGTCCAGCAGTGGACGTCTTTTAAATCGATGGATGGGAGAGTTATGGCTGAGAAAGTGGAATTAAACTCAATATGCTGTACATTGTTAAAATATTGTTTTTATTTAGTTATAGCAATTATAGTATACCTAATATACTATGCTGAGGCGCCCATTGTATGATATGGACATTATTTGGTAAATCAGGTAGCACTTCTTCGAACTTCCAAATAACTGTCTGTTTCAATTCACCAAATACCTTTAACAAATCTTTCTTCATAACCATAGGGAGCGTTTTACTTTCCAATACTGTTCCAAGACTAAAATAAATTACTCCATTTGTTGCGTTATCCATTAAAATTTCGAGTTCCTGAAAATTATATTTTTTTTTATTAATATGTTCAATTTTATATTTCTATGGAATTTTATAAGACAGATAATACGTTCATTATTGAAGTAATATTATATTTTGAACTATTGTTGTTATAGTAATATTATTTTTTAGTTGGTTTAGTTGGAAAACATGCAACATTTACTCTTTCATTTCTGTCCTCATAAGTAGTAAATGTATTATAACTTATGAATGCAGACATTTTGAACTTTGTTATAAGCTACAATTATTTCTTACCATCAGGTATATTGTATGTATGCTTGCTAATTATATTTTATAATATAATATCTAGAATATCTATAATATAATAGAATATTTTATCAGCTAGTTTCTTAAGTTCACCATATCATTCTTAATTTTAGATAAGGATTTTTAAGAGATCTAGACAAAATATAAATATTGCCCTTAATATATTCTAGATTATAGAGAATTCACTTAGTAGCTAACGAATATCCGACGAATTCAGTCTTAGTTGATATTAGTATAGAAGGCATAACTCCTAAAATATGTTGTAAAAAGAAGCTCTTGTATTTAATCATATTATTACCTCCGGTAATGGTTTGATTTCATCGCTTATATGGTAGCCTCCAATTGGTTTATAATTTTTTGTGGTAGATGGATAGCCAGACCTAAGGTCGCGTCAGAATTCCCTAACATTAGGGAGGCGTTGTATCTTATTTCCTCTAGAGTTGGCAGAGTGTGACCTCGCATTTCAGTAGCAGGTCCAAAAGCATTTTTGTATACTTGTTCTTCTGTGTTTAAAATAAATCTATAAAAAATAAATGGATAGGAATAGAAAAAAGCCTTTAATTCGTTATGAAATATCAAACATGCTTTTTTATTTTGTTTAACATATTTCAATTTATACATTATCATCATATCAGTCGAAGTACGTCCAATGCTGGGCATAGGCCTCCGTTAAAGATTTCCTCAACGACCAGTCTTGCACCACTCGCATCCAGCGGATTCTCACGACTTTCACCATATTATCGGTCCACCTTGTTATAGGCCTACTCACGCCGTGTCTTCTGGTACGTGGCCACCATTCAAGAACTTATTGGTCCCATTGGGCATTGGTTCTACGAGCAATGTGGGCAATGTCCGTAGCCTACTTCCAAGTGGAAGTAGAAGAAACTAAAGTTAGTTTGGCAATTCTTCGAACAATATATTTGTTTCGTCTTTGTTTGTTTGTGTGTTTTTGTTTGTTTGTTTGAGTTACTTTGAGCTCTTCGTATGAGACCTGTTGTAAAAGATCACGTCTACTACAACAAAAACTAGTCTATCAACATACATTTTTAAAAATTCCAATAGGAGCAAATAGTTTCAATTTATTCGTAAAAATATTTTTTTGTATTAAAGATGACAAAGGAAATGTATTGTCTATGGTATACAATTAGAACTGTGAATTGGGATTCAAATGAAAAAAAAAAAAATAGTGTGCGCAATTGCACGTGGTAGAAGTAAAACCTAAAAAAAAAAATGTGTTACCCAACCTGGGTCCGTACCTCTGATCTTTCAGTCCTACCGTCCTTGGGACACGCGGATTAGTCCACCGGACTAACCACGCTCGTAAAAACTTAATGAACAAATCCAACCTTTATCAGAAACGTACTGTCGCTTTTTCATTTCATCGACTTTCAAATCAAAACGATGCTAAATAAGCTTTCATTTCAAAGAGATACAGTACAAAAGTACAATTCTCGATAACAGAACTGTACTTATGAAAACATTAATTACTTCGGATCCATTTTATCGATTGGAGTGTGATGATGGCTTAGTGGCAACGTAGTGGGATACTAAATCAATTGACGTAGGTTCGACTCCACCTACCCTATAATGAGCCTGAAATTTTGATGAAGTTAAAAATTATAATGAAACCATAGCATCGTGGTATGGAATGCTCTAATTCCCATGAAATATAAAAATCTACATCCATGAAATTCAAAAATCTGTCGCCAAGAATCTATAAATGTGTTCTGGCAGGTCTAGCTTGCTTACAATCTTAGAACACATCGTACGTTAATATTATAGAGATAGTTATTAAAACATAGGAAAACGAACTGTGTGAACAATCAACTCACAGCTTGGCGATTTGTAAGTTCAAAACGATGAGCAGTTCCTTCGTTCGATCGAAGAAATTAAAAGGCGATTCGGACGAGGACATAACATCAGGCGTGTAAGCTGGATTGGGGACTTCATCAATAAGCGATAGTACCAAGGAATGTGGTTCCAATGATGAGGACCATATAAATGGACAGTTGAATACAGCCGAGAACCTGAAATTTTAAAACAAAGTTTTTTTTTTAATTCTTGTTACCTAACAGATTATTATGAAACATAAAATCCTGGATACTCCGTGATCAGATACCCAATATTATAAAATAATATAACAAACTGTATTAAGTGAACATGCGGTCGGAAAAGTATGTATTTCAGAAATCTATTGCTCTCGCGTTGCTCCCCAAAGAAAGAATTATAAAATACGAAAGGGACAACTACAGCTCGGTCTGAATTTACCTATACAAAATAGATGAAAACATCATTTCATAGTACCCTGTATCCTCCTCTAAAACTCAACCGATTTTTAATTTTCTTTCATCAAATTTGTTTGACGAACGAAATTTTTTTTTTTCATTTTCAAAGCCTCCTAGTTTCTACAATAACTAGTTTATGGAAAAAATCAAAACGTACAGGCATGGCAGTGGTAATATGGTAAAAAACCATACTGGATAACCAGGGAAGGGACGTTTCTATGTAATAAATACCGCTAGGTTATTCTCTTAAATCCCTAGGCTTGTATCGATTACGAAGGTTTGAGAATTATGGACCAAGTAAGAAATAATATGATGAGGAAATGTTGTCCTATGGTAAAGTATGTAGATACAAAGATAGAGAAAAGTTTGCTTAATTTGTTTCAGCACTCAGAGGAGATGGATAGAAGAAGTTGGACGAAACAAATTTACAAGGCGTGGGTGATTGGGCAAACTGGTAACCTAACTGAACCTATCTTGATTAGATCGAGTATATTCTAAAAAAAGATCAGGACAAAATTAGCTATAACCGAAAAACGTTTATAAAAGCGCTCGTATGAAACTAGAAGAAGCGAAATACGTGTGTCAGGATCGCAGCTGGTGGAAGGATGTAGTCTCTACCTATCTTTTTATAAAAGAGTCATGACTTTATGTATAAATATAAATCACTAGCTGCTCTCCGCGGTTTTACCCGCGTAGTTCCCGTTCACTTGGGATTTTCAGAATAAAAAAACTATCCTATGTCACTAGATGGATTCCAAACTATCTCCGTTACCAAGTTTCATCTAAATCGGTCCCGTAGTTTTTATGTTTATACGTTACATTCAAAAATACAAATCTTTTTCTTTATAATATTATTATTATTATTCGAAAAAGGGGCTATGCAGGCCTAAACAGTCCTGTATCACTGCGACCTAGTCAGATCTATTGTGATCGCCCCTATATTGCTAAACCTCACTGCCTAGACCTACAACCTGAATATACAGTAGGATCTTTTTGGCAGAGAGCGTCTGTACCTCCTCCGAGAACAACGCATGTTTACCCAGAATTCGGTTACGTATGGGTATTAATGGATCACATTCACACAAGATGTGCTTTGGTGTTTCGTCTGCTATTTCACAGAACCTGCACTCTCTTGTGTTCTGGACCGCGATGTTGCGCATATGCTTGCCCAAACAACAGTGCCCAATTAGTACTGTCACTAATACTCGTAGCAGATTCCTACTGAGCATCAGGACTTCTTCAGCTTTGCGCTGAGTGAATGCTCTGATGAGCTCTTTGGAATGAATTTGTCCTGGCAATTTATTCCAGAATTCTATAGCCTTATAGGTATATTGGTTCCTTATGGTTATATTAGTATAAACAAAGTCATCTTACCCAGCATAAAGTTCACTATACATCCATTCAACAATTACAGCGTCAAAATCAACATTCGGATCTTGTATCATCTGTTGGACACCCTTATGTGAGATTGTGTCGTTGGTAATTTTTAATATATTATCAAACATATTTGGTATATTCATCAGTTCTATTTTATTATCTATTAGATTTTCTATTGTAAATTCTGGAGCTGAAAGAGAAAACTATAAGTCACTAATTATTTAACATTCGTTGTTATTAAATGAGTTAATCAACTACTATCTGGTAACTGTGTTTCAGCTTGCATATACAGTAATACCCCGCTTAGCGCGACCCCGTTACGAGCGGTTTCACTATAACGCGAATTTCAAATCTCGTGCTCAAATGCCTCGCATTACGCGAAAGAGTGCATATAAACATAATGTAAAGACAATAGATGTGTTTTTCCGTAAAAAAATAAGAGTATGTATTGCATAAAGTGTTCTTAGAATTAACGTGATTGATTAAAATGATTTGTATTTTTGTGTATTAAATTTTGACTATATTTAATCATAAACCTCGATATACGCGAATTTCAGTTAACGCGATTTTCTTCGGAACGTATCCCTCGCGTAAAGCGGGGTATTACTGTACGAGTAATAATGTTTTTTTGGGTTTATTGTATTGTTTTACCTCTGTCTCTAAACTGTTTAATGTTTTAAGTCTATTCCATATTATATCAACAAAATAACTAACTAATAATCTAACTAAGAGGTGTTTAATTTAATGAAAAACAACGGATTAAGTGAATATATATTAATAAAAAAATGTATTTCATTTTGGTAGGGTTGGAGAGACACCATCCCTTTTCTGCAAAACTAATGTTAGTGTAGATTTTGTATGAAACACACGTCGGCCATCGGTTCTACTAGTAATGTTCCCTATTGTCATATTCTAAATGATCATGAACTTGCAATGTACCTAACAAGAAAGCTCAAAGAGCAATGGAGAGGGCTATACTTGGAGTTTCATTGTGGGATCGAATCTAGGAATGAGGAGATCTGCAGAAGAACCAAAGTAACCGACATTGCCCGAAGAATTGCTAAACTTAAGTGGCAGTGGACTGAGGACATTGCTCGCAAAAACCGATGACTGATGGGAACGACGGGTTCTCGAATGGCTACCACGCACCGGAAAAAGTAGCATGGGTAGGCCGGCCTCCCACAAGGTGCACCGATGACCTGTTGAAGGTCATGGGAATCCGCTGGATGCGGTTGTAGATCTCATCGTGTAGATCTTTGGGGGAGACCTATGTCCAGCTGTGGTCGCCTTTGGGTTTGAATGGATGGATGGATGGATGAATTTCCGGTGAAGGAAAACATCGTGGAATTTTGACTGTTTATCTTTCTTTTCCTTCGTAATTGTTCTAATTTTTGTTTTTGCTCAAATTTTGCCAAAACGAATAGTAGTTAGTTTATACTTAAATTGAATAAAATATATTTTGATGTAATATTGAATATCAGTCATATAGATATCGTTATATCTTTCTTATCTGTGGATAAGGTTAACTATATACTTACAGAAATATATCAATTTATATTTTCTGAATAGCAGAATACAAAAGCAGCAATATCAATTATAGCCAAAGTCATATCAACATAAGTGACTGATGCAAAATTAGTAATATCCATTCAATAGGCGCAAAGACAGAAACTTCAAAACCTATTTTTTAAATGATGAACTTGTAGTATTCAGCGCTTCAGAATCTGATGATATTATCAATATTTACTTATAGTTGTAATTTGTGTTAACTAAATTGCTATATGTAACGTAGACAAGAAAAACATCTACTGGTTTTTCAACTGAAATGTATGATGCTCTCTTTTTGCTTCATATATCTCATATGTTACCTATTATGTAAAAAATCTAACTTATTTCGTCAAGAATTTCCAAATTTCTTGATACGTCTATTTGCCGGAGTTTGGCGGGTGGATTCTTTATAGGGTACGATGTGACGTATGTAACCTGAAAATATATACACAGTATTTAGTTTATTCTTTTGAAGTATACACAAAACGAACTATGTTAACATTACAGATCTGATTTCTCATAAAAGGGACAAGGTCATTTATTTCAATGCCTTTTATAATTCTGAAATGATCCAAGACCTTGGTTGCCCTAAGTATGCCATTTGTATTTTACCAGTATTTTAAGTCATCACCCCACTATTCCAAACTTCTCTGTATTTATTCTTTATCCTTGTTTTTCTGGCACCTTGAAACTGAAAATGCCACCTACTTTAGACAATCTAGAGTCATATCCTGCAAGTTATTGAATTAAAAACAAGAATTACATGATAGAGCAAAATCACGCTACGATCTCAAGTTATTTTAAATGACAATATGACCTACGATAAAAATAACAAAGTAAGCCTAGAGAAGTGGGTTTCAAGTTACGTTGTCAGTTGTGACAACTATTGATGCCTAGGACAAGTCTTGAATTTAGTAGTTAGTGAGGTCAGCATTAGAGCATATCCTGCCATTATGCCTGTATTATTTAGGTCTGGAGCCAACCTTGATGGACGTGATTAACATTCACCACCACCACCACGCTATCATTCTTAATGAATTGAATTAATTATAACCTATTTATTACCCTAGATATATATGTCTCTTTTGGTCGGGATTTAAATATATGTGATATCTTCTTCGTATCAGCAAAGTGTCAGACATTGTAATTACAGAAAGAAACAATACTTACATCATGACCGGCTTTGGTGAGATGATTGACATAACCTTCTCCGAGTATGGCATGACTCCGCGATGGGTAAGGGAATACGAGCAACAATCTATATCCATTGCACGAATTAAATGACCAAAAAATTCCGGTTAAAATTGTTAAATATAGCATTGTTGCTGCACACACGTTTACACATTGTTAAACGACTCACGCAATGTTGTTATCTAGAAAATTCGGATTATCTTCCTTTGCGTTATCAATGCAATATATCTGGTACTATTAAAGCTCTAACAGATACGCGGACCTTTTTTTTTTTTTTTTTGACGGGGGGAAATGCATTTACGCACTACCCTTATCTATTGTACTTAGGGGATCTAAGTCCCCCAGTACACTAGATAAGGGGCACGGAGTGACGAGCTCCGTGCAGTGTGGGACTCACCCGGGCGAGAGTCGCCCGGAAATACCCACTAAAACCCCCCGGGGCCGTCCGCTGCATTTGGGATGGGGGCGACACGGGGTGGCTTTCGCAAGCACCGCGTCGCCCCCTGCAGCGAACCCGCCGGGCCTCGTCGTGCAATGGCCCAGTGGGGATGGGGGAGTGTACGCACTTCTCAACCCCACCTCTTCGCCCGCCTCCCGAAGGAAGCATGACCTAGATGGTCAACCAGCCGGGGTACAGGATGAGTTTCCTGCCCCCCATAAAGATGAAGAAAATTGGGACAGATCAGTGGCGGGCACAGAGAAAGAGGGAAGAAACCCGCCACTGAAGAAGAGAATTGGGTCCCTCCCCTTCACTCAAACAGATACGCGGACCTGACATAGTATATCTTCGGACGACCGAACTGGCCGAAATTATCGATTTCCTCTTGGTTATAATTACGTACGGATGTCAAGTCTCAAAAATATCGAATCACGAAGATATAAAATTGCTATTTATGCCAGTAACGAACAAACTGACAGATACATACATAAGTGCTTTGGAGAGGTTAGATGAAAGAAGATTGAAGAAACAAATTTACAAAGAAAGGGTGACTGATCAACCTAGTAAGACTTTCTGGAGAAAGGCCAAGTTAAAAGCATCCGTAGCCAAAAAGCATGTATGAACACACTTACAAAAGTAGCATAAGAAGAAGCAAAAGACGTGTGTCAGAAGCCTAGCAGGTGGAAGGATCTAGTCTGACCTTATACATGTAGATATTACCTTTCAATTTTCATAATATGTAAGGTTTTTATAGAGGCATTAATATTGTCGCTACAGCAGTAGCAATTTTTTCGCGCTTCGATAGTGACGTCCGTGTCCTTCAGTACCAACCAGGCAATTGATAATTCCAGTTGTCAGCCGCATCATGTATGCGGTCTGGACCGCGTGTCTGTTACGGGGTTTAAGTGAGCAATTGTTTATAAAATAATTTTGTATTGGTTTCTCGGAAATGGCTGTATTGATGTGGCCTGGGGATTGAATATGTAGCTGATAAAAAATCAACATTTTGAGGTAGTTTCCACTTACTTGGAAAATTAATAACTCAAAAATGTTTTTACTTTTTATTTAAATATTTTTTTCATTGTTAAATATGAGCGTTTTTAGTTCAAATTCTATATTAAATAAATAAATTCAAATATTAAAAACAAAATATAATAATATGGCGTAGTTCTTTTAAAATAAAACACGAACTGTTCGATATGTACTATATTTACTAAATAAAGTAACAACAAACAACAAAAACGGCAGTTTAGACAGTTTTAACTAACTGACCGCCACGTTCTAACTATATGCGGCTGCACGTGTGCGAGTCCTTGGACCCGGGTTGCGCGGAGATAGCCTGCGAGGCTGAGTAGAGGGGTACGACAGTCCGCGCGCCGGTATTCAACCGTACCGTATTCAATTATAATCGTAGGACGCGCTACAATAATAACATTTTTATTGTAATTCATAACTTAATTGGCTTTAAAGAGGACATTTCACTGTTTCTTGAATAATTTTTAAGACCACCCACTCGATTCGAAATTATTAACGATTGTTATGAAGTTGATTATTAACCAAGAATGTCAAGAATATTAACCAAGAATCAGATTTTTTTTTCACATATTCAACAAATTTCCTGATGGGGGAATTATCCCAATATGTAATATCGATTGTTATATATACTTATAATGTGTTTCCAACCGTGACATTAAAATTGAATGTGTTGCTCTGAAAGAGGAACGTATTATTAAAAATAATTTGCAGTTAGAGAGTTATTTATGTCGTTTCTATAACAAATAACCTTACCTGTAAGAAAAACAACATTTCAAACTAATAATTCACAGTTTTTACAAATTACACACGTTTTTTTTTTGGAACCTAGCTAATGCTGTTGATCTGGAGGGTCTTTACGTCTTCACTGTAACTTTGGGGGCGAGTGTTGAAGGCACTCGCCGCAATAAAGTAACTAACACGATAACACACGTACAATTGTTTTATAATCCTTCGCCATCTTGTTTTGTTATTAAGTAGTTTAATCGACGAATATTGCTAGAGATAACGCGTGGGAAATTTAAATAAAGTGTCAACTACGTTTACATATAATATATATATGTCTGAGTGTTTAAAACTTCATAACTAAGGCTGGCGTGCATCATCTAAGCTTATATTTGACAAAAGTCAAATCCGTAGTTAAATCTACAGTTAGGCAAAAACGTGTTGCACCATCCGAGTTTAGCTTAAATTACGTCATAATTTAACTGTAACCACAAACCACGAAATTTGGGCGTTTAACATTTAAACCAAGTTTATTTCGATTGTCATGTCATCTGCCAACGATATTTAAGAGATTATTATTTATATTGTACAAAAATATGTCTCTATTGTAAGATATTTCGTGGGAATTGTCTTCTAGCGATGTTTTCTCTTTTTGTTTCAAGCTAATACCATCATTTTTTTTACATAAAATGTAAAATAAAATGTAAAATGTTTTTATGTTTATCATTAAGTGTTTGAAGACTTAATATTTTAGATTTTGTAAAGCTACTAATTTTATCCCTAAAACATAAACACGAATGAATAAGTAATAATACTCGGCAACAATAATAATTAAAATGTCTTTCATTAGGATATATATTACAGTAATAAATGTAAGACATATACTATCTTTTTTAATTCTTGATAAACTTACTTGGTTTTTACAGTTAATAGAATTTGATCCATAACGAAATATATCCAAAATTTTCGTTTTAGTCCAAACTGACAACAATAACAACACGTTTGTTATCTATTTGTGAATATTATTTTTGACATTTTTAACGATGTTACCATACATAAAATATTCTCCTTAATATTTATTAGGAGATTGATGTATCTTTCAACTGACAACCCTTTTAACTTTAACCCTTACTAAAAGTTGGGTTGTGCACTCGAAACTTTGCTACTGCTATGATTAAAGATATAGGAAAGATTAAGTTTACATTTAAACTTTACTATAACTGGACATTTCGTGCACTCCACCCTAAAAGTAATTATTTAGACGTGAGACATTTACTACGTATTGATATTTTAAATTGGTTTCACAACTCATCAATAGATGGCGATGTTTTACATTGTTATTGTTACTAACTGACGGTAATGTAATCAATACATGTACATTATTAATATTAGCTACACGACCACAGATGGCTCTATCGTCTACATGATAGCAAAACATTAAGATTATTATGCTCAATATAAAGTCTAGTTAGCAATTCTATGATTAGTCACAATCCTGTCTTCATGATAATATCGAGCGTGAAATAATTTTTTCGCGATGCCTAACACTCTTAAATGACGTCGATAGTTTCACCGGGTTTTACGGTGACCGCTTAAGAGAATACGCGGTCGGCATCAGATTTGAAAAGTAGATATTGCAGAAATGTATTGTTATCGTGTTGCGCTCCAAAGAAAAAAATATAAAACACGAAAGGGACAATATGAAAAACAGACGAAAACATCAGTTCGTAGTACACTGTTTCCTCCTTTAAAAAATAACCGATTTTTATTTTTTTTCAGGTATAGAATAACAGACTTTGGCCATGCCTTTACGTTTTATATATTATTTTTCGTCAAATTTCTTTGACGAACGTCTGAAAATGACGGTAATAATCAAGCATTTTTTTCATTTTTTTTTCATTTTTAAAACATCCTGGTTTCTACAATAATTGATTTATGGAAAAAATCAAAACGTACGCACATGGCGGTGGTAGGTATATATTATTTGGTTTAAATATTTACCATGATGCTATACCATATATTTACCATATTATCTAGAAAGGAAACAGGGGAGTACGTTTGTATGGGATAAATGCCGCTAGCATAACCTTTTAAGGTACAAGGATACCACAACGATAGAAATCTCATCTAAGAAAAGTCACTGTGACATGATAGCAGTCAGTGCTACAGTTTCCCCAGTTGAGGATCGAAGCACGTCTAGCAGTATTTTTAGACTCTCCAGATAGTTCATATTTTAGCATAAAAATTTATTTTTCTGTGACACTCAACACTAATATACAGTAGGGTTGCCATGCAGTAACTTATTACTTAAACAATCACGATACTTTGCACTAGAAAATGTAAAAATCTTTTTAACTGAATTAATAATAATTGCTAATTTTTAATGTGATTTAACAACTTAAATAGAGTCATGTTATTATCGTAGCCAATAGTACAAATACGTAATCCTCTTCTATAAAAAAAAAAACTTCTGCTGTCCTGAAATATTCCTTACAATAAAACGACATGATGGTCATCAGCATAAAAAAGTAAAAAAAATAAAACATTTTTCTGGACAACTAACGCTTGAGCAAATTGAAAAAAAACAAGTATGCAGCTATGGGAACTGTCGACAGAAGTGAAGAAAACTTGAAACTTTAGAAAAACTCTTTTTTTATTGTTCAAATTTCATAATTCGTTAATTTAAATTATTAACTATCATTTGACATGGTACATTTTTCTGGTCTACAGGCTCTCCGAGCAATAAATATCTACATTTTCATATAATTTATTCACAATAAAAACATAGAATAGGCTGTGTAAGTATAAATTTATAGCAGAGCGTCAGCACTTAAACGCCATCTTATCCTTATCTTATCTATTCCTTATGTCGAATATTGAAGCAGCAGATGAGCACTTGTCAACAGAGCGAAACCTACTGCCGAGATACAGGGAATCCTAGTTTGGCAGGCAGATGTGTAAAATCATTAAGTTATTCTCCCAAAACTTCTGTGTTTATTTTGATAATGTATAAGATTGTGTGATTTTTTGGTCTAATAATTTATTATTATCTTATACTTCACATACTATAGCATGTTAACGGCTGGCGTCATAGCATTGGTAGCGCAACATTTTTTACCCTACCGAGAGAATCCATCAACGTCTCAAAATTATTCACTTAAAAATCGAATGTTTTCCTGTGTGTCATATAGTTTCCGATTTTGCCATATTAGCTCATTAGGTGGCCAAAACGTTATCATGACACGGTAACGAGATTTTTATTTAAATATCGATAATAATTGTTATCAGTATATGCTGACTCACGTTTCAAAATTTGAGGCGAAATAATGCTGCATCTCATTAATAAATATTTAAAGAAGTACATTAATGTTGTTATTAAAGTCGTAAATCAAACTAAAAATCGTTTACATATTCAAAATTGTCAAAAAAAGTCATTAAAATCATGAGATCATTTCTTTTTTTTTCCCCACTGTATTTCTAACAAAATATTTCTGTTATGTATCGTTCTTTGTCTATCTTTTGTCCTTAAGTAAATGTAATTATATGATCATAACCCTTAACTTATTAATAAACTTAATAAATGAATAATATAGGATATTGTTCAAACTTTTTAAATACAGTACGATTACACACATGTAATTTTACAAAAACACACACACATGCGAACACACCGAACATGCGTGCGGGAGCACTTACAGAAAACCAAAGTATTTGAATTAATTTTTTGAATAGATTTAAAATAGTGTATTCAACATTGATATATTATATAGAAAAAAAATATCATTGGTAATACATCTATGTATTAGATGCTACGTAGTCTTCTATATTTTTTGTTTCAATGTAATTTATAAATTTAGGGTTGATTAATTTGTCAAAAAAATTTATATAAAATATATTCTATTCTAAATCTAGTTTTTTTTACACACATAATCATTCAAAATATGAATGTGTGTAACCCTAAGGCGTGGTTAAAGGAAAACTTATTTTACTGTTATTACTTGCTAGTATTAACCCCTTGAGCATTAACCTGGTCTTTACGCCAGCTTTTCTATTGTCTCATTTTTATGGGTAATCGACCTATTAATTAAGATTACACAAATAAATATGATGTCATATTAACAACATTTATAGTAGCGTTCATTGATAATAGAATTTACAGTATGAGTAATAATAAAAGGCAAATTTACTTAATCATTTCCGCTTGAAATCACATCGTCATATCGTTATTATTAATAAATCTAGCTGTGTGCCTGCGGCTGCGCCCGCGTTTTATATATTCTTCACTGCGTTGTAACTTTTATACGGAACCCTAATACTTTCTTTAAGACTAGGATGAAGTAAAAACATTACTCATAAATTCAAGCACTCGCTCGTAAAACTGTGCATGGAATCGGATTTTCTTCCATTTTTATGAGTTTTACCCGGAACAAACAGATAGGCAGACAAAAATTTTAAATTTGTATTTTTCGTATTGACATCGTATAATTCATATCTATTTAAAAAAAAAAAAAAAAAATTTCACATTACAAACAGACACTCCACTCCATTTTATTTATTACTATAGATTATTTAAGAATGAATAAGCATGATTTGTTTTTTCAAATCATGTTTACTTCTAAACAGCAATAAAAAGGAGTATTTTTATTTGATATAGTTATTATAAGCTAGAAAGTATAGTCAGTATGAATAAGTCCAAATATAATTTTTGGTACCAGGCTAACAGTAGTGCAGGAGAACTTAGATAAGGCTCGCAGCACGTCCGAATCATGTCATCCGCCCAGTGCACTAGTTCTACACCAAGACGCACCGGCCGATCGTGATATATCATCGGAAATTCTTTAAATTCTCACAAAACCTGCTATGAAATATTCGTTATCAAGTTATCAGAATGTCTGGTAAAAATCCGTAAAAGTTTAATGCTGGTTTGTCCTGGTTATTAAAGTTTTGGTTTTTAAAAACCCATCCATTTACAACCGACAATCTTCTCAATATAAGAATTTGGACATCAGCCTTAACTCAGACACTCAAGCCGAGGTTTGTACCACTTTGATAACCCTTGTGCTAGTTACCTTTATGGGGCTGAGTGCCTTCAGCATTTGCCCCACAAAGTCACGGTTAAGCTGTAAAAGCCGCCCCAGTCAACAGCGTCAGCTAGTTACAAAAGAAAATAAAAATAATAAAAGGTAAAAGGATGAGGAAATGATACATTTTAAATAAAATAACTAAATAAAACTTATTGGGTCCAATTTATTAATTTGTTGTCAACTTTTTTTAAATATTTCTGGTGTAAAGTATGTCTTAGAACGAAATAATGAAGGTTACGTTTATACACAAATCATTGTTACTCTTTTAAAATTTATAAATTTATTAGCAAATAATAATATTCCTGTAACAGGAATTTCGTTATGTAAATTATCTATTATAGACAGAAGACCACAACGAGTGTCAGAAAAAGACACGCAATGAGGACGAGCTGAAAGGAAAATTATATAAATCAATGAACGTTCACTACAAACGGTGTATATTAAGGCGCCATTTTGAAAATAAATTAAATAGTACTGATATAGCCGTAATCTATTAGGTTTAAATTAACTGATTTGCTTTAAACAATTTGCAGGACAATATTTATCAATAAAAGGAATTTTTATTATATTTGACCATGTCCAAGGTAACTAATTACCAACCCGTAAATATTACTGTAGAAACAAGCAGTACCTATTGCAATATAAGCTTTACTGGTATACATTATAAGCTATTAATAGAGTTTCACGGATTAAACCTATTTCATTCCTGTTTTAGTATGAAGTATTGCGGTTATGATTAGCTGGTAATTTAAATCGTGGTAAAATAGTTATGCAGAATTCTCCTATTTTTATACACACTGTTTATATTTTGATCTTGCATAGCAAGTATCGTCTAGGTATGTATTTGCAATCTTTAATTGTACAAAGAATTTCTGTGGAAATAGAAACCATATATGTATTTAAACATGTAGAAATAATCAAATTACCACTTCAATAAGTGGTCAATCAGTAATATGATTTTTTTATTTATTCGAAATGGCAGTTAGGAATGTGTGACAATGTCACAGGGAATCGGGCATGTAAGCTGGCTAACGAGTTTTCGTCAATAAGAAATAGCACCAATACAGTTGGAATCAACAGAATGTTTTTTTTTTTTCTTTTTACTTGCCTTCTCTTTCTGGTTCTGATATTAAATATCTACTATATATTTTTATTTGAAAAGCAGTATCATTTGTATCACGTGTATGGTGCATACACATGGTGCTCTGTGTATGCAAGCTTGTCAAAGTGACTGTATAGCACCTGATAGTAAGTATGTTATAGCCCAAAAAACAAAAGGTATCGTCGGTGACAAATTCCATCAGTAGTTACCGCCAACATGCTCGCCTGCTAAGATACCTTTTTTTCGTCTTCTTTGAAGATCCTGATCTTATACGAAAGAGGGAGCATGCTGGAAACTACTCCATTCCACATCATCACGGTACAGCAGAGGTAAAAATTTACGAATTTATTTTTGCATGCCAACATTGAGTCCATAGGATCTTTGCGATTCCATACGCCAACCTGGGTAGTTATACTGTGGTATACGAGTAAGTAATAACGATGTAAAAATGATATAAAGATGTAAAAATAGAACAAAACTTTTGATTAAATCAAATTAGTGTGTTAATGTGAATATGTTTGTAATACTCAGGTGAAGGAAGTACCAGGCAAAAATAAAAAAAAATGGATAAATACGTTATAATCAAAGTATTTTGTTATCGAATTACTCTATGAAATATTTGTTGTCTTAATATATCTTTCCTTTTGTAAGTATAGTGATATTATAACTAATTTCGAAAATCCAACAATGCAAAATTTTACGTAAAACATGATAAGATTTTAATGTCAGACGATATTGATATCTCTTGAGTAATTTATCAGCTTAATTAACACCATTCTGCAGACAAGATGTTATCAAAGCTTAGTAATTATAAACCTAGATCATTATGACGTGCAGAATGTTAAACCGTTAATACTAGGCATATACATAAGATTACTACTCGTATGTACACCGTATTATTGAAAGCTATCAATCATTTTAAAACGGGTCAGTTTAAAGTTTTCTATTTTAGTTGCATTCTATTAGTTATATCGCTAGTTGGATTTAGAGAACCGATTTACACGATTCTTTTTTAATCACAGATTCAATGGTCAAGTTTTAGCTAAATTCAAATGTTAAATCATAAGGATGAGTATATAGGAAAACTAATCACAATTCTGGTCCTTCCTTACGTGATATAAAAAGCAAGCTTAATGTTCGTTAATATACTGGTACAGAGCATAAACAAAATAAAACATAGTATTAACAAAAGTATCATTTATTTGGCTTCGCTTTACAAAAAAGTCGTACAAATAACATATTTATTTTGTCTTTTTACTTAAATCATGTTTACTTTTAAGTAGTAGAAATTTAAGACAGTATTTGATTATTTTAATGAGTACTAAAATAATAAATATAATAAGCGTAATTAAGTCTAAATATAGTTTTTGGTACCAGGGCACCAATAGTGCAGGAGAGCGGAGATGTGACGCGCCGCGCGTCCGAACCACGTGCTCCACCCAATGCACAAGTTCTACGCCAGGAGACACCGGCCGATCGTGGTAGACTAACGAGAATTCTTTAACTTTTTCGCGATACCTGTAATGGTTATAATGTTACCAGGGTTTCTGACAAAGAATTTATACAAGTTGGGCACTGGTTCATCTGGGTTTATACAATCTTCTTATTATAAAAGCTCGGAAACTCCACTTTAACTTAGAAACATAAAATAAAAGATGAAAAAGAAATAAAACACTTAAATGTAACTTATTATATAGATGCTTAATCTTCACATATTAAGACGATACTTTTACCAATATATTAATTTATTACCTCGAATTTTCTAGCACTTCTTTCAAGGCTATTTTCAAATTTTTAGCAATATCGTAGTCCATATTTACGCCTACACCAAAACCTTTGCTGGTTACCCTTTTAACATTGATAAACTGATCAGCAAATAGGGGTATTCCTATAACAGGAACTCCGTAATGTAAACTCTCTGTTATAGATAGAAGGCCACCGTGTGTGGCAAAAACAACGCAATTAGGATGAGCTGTAAAGAAAATTAACTGTATAAGATTTATAATTAAATTTACATTTCTCAAAACTATGGATATTGTAGCACAATTCTTAAATGGTTTAAATAAAACTGTAGCAGCTGTAAACTTTAAGGCATTTATGAACTTCTCAATTATTATCTTTTCAAATATATGAAGATCAATAGTTACTAGTAAATGAGAGCAATCTGACAAATCAGTACGTGCAATTATACTGACCCAAAATACTCTGCTGAGGTGCCCATTGCACGATATGGACGTTACTTGGTAAATCAGGTAGAATCTCTTCGAACTTCCAAATAACTGTCTGTTTCAATTCACCAAAAGTCTTCAACAAATCTCTCTTTAAAACATTTGGCATCGTTTTACTTTGCATTATCGTACCAAGACTAAAATAAA
Source organism: Samia ricini (assembly GCA_014132275.2). Taxonomy (NCBI): domain Eukaryota; kingdom Metazoa; phylum Arthropoda; class Insecta; order Lepidoptera; family Saturniidae; genus Samia; species Samia ricini. The sequence goes on along the minus strand of AP028163.1, from coordinate 38,828,547 downwards.
TCACTCCATTTGTTGCTTTGTCCATTATTACTTTTAAATGCTAAAAAGTCGATAATAGTTAATTAGGTACTCAATATAGTTTACAAAGCCATTTACTTTGTAGAAATTAAATTATAAAATGCAGTATCACCCCATTTGTTTTTTTTAATAAAATATGTACCTATACATGTATAGCTAAAATTGTTATCTGTTGCGATTCAAGAGAGTTTAGCTTATAATTACTATGCTATTAAATTGCTATCCATACGCATAACATTTTAAAAAATTGTAAAATATCTATGATTACCTCCGGTAATGGTTTCGCTTCGCCAATTATATGGTAACCTCCGATTGGTTTATAATTTTGTGGCAATCGAATTGCCAATCCTGAGGACACATGTGAATTCCCTAACATAAGGGATCCGTTATATTTGATTTCTTCTAGAGGAGGAATAGCACGTCCTCTCTTTTGAACTGCGAGTTCAAACGCGTTTTTATATGCTTCTTCGTCTCTGTTTACTGTCAGCCTATAAATATTAAAAAGTCGTTTATCAAAACAATTTATTTATTCACCATGCATTAATGGAGTTGCTCAGTAAATCAAAGCAAATTTTCACTTCCGATATTAAAGAATATCTTCTTTGTCGGCATCACTCTTGACAGAGTGAGTAGTCGTGGTCATCACTTCGGATCAGGGAACATAAATTAACCCTATTAAATAGGAATTCTTCGAACTGAGTAATATTATGATAGTACAATCCAAATACAGTACGATGAGAAACAAAAAACACAATTAGATCAATTTGCAAATATCATATTACAAACTAATAAACAGTTGAATTTACTTGATATACCTCAGTATTATGCGGGATAGTCAGTAATTAATTTATAAGTAAGAAGATAGTAGTGATCGTCAATATATCCGAATAGTCTCTAATCAAACTAACAGTTACTGCATGAATAAAAACCATATGATAGTGTAAATTCAGAAGTTATTAACTTACCGTTTGAAATATTTGATGACCATAAAAATAAACAATTCCTTCGTTCGCTCGAAGAAATTAAACGGCGGTTGAGAATCTGACATATGATCAGGTGTATAAGCTGGATTCGGGCTCTCATCGATAAGTGATAGTGCCATTGCATGTGGCTCCAAAGATAAAGACCATATAAAAGGACAGTTAAATACAGCTGAGAACCTGAAATTATGTAAAAATGTTTGATTGTTTTTTACTAATCTTGTATCGATACTCTTGATTTCGCTTGTATATATTATTTATATTACTTTTCAGATAAAAGAAACAATATATAATATTTCAGTACATACCCAGAATAAAGTTCACTGTACATCCATTCTACAATAACAGCGTCAAATTCAACAGTCGGATCTTGTATCATCTCTTGTACATATTTGTCAGTGATTGTATCATTACTTGTTATAAACATTAAGTCTAGTATATTTGAAAGACTCGGTATTTCTATTTTCATGTCTATAATTTTTTCTATTGTATATTCTAAAACTGAAATAGAATGTTACATTTATAATAATTAATTTTGACTGTCTCCTTTAAATGATGCTTTCAGTTATAAGGTAAGATTGTGTAAAATAACCTTTCAAAATAGTTATCATCTATTTTAGAAGGTTCACATACAAGACACATATTTACATTTATTGTACATTTTCGAATTAAGTTCACTAAGGGCCAATTTTTTGATCCGTAGTCAACTCGAGAAAATGGTCAGATTTGTAACAAATGGTTAAAATAATGCCCTAATGCGTTTTTTGAAACATAGTTAAGCTAACTATTTGTCAAAAATGTGACTATTTGTTACAAAATTTAACCATTCAACTCAGTCGGGTTAGCAAAATGGCGGATGGTTAACTCCAGTGCGAACAGCTGTTTCATTGCTTTTGTGTAACATTTGAAGTAGATAATTTGAAGTTTCATTATGTAACATTAATTTATATAAAATAATTTGTTAAATAATTACAACGTATTTATAAATTGCTATTTATTATCTTTTTCGTAATATATTTGTTTATGAATTTTGTTTTTCATAAGAATTCAGTATTCCATTATGTATAGTATATCAAGTTCGTACAAATATTTATTTGGCTTGTAAAATATATTAAATCCAAGAATTAAATTATAAAATCAAAGAATATTTTAGACAAGGCGAAATAAAAAAAAAGGTAATATCATTACAAAACTATCACAAGAAATAATAATGGACACAGATGTTCGAGAGTAGCTCGACCCTTTGTTTTTTGTAATATTTGTTCGACAACTCGAATTATGGACCATGACACATTTTACTCGGAATGATCATACAAAAAAAATTACCGGAATGAAAAGTATTCTATTATACAGTTCATTTTACTGGCAACATAAATAACTATTGCTAAATCTACTATAGATTTTGTCATCAAAAAACGCATTGTGATTATAACCATTGGTTTGTGTAATAGTAATAGTAAAATTGACAAATGGATATAGTAACTTTGACTACGGATCAAAAAATTGGCTCTAAGTCGTTTCTAGGCAGTGGATTTTGTATTTTAAGATATGGTATCCCCATACAGGGCACAGGAAGTGATAATGAATGTAACCACCATTTTATATAAGTTGACTTCATGACGGCGGACCATTTTACTATTGGAATTAATATGGAGGTATAGACGCCCAAGCATCACGGCGGTCTGGTGTCTGACTTTATCAACATGAAGCTTGACAGTCATTTTAACATTTAGGACGACGCCCAAAGACTTGACTTCGGTCGTCCAGGGGATATCAATGACTAAATACTTTACAGGATAAAATAGCTTATTAATGTGCACTCTGTCGAAAATTATACCGGTGCTCTTTCCCAAGATAATCTCTATACATCAGTTTTCGTACCAAGAAAGTTAACGACTCTTTCAAAGTTGAAAATCTGTTAACAAGCTTATGCTGTCCTGACAGTGTCAATTAAGAGGTAATTTCTTTAGGCTCAGTGTGTTGCAATCTTAAATCTTTGTACATAAGGAAGGTTGTAATCAAACAATGAACTATAGAGATAAGAATTATGAAATTAATTTGTATGAAAAATATAAATATGTAATGTAAAAAATAAATCAAACCTAATTTCTCATTCAATTCCAAATTTTTTGAAACATCTATCTGCCGGAGGTTTGCCGGTGGATTCATTATAGGATACGGTGTGATGTAAGTCACCTGGAAATAAAAATAAAATGTGAACACTTTCTGTCTGGTTTAGACGTATTAGTTATTTATATAATCATAGATAGCAATTTTGTGATAATTCTGTACCGCTTGCACACGCGCACACACACGCACACGCACACACACAAATAGTGTTTTATTTCCAGGTGACATACATCACATCGTATCCTATAAATACTCCAGCGGGAAACCGGTAGATAGATGTTTCAAAAACCTTGGGATTGAATGAGAAATTACTACAAACTATGTGTGTGCGGATGTTGTGTGGGTGAAAAATATGGATATTAAATTATAAAATTAAAATCAAAATTTATTTATTCAATTTAGGTCCTAAGAAGGCGCTTATGAACGTCTAAAACACTACCACCGGTTCGGAAAACAACCCAGTCGAGAAGAGCCGGCAAAGAAACTCGATCTGGTTCTTTTATTTTTTCATAAATATAATATATATCATTTTTTTTTTGTCATATAAAAAACTATATAAATCGTAGTTTTAATAATGTTAGTGGAAGCACAGAGATGTGGGTTAATTCCCGACATCACTATCGTTCACGTAATGATCCACCCTGTAATAACCTTTTGAGATTAAGACTTGCTTGACATAATACTTGAACTTATTGTCAGGTAAATCGGTAATATTACTTGGGATCTTATTGTAAAACCGAATACTATTACCTATAAAGCTTTTATTACACTTACTTAGCCAAAAGCGTGGGACGGCCAACTTGTCTTTACTTCTAATATTAAAATTATGACGATCATTCACTAGATCTAGCTTGTCTAAATTTGTACGAATATGCATTAAGTTATCGTAGATGTATTGGGAGGGCAAAGTTAAGATATCATATTCTTGAAACTTGTTCTTTAGAGATTCGCGAGGTCCCATATTATAGTTTATGATTATAAAGCACTTTTTAGTAGATTTGTACTACCCCCACTACGATTTAAATAGTTAACGTCTATTTATTTATTACACAAAAAATTGCTATGGCAAAATAAACAACAAAGAAATTAATCCATGTCCTACGCAATATTATAAGAAACAAAAAGAATCTGATCTAAATCGGTCCAGTGTTTATTAAGATTTCTTTACATTGTATAGAGTCAGTCCTTCCATAATCTCACCTGATGTTAAGTGACGAGGTGATTCAGGCTGGTGTAGACACTAAGTCTGAGAGTACTGGTTCTCAAGTGATCCTGCCAACAGGTTTTCAAACTTGAGGATGGTTGTACCCAGGCGGGCATTATTACCCTACCACCATGCTATGGTTTCCTCACAATGTTTTCCTTCATCGAAAGTTCAAACTGATTTTAAAGTTGGGTAGGTGGGTACGAACCCACGTCCATTGACGCGGAATCCAATCACACTAATAACTGTGCCATCATCGTTTCAAAATATAGATAGTAACAAAAACATTTTATAGCTAAATCTATACTACTTATAAATAAAAAGCTAAGACAAAATAAATTTGTTCGCCAGTCAATTGAATGTAATGAAATTCGGTATAATAGTAGTTTATATACTGTAGTAACATATAGGATACTAGGTTCATATTACAAAACATTTTTGAGACTTTTTACTTAAGGTCTTAGTTATGACAGAAGTAGACTAAATCACGGGGTATTTTTTTTAACCTTACCCCAAAGAGAGTAAAAATGTGCATAAATTGACGCGGAAGGAGTCGCAGGCACAGCTAGTATGATTTAAAAATCGTAAAGTATATTGTTTACTTACATCATGACCGGCTTTGGTGAGATGAGTGACGTAACCTTCTCCGAGTATGGAATGACTTCGCGATGGGTAAGGAAACACAAGGAGTAACCTATAACCGGCGCTTAAATCGACAGTCGATAGGATTCCAGACATAATTATTAATGATAACATTGTATCACGCACGTCTGTTCCTATCGTTTAACGCAATCTGAATGGACAAAAATAAGTTTTGATTGTGGAAACTAGCGTTTTTTTTGTCTGTAATAATGATATGAGTCTATACTAGCTTATAAGCCAGACGTTTTATACGTTAGGCTTTATTAAGTGATATCGCGATGGACATTGTGGATTATGTGGAAAAGCAATATATTTTTTACTGTAGAAACAGATGGTTTATTTGAAAATAATATATTTTGGAAACATAAATACAAAAATGTATCACTTTAAATATTACGCAGTAATTAGTTGAGAATTTAAATCAAGTAATAAGTAAAAAGAAAATCTGAGGAAGCATAATCACTATTGTATTTATGATTACGGATTATTTTATTCAATTTTGATATCTTCCTTTAAACGTATCTTGTAAAGAATTAACTTCAAATAATTAAACTAAACAAACCCTGTTTATTAATTGCAAAGACTATATACACGGACAACTTCTTTAACTTACTTTACTGGGCCTCCTATCAAATCCCCTTTAAAATGAATATCTGATTGTACTGATACACAAAATAATATTTTTCCCTGAATAAAACACGGACCATTTCAAGGTTGTTGAAAGTATTTCAACGCAGTTTTCAGCTTAATTTATAAGTTAACCGGAGAAAATAAATAGGTTTAATTATATTTTTGCATGGAAACTATAAAGCAATTGCAATATTTTTTTTCCATTAAATTAATTTGACATTAAAACCATGTTTATATGAACGAAGGCGAGGGCATCGTTTAGTTATTAATAAATATGAAATCAATTCTATTGATTAAATAATGAACTGTAAATATATAACAAACTGACAGTTACAACTTTATTTAATATATTGTTTAGATACGGAATAACTATCGTCATTTGTTTTGATAAGATGCGTTAAAATAATAACGAGTGTAAACATGATGATTGCTCGGAATCGAATGTGCCGTGATATTGTGTATCATGATGACGAATTAGTTTTTAAAGAATATTTTAAAATGAAATCAGTTACTTTCATGTTGACACATAATATTTTGCAGCTTAATTATACACAACTAATAAATAATAATAAAGCCTTTTTATTTCCATGCATATTACATTATACTACAAATTAACTAAAGTAATATTACAACTTTAAAAAAGAAAGGTGTATTTAGGGCATGGCAAGAGAGGACTCTGGATATAGGCCTCCTCCAACTGCTTCCATAGTTTACGATTAGCCGCCTTCGTCGTCCAGTCTTCGTCGGCTGTTTTTAATTTTATCGACCCATCGATCTTAAGGTCTTCCTCTGTTCCTTTTACCACTGGGTCCCTTCCATTCAGTGGCTCGTTTAGTCCATCTCTTGTCTGTACTGCGGGCGATGTGACCAGCCCATCTCCATTTAAGCTGTTGTGCGTGACGTTCTAATAAATATATAAATAACTAATAAATAGCCCATTATAATTCAAGTCACCATGACACGCAGAATATTTTTAGACCATAATGGTTGTATAAGACAAGACAACTTTTTATCAAACCAACAAATAGTATTATTTGTAAGGTTTATTTATACAGGTGTTTAACCTACAAAATAGCCGGATTTAATTATGAAATGTGAAAACTATTTACATTTTTGGATTTTCGATGTCTTAATGTGGTTAATATAATATACCAGGGGTGACCAAACTGCGGCTCGCGAGCCACATGCGGCTCTTTGAAAGATTATTTATTTATTTGTGGCTCTCGAGAAATGTACCCGAGGTCTCTTTCCATGTTTGTCTCATTAATTTGAAAAATTATTATTGTTCCGTATGTGTTTCAAAATGACTTTTAAATTACTGACAACAAATGTGAAAGACTAATTGCTTAGTTGTAACAAAATTAATTGCCGTCCAAGTTAAGAATGGTATGACTCAGCGAAAATTACGCGAGGAACATAAACAGTGGCGCAATCGACCGACTCAGGTCTAGACCGATTTTGAATTTGTAAAATTCTTTGCATACCTTTTTAATAGATATTAAATAGCGGCTAGGTAAAAATTTAAATTTTGAAAAATGGCTTTGACTATCAATGAGCTTGCCCATCCCTAAACAATATTAAATATACCAACAGCATATTTCCATGCAATACAAAATTATTGGGAAGTATTTTAAAAAATTCTTCGGCTGAAAAAAAAACAACATTCTTGCAAGATTTAGATAATATTTTGTTTTATTTTCGAGCTTCGTATCTACGATGTTTTCGCATATTGTCAGAAACATCGAGTACCTAAACGTTGAAGTGAATTAATGTGTTGCCTAACGAGCGTGATGCGTTATTAGACGATGTTGGTTGACAGTTCGGAACAATGATTGATTATCCGAAACGACGGATAGATGGGACGGGATACCTAGATAGATTGTGTATGCTTAAAGTGATGTTACAGAAGTTTGTTATAGAAATTTAGGTTAAATATTTTTATAAAGATATTCTTTACAGAGAAAGAAAAGGATTTTTATATATTACACACACATTATCTATACTAGTAAATAAAATTGATATATCTGTTTGTAATATCAAAATGGTTTTTTTTTACTAAAAAGGTATTAATGTATACACGATTCCTATATCAAAAATTAGAAGGGGACGCCGCAATTTGCTGGCCCACTCTCTATAAGACGCCTACGCAGAGAGTAAAATCGCTGCTAGTATTACTGAATCTAAGGGGATGAGTCCGGAGGGACTCCTGTCTTATTGCACAGGCCTTGTGAGTGGAGGAGAAAGGGGGAGTACCAAATTGTCTCCCGAAATGCCGGAGCCCGGTCATAGAGTTTAGTAAACCGCTGAGGTTAAGCGGTGAAATGCGAATTCGATCCCGCATAACCTCCAAAAAGGCGAAGGATGGTACACCGTGTGGTTTTAGTTAGTTGGAGTCTCACATAGCTCTACTGTTTCCTGGGCAAATGGGTAACCATGACGGGTTTCCAAACGTAAAAAAAAGAGTTATTTGTCAACATAATAACGATATAAGTAATATAATAAAAATGTTTAAAAAATATAGGTACCAGTATATATTATTCGTATAAATAATATAAAATTAGAACCGGTTTAAGCCTCAAGAACAATCAACAAAATCGGATTCGTCCGGAGCGCTTGAATTAAATCCTCCAAACTATTATAATAGGACGAGGTCAAGATCTTTGCCGTCGTCGAAAATATTCTGGAGTCGAGCAATTTGTTCTTATTGTGAGTGAAGCTGTCGTAGTTATAGAGGAGTCTCGAAAATTTTCCTTATAATAAAAGGAAAACAGAAAGGTTTTAATACAATTACTACATTTGTGTGTGTGTGTGTGTGTGCTCTTCCTGGTCGCTTTCGGCTATGGCGAATCACCTATTCTAGTTCGGTTTGTGTTAATGGTATATGTTTCTAAAATATAATTCAATAAAACATTTCATACTGTAATATTAAGAAGAAATGCGGGCGACGTTTATTCCAGACGTTTACGTATTCCCCTGTTTCCTTCCTAGTTAATGATATAGTAAATATTTTATACCACATAATAATATTGTACACTTCTTTGCCATTTTTTTTTTACTTTTACCATCATTTTTAGGCACCTCAGGCACGACCCGAGTCTTTATTAATCCTTTTTGGATTGTCTTTCATTTAATTTTTTAAAATAAATATACAAGCAACCCGCACAAGCCTTAATGTCTTTTTTTTTCTTTCTCATAATTCTTATTTCTATTACATGTTTTAAAAAAATCACAAATAAGTAAAATTAAACTAAACTCTAAAGTGCCACATGGATGCTAAAGAGAGGTTTCTATTGCAATTTTCCGTTTTTTAATACGAGTGTTTTTCAAAAAGTTATCAACAAAAAAACTGATCCCCTGATCAAAGACAAAATCACTGACAAAATCAGATCCCCTGACAAAAGACTGATCCCTAACATATTAGTGCGTGCACCATTAAAAATAACAAAATCGGTGACCTAGTGTTTTTTTGTTAAGGTTATTAGGGTAGATGTCAAAAATGAGAAACTGTCATTTTCAAAATACCGTCGTTTTCAAACGACCGTCAAACAAATCTGACGCAAAAAACAAAACGAAGAGTTTCTTAATTGTATAATTGGAAGAACTAAAATCAGTTCAGTTCCATGGAACGAAGCATAGGAATGATAATGATAATTTCGTCTATTGTGTACACAGTATAATACGCCCGAACTGTAGTTGTCCCTTTCGCACTTCATAACTTTATTATTGGGTAGATAGCGACAGATTTCTCTGAAATACCTATTCTCTGAATTTGTGGCCGGCCGCGTTTCCTCTTAACGTATACATACATATATGTTTTATTTCTAACCCATAGAGCCCATATGCCGTTTTCAGATCACGTACTACACATACGTGGAAACTGTTATGTATCATTAATGTTCACATCCTTGGTTTTTTTCTTGAAATCTCTGAGGAATATTAACTGTACTATTAAGAGCGGAATTTGCATACAAAAATAGAATGTCCAATTAAATTACTAAATCTATAATATCTATAATCTATTCTTATATATATTATAAAGGAAAATGTGGTTACTTTGACGCACCATTACCTCAAAACTACTGAACATATAGGGATGGTTACTTCTACCATTCGGAATTTTTTGAAGATAGATGCTATTCATTTGTTTTTTTAGGTTAGATATAACTGAAATTTTGTATGCACTTTTTCACTCACAACTAAAGAACATACGAAACGCGGGTGGAGCCGCAGGTACACAGCTAGTATTCATAAAAAAGAAATGCTTTTCTGCTATTTGTTAAATTTATTTTTTTTATATCACCAATTTCACATAATAGGGTAGTCGACAAATATTTTTTATCGTCTCTTAAAAAAATAGCCTTAGGACTTATTATTGAAAACAAAAAAACAAATATCTAATCAACAATACAGAACTTATAAGTAGTTCAGTTTAATCCTTGATAGAAAGATCACTTAATAAAATAATGGTGTCGTACTTTACGTGCCTTATACAATTTTTACTATGAGTCTTCAGCACTCGCCCACAAAGCCACGGTGAAGCTATAAAGACCCTTCCGGTCAACAGCATTAGCTAGCTAGAACAAAAAAAATAGCAAAGCGATCATGTTCTACCCCTGCCAGATAAACGACCTTCCTCGTCCCATTAAATACTTAGGAGTAGATATGCCTTGGGCCACCGAAGTCAAGTAATTAAGTGTGCACCTAGACGCTAAAATGACTTTCAACACTCACCTCGAGAAAGTCAAGCGCCCGACCGCCATGGTGCTAGGCCGTCTCTACCCTCTCTGTAACTCTGATGGCAAAATGACCCTCCGCCATAAAGTCACTCTGTACAAAATGGTGATCAGACCCATCATTACATAAAGTGGCCCCGCGTTTGCTCGCATTAAGAGTTCCCTATACACCTAACTAAAGCGATGATGACACATTGGGTTTTGCTGCCGAATTCTGCATCAATCGACGCGGGTTCGATCCCACCTATCCAAGTCTAAAATCGGCCTGAGCTTTTGGTAAAGGAAAACATCCTGAGGAAACCATAGCATGGTGGTAGGGCTTTTTCTAATAAATAACCGCTTGGGTAGCTACCACGCTCAAGTTTGAAAATCTGTCGTAAAATACTTACCAATAGGTGTGTTCCGGCATGATCATTTAAGAACCAGTACCTAGGCCTATTGTGTTTAGCGTCCTAGATCACATCAGCTGAGGTGTGGTCAAAAGCACTGATCCTATATCGTTGAAAAAAATAATTCATAATCGTTTTGTAAGGAAAGCCATAGGTGCCCGATGGTATGGTAAGGGTTGGCCATGCAGAGCACGATTAATACCTGCTTGCATAAACAACTATCTAAATCTATCAAAATAAAATATTATTCGGTACAAATATTTCACATAGAAAGTGAAGGAAAAGGAAGCACACGCCCTCTCATTTTCGCCCCGTCATAACATGTTATACACGAACCACGAATGGTCCGTAATATTGCCTTTTATGTCTCAAGTGGAGTGTCGGCTGGCTGAATATGAATGAACATGTGCCAAAACGTTAGCCATACCAAGATAGGCAATATAATTTATATGCAGACAAGATCAGGTGGTGAAATTTGATTTTCCTCTATTTGTTACTATGTCCTTATGTTATATTAAAATCGCTTCGTTATTACTTAGACCCTAATTTTACTGTCGGGTGGCTGCGATAATTGAATTATTATCGATTCAGAGGTTACAGGTTATATGAAGCATTAAAGACAACATTAAAGAGGCAATAGACATTTACGTATTGGTAGCAAAAATTCAACTAAATAACCCCCTGAACACTAATCCGGCGTTTACGCCAGCTTTCCATTGTTTTCCTATTGTCTCATTTTTATGGGTGATCGACATATTAAAAATTACCAATGAGTGTGGCTGTTTAAGAAAATAAGCTTTACATAACTCAATTTTTTATTTCCTTTCATTTTATATTTCAATTAAGTCAGTGACGATATCAGGAAATGGATACTATGTTATTATTTAGAAAAATATATTTAATTACTTTTTAAGATATTTCCCATAAATTGCGATCACTATTTATTTACATATGAGTCATTTACAAATAAAATCACTGACAGAGCATCTCTTTAATGTCCCTATAAAACTATGGTATTACTACTTCGTACTCACCATCAGTTGTGAATATAACATGAGAGTTCAAAAGTTAAGTTTGCACTCGGCTGCACCATTCCATTTGGTTAGGGCAAGCTGTCAAAACTTGCCACTCCGGTGGAATTTTCATTGGAATCAAAGTTTTTCTCTATCTCTTTGCATTTTACAGGGTTCATAATTTTAATCTTGTTTGAAATTATTTTTAAATTGGATAAACTGACAAACATTTAAAATAAAAACGTGTGTTTGCTACTTATATGTACCGTATACATAATATGTAACTAGTAAAAAGTTTTTATTCTGATATGACAAATAGACTTCAAATTTACTTATTTGTAAAAATACGATAAAGTTTCGTCTGTGTATGTTATGTAATCAAATTTGCTTATATATTTCTGACACGAAATAAACCGCACGACACCCTTGAACAATCTTTCTACTGAAGGTTGCGGAAGTGATATTACTCGTAATTTAATAAATTTTACCACAAGTTGTTAGCGAGACGGTAAAATATAAGGCAGAATTAGCGACACGCTAATTACTTCTACGCAACTAAGCGTACGTATTTTAAATTGGGAACAAGAGAGAGTTCTTGTTCGTTAGCAATTTCGTAAATCGCAGGTATCTAAATATATTACCTAAATCAGTCAGGGCGTTTAATTAACGCCCGGTGGTTTCGCCGCAGAGGGCGACGCGGTGCTTGCGAAAGCCACCCCGTGTCGCCCCCATCTCAAATGCGGCGGACGGCCCCGGGGGGTTTTAGTGGGTATTTCCGAGCGCTTCACGCCCGGGCGAGTCCCACACTGGCACGGAGTTCGACCCTCCATGCCCCTTACCTACTGCATTGGGGGACTTCGGTTTCACTAATGCAATAGGCAAGGGTAGTGCGTAAATGCATTTTCCCTCGACAAAAAAAAAAAAAAAGGAAAAAAAGGGCGTTTAATTAACAATGTATCGTATAAATTTTATTTGCAGTTTGAAACAGATCAGATATAATATCTGTAAAAGATTTTAGAAGTGGTTTTCTACATTGTATAGGCTCAATCCTTTGACCACAATATCACCTGACGTTAAGTGACGATGTGGTCCAGGTTGGTCTATAGTCTAGAGATAGAGGTTCTTAAGTGATGCTGCTGGAACACACATTGGTATTTGGTGAAAGGTTTTCGAACTTGAAGGTGGTAGCTACCCAGGCGGGCGTTATTATAAAATACTTACCATCCGTAAGTTTTAAAACCTGTCGTCAAATACTAACAACTGTATTCTAGCAGGATCATTTAAGATTCAGTACCTCTTGGCTTAGTGTGTTTACCATCCGTACTTCGTCACTTAACATCAGGTGAGATTGTATAATAGTTAAAGCACTGAAAGCTGTGTAAAAATTAATATTTTATTTGATTTTTGATAAATTGAAGCACGTTAAAACGTGAATAGGTAGACGTTCTTAGGGCACGGAGCTAATTTAAACATTACAAAAATAGTTGTTCCAAAGTGTTGAGTTTTCACCTCTGTCGGCATTTGCCATGGCTGCTTACTTTTTTTCTATTATTCAGATTACTTTTGTTATATAAACTTACATATTTAACTTACTAAAATATGTACTAAAACCAGACCATAATCTGGCTATTAAATAAAATAATCATGTAAATCCCTGTATTCTATAGTTATAAGTCATATTACCTAATGCCCAAATGCATAAGCCGAAGTGAGTTACTATGGTAAGTTTATCACAGCGAGAATAGTAGACATGACTTAGTTGGACAAGGAAACACAAACACAGCACTTGGTACCTGGACATATGTATATGGTGTTTACAATTCAGGAAATATCCTCAAATATACGTAATGAGCAACAGTTGGAAGATAAATCATTTCTTTCTGTGTTTTATTATAATATTTTTCGTTATTTTTGAGTGTTTTTATCTTCAAAAATTTGTTTTTATTGCGCGAATACAAAAAAAGAACCTATATTTAGCGTTAACTTTATAAGCAAAACAAACCAACACCGATTAATTTTATTAAATAAATATGAGCACAACCGCGGGGTAAAGTTAACCATTACTGGTCGAAACTTTGTTCGGTAACGTAATGAATGCGACCGCCGAACTCGTTTTGCCACTCGTACAGTATGCTCGTGTTAGGGTGACCATAATATATTACGCATGGACATAAACGAAAATCCAAAGGTTTCTTCGATTAGTTTTACAAAATATAATACATTATATTCCAAATATGTAGAAATGTCTAGTAAAAAATATAAAAAAAAAAAAACAGATTATCGCGATCTATTTCAAACATTATAAAGTCCAACCAGATTTTAAAATATCATAACACAAATAGTTTGTTTTGCATTGTTTTCTTTTAAATATAACCAAATACTCGAAAATATGATACATAATAGAAAATACAAAATGTCTCGACAATTTTATTTTCTATGTAATATCATTGACTAGACAAAAGTAATTAGAATTTTTTTTTAGAAAAATTATATAAATAGTTAATGCCGATCTGAATTGATATTAAGGCAAGATTAAATCGTGGCTGTTGGTCAGGATTGAAGATTTTTGAAATACAATTGATTTTACAAAGTGCTGCTTCATATAATACACAATTGTATTCTGCTCAGTATTTTGAACCACACTTGATATCAAGTGCCGATATGACCTAAGATGGCATAGATACTACGCCTAGATACAGGCTTTCAAATGATGCTTCTGGAAAATTTACATAACTAACCAAGCAGGCATTACAAAATATCCAACCAACAGGCTATGATTCTCTTTACACCGAAATCTCAAGCTGATTATAGAACAGGTTAAGTGATTTCAAACAAACCTCTATCGACGCGTCATCTGAACTTACTATCACTGTATTATCGTTTTATAAAATAAAATTGGATCAATAACTTATTATAACTATTGGTTATACAATAATACAATTCATCTTAAGATCTTAAAATAACATTTTACATTTCTTAAACTGCATCATGTCTATTAACGATGTTTTAATCGAGTTAATACGTCGGTTTAGTGTCAAAGGACAGATAGAGTATGTGGTTGTTGTGCCTTTTAAAATATGTAACGATTGAGCACAACGTCCATTAAATATTAATAAATATACTTACATAAATAAGGAGAAATCCGCACAGTAACCGAAATATTGCTTTGAAATAATTAAATGTCGGCAGTGTCGCGTTCGAATTTTGAATTTGAATTCGCTTCTGTTTGAATTATTAATTTGCGAGATAACAAACAACGCCTGAAAGTGCAAACGAATTCTGAATTCAAACTCGACGTTATCATTCAAACTTTTGACAAACGCTTGTTGCTTGTCAGCGACATTTTTATGTATTTTTTTATCAATATATTTGTTTTTAATTGTATTGATACAAACTTTTTGGACATTTACTGTAGTACAGTAGTGGTGGTAGTCGTAGTAGTAGTAATAGTCCTACTTTTTAATTAATTAACTAGCTAGTTTAGTTGTGACATGTATTGAAAGTAAATGACACGGAGAGTTAATTCATAGATTCTACAACTCCTTTAGAACGCTGTTTCAAAGGGCAAAATATTATTAGAGCCCTGAAGAATAGAAAAACAATACAAAGTTGAGCCAGAAAAAATAATTATAGTAATATATATTTTTTAATGTTTTTATTTTTCTACATTAAATTATATGAGGTTTGGTACGATTTTGATCTGGCAAGTGTAATCCTTGTTTATAATTAATTACCTTCTGATATTTGAATACATGTTAACTAATTTTTGGGGCATTTTGCGTAATGTAATTTAGTTACTGACACAAAAGAGTATTGGAGTTATTATATGGTGAATCATTACGTGAACGATAGTGATATCTGGGAGTGACAACCCTCTCTGGGCTTTTGCGAAACCCGTTTATTGTTATTATCAATTGTATAGTTTATACTATCCTTTAAAAAAATCTTAAAAAAAAACAAATTGAGTTTCTTGCCGGCTCTTCTCGACTGATTTGTTTTCCGAACCGGTGTTAATTTTTTGGCGTTCATAAGCGCCTTCTCAGAGCCCATGTTTTTCATGATATCGTGCGCGAATTCTGAAATCTCTCAATAACTTCCTTTGCAGGAAAGCATTAAGAAAGGGCCGTCATCTTGTTAGAGCGTTGGATTAAAAGTGTTCTGAACGTTAGACTTGGCTGCATGGTATAGTACATTTGCCTTTTACTTAAAAATATACTTTTTACATTTTACAAATTACATAAAATGATTTGTCGTTTGTAGTCATTACTTTAGCAAATATCGTACTATTTGTTTTAATAGTTAAAAGTTTTGACACAAACACAGAATTTACAGTCACCCTATCATGTATTACTTTAAAATGTAAATAAGTTCCGGTTCCACGACTTTTGTATGTTTACCTGAGAGGAGATATTTCGCCTGAATTTTGTAACTTTAATCTCACACTGGCGCAGGTTTAATCGTCCGGTTAATATAATATGTCCATGCGGAAGTTTATTAAGGTTCATCTGATTACTGTTTATCATGTATGCGTAGTCTATTAAACGCATACAAAAGATGCTTTAAACTATTTAATCGTTGTTAGGGGTCATTCATTAATTACGTAAGGGTCCCCTAGGTGTAGTGGGTTAAGAAAATCTATATATGCTCTTATCTTTGTAGGGGGGGGAGGGGGAGATAAAACCCATTCTTACGTAATATTTTACAAGGCGTAATTTATTATAAAAAAATCTGTTTCTATTTCGGATGCTGAATGATTTTCTTCATTCCATAATGTGCACTACGATTTAAATCATATTTTAAATTTTGTTATTTTTGTATAAAATTTTCAATTCTTAAATGCGTTTATTTTCATCCGTTCTAAATGTCACAAATAATAATTATAGAAACACGAGATTGAATCTTACATAAGAAGGGGAAGGAGGGGTTCGAGAAATTACTTAGGGGGGGAGTCAACATCGTCAATATCATAGTTACGTAATTAATGAATGGCCCCTTTAGATCACAGATTTGTCATTAACAAGATGAGATTATTAATTAAATCCCATTCAGGATGAAAGTGCGGGATACATTCTAAACGCTTGATTTTTTGGAAATTGTTCAGATCATTTGATATTTAACTGTAAAATTATAGCTTCGTTAATAAGACTCGTAACGCTTTTACTGTGAATTAAATCTTACAGTTTTCTGGACAAATAATGTCATTGTGAACTACGAAGTTACATTAATACCGTTTCGATCAAAATTTTTGATCCTTTATTAAAGTTATCGTTTATTAGTAATAATATATTCATGGTTTTTTTGTTGCAATTAATTAGATTGTTGTTTTTTTTTTATCAAACCGACTAATGCTGTTTACATGAAAGGCATTGATAACTTCACTTGGGCTTTGTAGTTGGACACTTAACAGCAAGGTTCGGGTTTTATCGCTATGAATCGTTATGAAAATTCTACGGACTAAAATTAAATAAAACATGAAAAAGAGGTTAATCACTTATGTTTAATTACAAGGGAAATATGCGAGAATTTACATGAGTATTCCGTATACGAGATAAGCGTGTGCGAACACATCCTAAGTCTCGTGAACTATGCAATACCGTTTGAACGAGGCGTCTTAATTATTAAAATATCTCGAGATAGGAAATTGGATCACATAGAACGTTCAATAATGATGATATACATTGCATGAAACATACATACATAGTATCACGCCTTCCTCCAGTGAGGGTAGGCAGATATTACATCCTTCCACTTGCTATGATCTTAACACACCTCTTTCGCTTCCTCTACTTTCATAAGCTCGTTCGTACATGCTCGTCAGTTATGGGTAGTTTTCACCTGGCCTTTATTTAAGACGCACTCAATTTGGGCGAAATATGTTCACCCTTTATTTATTTCTTTTGATGAGGGGAATGCATTTACGCACTACCCTTACCCATTGCATTAGTGAAACCGAAGTCCCCCAATACAACCAACGTCTCCGCACCAGTGTGAGACTCACCCGGACGTGAAGCGTCCGGAAATATCCACTAAACCCCCCGGAGCCGCCCGCCGCATTTGGGATGAGGGCGATACAGGATTGCGTCAGCATTGCTCCGCGTCGCCCCCTGCGGCAAGCCCAATGGACCTCGTCCATCCTTAAGCCGAATGGGGATGGAGGGGAGAATACCGATGCCTGTCCCACAGGGTCTTTCCCCACCCACCTCTTAGCCCGCCTTTCAGAAAGAGACCTTAATCCTCCAGGGGGAAGAGGGGTGATTACTGCTCAAAGGCTGTAACCACCTCTCCCCCCCCCAACTCCAACTCCTCCCAGCATCTGTGGCATGGACCCCTCCTCAACTCACCTTGTTATCCAACAAGACGTAGCGAGAAGAGGATCCGAACCACAGCTGCCAGAAATATGTTCACCAAGATTGACCCTTACTGACGCGTTCAGTCATCCTCGCCTTGTAAATTCGTTTCGTCAATTTTCTGACGTCCATCCTTTCTACGTATCCGAACCAACTAAGCATTCCTTTTTCTAAGTCACTACATCCTCTGCCACACCACAGTGTTCTCTTATTATCTCTTATCACATGACATTGTCAATCATTTTCACTCCAACTATACTTCTCAAACCCATTAGGCATGATAAATTAAATTCTGCTATTATAAGAATTCGATTTCTGAATGTTTTTGAGTTAAAGACGAACTGAATTCTTTTCTCACTTATTGTTTTTCATGAATTCCAAAAATAATTTTAAAAACTCTTTATAGCCTATCAATTGTGCCTTGACATAAAATTCTGATTCCTATTTGTGAAAATTATTAATTAGAGTAACTGAGAAAAAATTATATTCAAAACATCATTAAAATCGTTTAACCCGTTTTTTAGTTAAATCTGAACATACAAACAGACAAAAATTATTTAAATTTTTTGTTAGAAATTATTAACGGCTAAAATAGACATATATCGCAAAACTTGTAAAAAAAATAAATGAACACAAGATTTTAGATTTATTATTAGTAGGCATATATAGATAGAGTTGAGTTGAAAATACTTATGTGCCAATAAAATATTATAAGAACATACACAGTAGGTATACTTACTTATAAATAAGGAAAAAAAAATAACTTACGGGAAAATTCTATACAACGTATTATTATGCTGACTGTACCGTTACTAACATTCCGACTCTCGCATTCCGCACTCGCGCCACTCTATTAAGCCCTCGCTCGTTATCCCGCCGCCGTGTATTATTACGCTGACTGTACAAATACTCGGCGGATTTTTGGCGTATCCGCGTTTTGTCTCAATACGTTATTGATGGTATCGTTTTTTTACATGGTATAGGCTCAGTGCTTTGAGCACAATCTCACCTGATGTTAAGTGAAGATGTTGTCCAGAATGGTAAACAAATAAAGCTTAGATGTACTGGTTCTCTCAAACTATGCTGCCGGAATACACCTGTTGATATTCGGCGATAGCTTTTCTAACTTTAGCGTGGTAGGAACCCAATCGGGGCATTATTAGAAAATGCCCTACCACCATGATTTCCTCTTGATGTTTTCTTTCATTGAAAGCCCAGGCTGTTTTATAGACTTGAATAGGTGGGTTTGAATCCCCGTCCTTTGCCACTAAATTCGACCGATTTACCAATTAAGCTATCATCGCTTCAATGGTTTAGACGTTTGTGTTATTTATTTTAACACTTGTCTATGGTATAAAAACCGCGTATGCGAGATAATCTAAGACGGACCGTACTCAAAAGTACATGTGCGCTATACATGCATCATGTTGTAACTAGGAGATCATAAGGAAGGTCGATGTCAGGCAGACGGCTGGTCATAATACACTTAGCCAAATCGCATTTCGCAACATAAACACGTGTTCTGCAGACCCTTCTTATTGTAAGACGAGGGAAAGATGATGATGACACATATTAATTATTAGTGTTCTTGCCTAGCTGCGTCATAATTTTCATAACTTTTTTGAAAAATGCGACATTTATATCGATAGCCATAAAAAACTGAATTTAAATAAGACATTCGGTACAATTTTGTAGCGTGTTTATGTCTTGATACGTTTTATGTGAGTTTCCAGCCAATTGTACGTAAAGATTTTAATGTTCTCAATGTTATTATTGCCTTTCCGTATCATGTTACGGGTTTCAACAAAATATTGACAATTTCGGCCGTCTGTAGAAAAGGGGCGAAGAGAATTTATGTTCAAAATGTTACAACGGTGAAGTATTACCAATTTATGTAATGAAATTACCTATAATAGCTTCAATGTATCGTGAAACAGACGTTGATAAATCGCTCGAGAAACACAGCTTTTCACTCAGCCCTAAAAATTCTTATCGACGCCTGCGCCAGCTCAATTTAAATTACTCAGTATATTGTACATTTTAACTTATGTATCTAATTTGTTAAATACATGGGAAATGGTAAATTTTGTAAATTTAATGGTGTTTTGAGACAATGCCGTAATTAGCTTTTTATTCCCCCGATGCAAGCTTTTATATCTCTTGATAAATTAACTAATATTACCCGGCTCTGACAATAAAATAGTAGATGCCTACAAAAATAAATCGATCTTTCAAAAAGTATTTTTGTTGGTTAAATTACTTAACAGAGTTTTGAATAAGCATAAGCAGTGTTTATTGTTAATAGGGCGCGTCTACTCTCATAATATTCAATAAATAATAGGTATCGTTTATGTGCTAACGTGCATAACCTAAAACTTGGTTCTGGTCTGGCCATTTATGCGCCCCTCCATGGTATGCGTCCTGTCATTAGGGTTGTTTTAATACGTTATATATTTTTGTTTGGATGCATTTGAATACTTGAGAATTGAGGGCAGTAATGGAATTTTCAAACTGCTCAAGCACAAACAAGTATGAGTTGTGATCTAACTCTGAATTGTTACAAATAAGATATTATACAATTGATAACATAAAATAAATTTTTAAGGCAACCAATAGATTTCTATCACTGGATACGTTACAAAGCTTTATTTGTTAGTTGTTCCTCTTGAGACAAAGCAATCCAAGCACTGCTGCGTCACAAAGTACCGTAATTAAATCTTGTACAGCCTCTAACCAACTATTAAGTGTTGTCTCAATTAGAACTTTTTAGCATGACGTAACCGAACATAAAATGACTCTAAAACAAACAAAACCTCGCCATGTATCGATCCGATGTCGTCCTAATTTAGTTCACGGTCTTCGTATAAACTGTATACAAGAAACCGTATCCGACATTTAGTTTCAAAATAAAATGCTGGAATATACGAAGGACCGGATTGCATATAAACCCGTCAGTCTTTTGGGATTTACCTCCGCTCGGTTTTTGCAAGGACTCGTGTTTCACCGTATTGTTATATTTTCCCTCAACTTTTTATTGGGTATAAATTATTCTATTTGTTCATTAAGAAACTGAAATTTAGTCTCATTATGATAATTCTCTGTATCGTCAATACTAATATGAATTTATTGATAAATTAACTGCTTTATTTTATCTATTAACTATAATATAATCATTATAATCGTCCTGCTCACAAATTAGTTATTTGAGTTCAACGTAGTGTCTTCTTCTTCCATACATCTCTATCAGGCACCATATCTTCATTCACCCCTTTTGCCTTCATATCTTCTCTCGCACACTCCACCCATCTTTTCTCAGCGCGTCCTCTCCCCCTCCATCCCTCAACTTTTATAGTCATCACTTTCTTCGTTACACGCGTTTTATTAACTATAATATGTAATAGTTATAATACCTAATATATTGTATTTCATAGTAGATTATAATTATTTTTCATATCTAATGCTTGCCCTAAGGACTAACTTTATTAAGGGTGTCAAACCGGAATCGAATATATATTCTCTATTCAATTTAGTATTACCGTAGTTCATCTACATACTTAATCAAATATTTGGTAAATAGAGAAATCAAGAAAAAGAGTTTTTGAAAAATAACCTCAGTTAAGTTAAGAGTTCAGAATAATTAGGAAAATAGCAGTAGCTGTGGCCTTTTCAAACCATACTTTTGTAGTTAACATTGGAGTAATGAGGTGATATTTATTTACCATTATATATGAGTCTACTGAAGTCTACTAAATCTCTTAAGCGAAAGTACATAGGACATATATACAAAGAATATAAAACCAAATGGACAAAAGATATCACTGCGTGGACACAATGGAGGCATGGATTTCGAACCAAACGTAAAAGTGGAAGATAAAGAAAAATTATTATGAGTCTACTACTACCACGTTCACCCATATTCCCTAACAAGACACTTGTTACTCGAACATCAGGCACGCACATACACGCACACACACATACACACCCTCATATACACACACTTCTCTCTCTCACTTTCTAATTTGCAAATTGTAATTTTATTTTCTATGGTATTTAAGTGTACCCTTATATTATTCTATGATATCTGCGATACGGTTTGTCCACATTAGTATTTTCTGTCCATGTAACCTTTGTTCAATAAAGTTTATTATTATTGTTATTACTAGTTATAGGTATCCTTTAAAAAAATTCATTAAGTACCTTCCAAGTATTTTGCATAAATCATCCTCACAAGAAGGTGAAATTCAACTATTACAAGATGGTCTTTACACTATCTTCATTCAAAGACCTCTGTATTAGCTATTTGGTACACATCACTTGCCCACTAACAAGAACTAACTAGGTTAGAAGCAGGTGGCTGTCTCGGCATCTGCATGTAATGCACAGGAAGGAAGAGAATGTTGTGAGAAAGGTGTTGGATATGAATGTGGACGGGTATAGGGGAAAATGAAAACCAAAGAAAAGATGGATGGACTCTGTGAAAGATGATATGCTTAGAAAGAGAATGAATGTAGATATGATATTAAATAGAGAGGAATGAAGAAGACATATTGTACCGACACCAAATAAAAATGGGATAAAGGCAGGATGATGATTACGCGTTCACTGACATTCTTAATTATTTTAATACTGAATCAAACGTTAACGGTGTGAGCGTAAGTAACTGTTATTCACATGTAAATGTAGGAGTCATATTGAAATTCTAAGGATTCCCTTGATACGGGTAATTCCTTTTTGTAAGCGGCTTCTTTGCGGTTCCCACGTTGATCCAAACTCATGCAAGTAGATTTACTCACGCAATGCCATTTTCCATGTACGAGATAAATGGTGAAGAGAATTTTGTTTGTGTAATACCATTTTTTTCGTTATATTTTTACGTTAAAAGCTTAGAGAAATCTTTTTTGACGTGATCAATTATTCTAGGGTTATGTACGACATTTTGTACTTCGTCACTATTGAATTTCGTTTATTTAATTAAAAATAAATTCACATCAGCCTGTAGCCATAGTTTGTGCATGCATGCGTGTTATGCAAACGTTTAAGAATAGCTTCGATCTCTTGAAATACAATGAACTATTAATAGCTCTTTAATATAACATACTTTTTAAAATTTATCATTTTTCACACCGTGCCTGCATGTCGTGATCTGTTATAAACTGTGACTGTTATAAACTGAATTATTTGAAAACCACTCTACATATGCAAAAATGTATCTAATCTAGTTTTCTTTCACTTAAGTTTTCCTTACGTTTTTGTTACTGTGTAGAGTACATAGCTATGAGTCCAATTTCACTTGATGTTGAATGATGTGACCATGTGGTCTAACACATGGTAAACATGTTACGCCTAAGGCTAAGCCGGTTCTCAAATTATATGATTGGAACACGTTATACATGTGCTTGGCGATAAATTTTCAAACTTGAGTGTGGGGGCTAACCAGGCGGGCATTAGATAAACCTCACTATAAATCTGTGATTTCATCAAGATATTTATTTCCCTTCACCTATAGTTCAATGTGGTATCTCGTAACATATCGAGTGATACGGTAATAAAAACATGCACCTCATCATCCGTTCCATTTTTGAACGAGGTATCGACCATAATTTACGAACACTGCTGCAAGTTGATGGAGCAACTTGTGTCAGAGATGTGTTTAGTAGTAAATTAGTAGTCAAAATCAAAATCAAATCAAAATTTATGTTGGGTTTATAAACTGGCAACACGGCCTCACTAAAACACGTTGCGCGCCATTTATCGAGTGTCGCCATCTTACACCGGTAGCAGCAATATTGTGCGCGTAAAAATATAAAAATTCAATACGGATTTGTGCAATATTGGAGCCAGCTACGTCCCGGGACACAGGAACCGTTAAAGGAGGTTCAGGTGAGTAACTGTGTGGCCAGTCAGTTTTATGATGCATTAATTTCAAACTAAATTCAAACTCTAACGAGCTATCGAAACACACTATTTATTTATTCAATTTAGGCCCTAAGAAGGCGCTTGTGAACATCTAAAACACTACCACCGGTTCGGAAAACAACCCAGTCGAGAAGAACCGGCAAGTAACTCGATCTGGTTCTTTTTTTATAAATATAATATATATCATTTTTTTTTGTCATATAAAAAAACTATACAAATCGTAGTCTTAATAATGTTAGTGGAAGCACAGAGATGTGGGTTAATTCCAGACATCACTATCGTTCACGTAATCATCCACCCTGTAATAACCTTTTAGTGACGGTATTTGCTAAGAAAATTCATTATAAATCATATCGTGTTATATAAAAAGTATTCGGAGTAAAATACAATACATTTTTTTTTTTAAATTTCGAATAGAACAATTGCTCCACGAGGCAGCTTCGATAAAAGAACAAAACACATTAAACTCATATAAAAACGTTAAAGATGAATGATTTCACTTCTTCGAATGTTTGTAAAAGAGTAAAAGAACTAAAAAGTATTTTTCCAAGTTTTATCTACTTTATTTAAGTCAGCGAAAGGAGTTTTTGGCGGGATCTCAGTCTGACATGTAGCAATTGTTTTCTTTAATTCATTAAACTTGTGTACTTGACTCTATATCATGTAATCTTGGTGGCGTTTTGTGTGAAATAGTTTAGTTATTGTGTTCAAGTTAAGTTTATTATAGAAGACAACGCGTAGCATACATTCTGAGGTGCCGACAAAGCTCCATGGAAAGTTTGAGCATTTTTTTGATAGGCCACCGTTCTGTTGGAGCTTGGTAACGCTGATACAAGATTGAAAATCTTACCTACATGACATTGGCACAAATTGTGTGTACACACAGATTGCCATTAACTAAGAAGAAGAAGAAGTCAGCGAAACAATACTTATATTTTAGTAATGATGATATTATTTATTATAAGAATAATATAATAATATTTTAATTCATCTTTTGAATTTAATCAATTAATTAATATTGTTTAACTATGAATTGCTATGGCTAATTAATGCAACAATAAAACTGTTAGATAAAATATAAGAGTAAAAAATGAAATGAACAAATACAATAATTACTACATGAAAAAAAAAAAAAATGTCATATGCATTAGTACGGAAAAGTAAACAAAGCGATAAGCGATTTGAAGCGATAATGGCCGGATTCGATCCCCACCTATCCGACTCTAAAATCGGCCTTAGCTTCAGTGAAGGTAAACATCGTGAAGAAAGCATAGCATGGTGGTAGGACATTTTCTAATGATGCCCGCCTGAGTAGCTACAACCCTTAAGTTTGAAAACCTGTCGCCAGATACCAAGAGGTGTGTTCCGGCAGCATAACTTGAGAATCAGTAACTCGAGGTTTAGTGTGTTTACCATCCCGGACCACATCGTCACTTAACATCAGGTGAGATTGTGGTTAAAGCACTGGCCTATACCGTGTAAAAAAAATGTTATAAAAGTATTCGGTTTTGTAATATTACGACCTTAATATAATACACTCGTATATGTACATATAACAAAATGTAACTGGGTGACTGAGCATCATTCTCTGTCTTAAAGTCCTACTATAATGTAGTGTCATCTGATTGCTAATATAAATGGAAATGTCAATTTAAAAAAAATGGCAAAAAAAAAAAACAAATTCGCTTATTAATGTCCATTTAACAAGGAATAAAATAACGCTGGTCAATTTAGAAAAAGTAATATTTTTTTCCGAATACAAAATTTCATATTGGTTGTTTGCTTTATTTAAACTAATATATAGACTTAGAAAGTACGAATCCATCATTTTCACAACATTTAATCATAATTTGAGTAACAGCAAATAATCAATTTAACATGAACAATGTAATAATTATAATGGTTTTTCAACTTTGAAAACCATTTTGAAATACACAGCCCAACAAGCAAACTACGATAATTAATATTGGAGCCTACGGGGAATAGAAAACTCAATTATCATTTTATTCTAGTAAAAGTTTGTTACCTTCTAGATCACAGAGATGCTTCAAATTAATATTTGAAATCTAGAAGTTATAAAAAAAATTAACTATTCATTAAGATCGAAGTTTTCCATCAACACATGTTTGAAAACAATTGTTTTTACTACTATTGATTTGATTTAAATTAACGTTACCATTTTACAATGAATATTTCGTTTTGTTCAGATATTTTCATCTTTGATATGTGACACTTATTGCTTACACCCGAAATCAATTTTTGTTATTTCCATCCATCCGTTCAACCATAAGACGTCCACTGCTGGAGATAGGTCTCTTCCAGTAAGGGGGGGGGATTGCCGTAATCGTCACGCTTTGCAGACGGATTGGCGATCGCAGTAATGTGTTTTTGGTACTCAGAGAATGCTGCTGCCCATTCCCTGGTTTATCCATTAATCGTCATTTATGACACCCACAGGAAGGTATGGGATGATACTATTCTTAGCCGGCACCACACGGCATTTTTCATGTTATTTGTTTTATTGCAATCATAGTAGTTAGTCGGTAGATTGATTTTTACTGACGGCAGTGTTATAAAAGGGCGTTCGGTACGTATGTGAAACCAATTTTGATTAACTTACGAAGATAGGTTGTGGTCTTTTGTAACAGTCATGCCCAGTTGAGACTAAAAATGAAGTGTATTTAATGGAAAACAGTTTCTAGGTTTCTTTACAAAAGGTGCTTACACTAGTTATAAACAATTTCCAACATCATAGTTTTTTTTATGTACCAAAAAACGGTAAAAAAGACTATTTGTATTAATCCATTTATAACGATGATCTCTTATAAAAGAAGCCCTTTTTCCGAGTAGAAATTTTCATGCAACAATATTTATGGCTTCCTTCCTTCGCTCAGAATAGTGTCTGGTTGTTTCAAAAGAGTAACGACCCTCACTAACTGAATAAAGTTATGGCTTGTTCAGACTCTTCAAGAAAATCATTATCATCATTCTTATGCCCTGTTCCCAAGTCACTTGGTATCGGGGGCAGTATGTTTTATTCTTCCATACATTCTTATCAGTCGTCATTTCTTAATTTACTCTTTTTTCTTTCGCAAAATTAAATCAGCCCTTTCCATCCTCTTACTAGCACAACATTTTGACCCATACAACATGACAAGTCTTATAATGGGCTTTTATTTCCTGCCCCTTATTGACAAAGTCAGGAATAGTATGATAAGGGAACGCTGTGGTGTGGTAGAGGATGTGGTGACCAAAATAGAGAAAGGTATGCTTAGTTGGTTTGGGCATGTAGAGAGGATGGATGAGAGAAGATTAACGAAATTAATTTATAAGGCGAGGGTGAATGGGCAAGTCGGTAAGGGTCGACCTAGGCGAACGTATCTAGACCAAATCAATCATGTGCTAAATAAAGGCCAGGTAAAAAGTACTCATAACCGAGGAGCATGTATGAAAGCGCTCATGAAAGTAGAGGAAGCGAAAGAGGTGTGTCAAGATCATAGCAAGTGGAAGGACGTAATCTCTGCCTACCCCCACGGGAGAAAGGCGTGATGATATGTATGTATGTATGTATTATCAAACCTGTTAGTTTTATTTTAACTGATAATATTTTACATATAAACACTTAAATCTTTTCACGAACATCTACTATCGGCTTATTATATTTCAAGGGCCGTGGCTAACTCGAACCAACTTTATTTAAATGTTTTATTTGTTTAGGTCGCGGTGTGTTTTGACAAGAGTTAGGTATCGAGCACGATTCATTACCCTCTGTTTACCCAACGACTTAATATCAACAGACTCCATTATAAATGTGAGAGTGAACACACGTGTCGATTCCATAGTCTTATATTTGTTTACGTGCTATAATAATACATACATATATTAATTTATAATGGTTCTTAGTCATTTAAATTATACAATTGTATAGTGTTGCGGTGAATTTTAACTTATTTATTCATTCAATAAAGTTATTATTATTGTTACTGGTATTAAGCTGAGGTGAGGTACTTTAAATTAGTATTAAATTAAGTGACTCTTATGCCCTGGGTCGGCACTTAGTGTGGGACGCAACTCGCGTCGATACTCTGGCACCGTCTTATCTTTCAAACACTTCATTGGAGGCAGGCACTGCAGCCGTCTCTGCAGAGGACGTCAAGCGGTACACATATGCTGCTCTCAATAGTTGGTACATACTTGAACCGTTTGGAATAGAGGCTCTGGGGCCGTGGGAACCGAGTGCTAGTAGCCTGTACAAGGAGCTTCTAAATCGTTTGATCGAGACGTCTCATCACCAGAGGGCTGGACTATTTCTCGGTCAATCAGCATTGTCATACAACGTGGCAATGATGCCAGCCGTCTGGGTACGTTTCCTTGTGGCGGTGATTTGGAGAAGATTTTTGTAAATATTTGATTTTTATTTATTAGGAATGTTAGAAATATTACTTTAACAATGTGTATCATAAGCAACTGAAAAGGTTAGGCTATAATAACTACAAAATCTATTTGGATGGAGTTTTCAGATTAATAACGCAGCGAATTCAAAGAAAGGTCGAGACTATGAATACGCTTTTTCGTTTTTAAATTAATGTCTGTGAGAAAAGTTGCAGGCGATAGCTAGTTTAGAATATTTTAAAAGTAATATAAAGATATATAAACAGATATATTCTTAACAAAGTTGAGTTCCATATCATCAACATAAATCACAAATAGTGATTGTTCTAAATATAATCAATTGAAACAAAAACTTTAATTATTTTAAAGTTTATATTTGTTAAAACAATAAACATATGTCAATATATGCTAAGTACTTACGTAGTGGCCTTAAAAAACGCACCGACGACAAAAATATAACCTTTCTTGTACATTTATTTTGACACTAGCTGTGTGCCCACGGCTCCACCCGCATTTCGTGTTTTCTTCACTGCATAACATAGTTTTTAACCAATCATTGGAAAATAATGTTTAATGGACAGCATTTAATGGTATTTTATTCACAATTTCATGAGTTTCAATTTTTTTCCA
The DNA here is from genome assembly GCA_014132275.2 of Samia ricini. Classification (NCBI taxonomy): domain Eukaryota; kingdom Metazoa; phylum Arthropoda; class Insecta; order Lepidoptera; family Saturniidae; genus Samia; species Samia ricini. Next base: position 38,799,523 of record AP028163.1, on the reverse strand, counting down.
AGGAACCCTAATTATTTTCCGTTTTTTTTTTTTTTATATTAAGAGAAAGAAAAGTATCATAAATTCAAGCACTTACTAGTAAAACTGACCATTGAATCTCAATTTCCTGTATTTTAACTTCTTCATTAGTAACTTAAGCTATTTTTATTACATGGAATAGGCTCAGTGCTTTGACCACAGTCTCACCTGATGTTAAGTGATGATGTGGTCCAGGTCAGTAAACGCTCTAAGCCTACAAGATAAAAAATTAAAAATTGTGTTTTTGGTACCGTATATACATAAATTCATATATATGTATCCAGTAAAAAGTTGTTATTTCGATATTACAAACAGCCACTTAAATTTTATTTATTAGTATAGATAGCCCAATAAGTGTCAATCCTTTGATAGTCAAAAATAAATAAGTTTGATTCCACCAAAGATTCGATATTTATACCTCAATATCATTTTAATCTTAATCGCCACGTAACAAAATGTCCTCGTGTTTAAAAAAAATGAAATTGAAGGGCCTGAGGAAGGTAATAAAAATGGCGGGATCCTTCCGAGTTTCTTATTACGGTGTATGCTTTATGAATTATTCAAAACGGAAAAATAATTTTGAAATTATAATGGTTTGAAGTTTATTTTTTCTTTCTCTCTTTTTTTTTGTTTACACACCCGCCTCATTAAAATATTCCGCTTGAAAGTATATCCAGGGTTTGTCTGTAATTTCTTTGGAAATTACGATAGTTCGTTTCATGTAAGGAACGATTTGGTCCAGGATGGTAAACATACTAAGCCTAGAGGTATTGTTTCTCAAGTGATGCTGTCAGAACATACCTGTATTTGTTATAATCAAGAAAAGCTGACGGCACATGTTATAGTATTATATTGTGTAATCATAAAATCAGCTAATTTGATAGATGTATAATCAATGATAGATGAAGTAAGGAATAGTGAGATAAGGGAACGTTTTGGTATTGTATAGGACGTAGTAACAAACATAGAAAATGGGATCCTTAATTTGTTTGGGCATGTAGACCTGTCTTGATTGACAAAACAAATTTACAAGGCGAGTGTGACTGGCCAAGTAGGTAAGGTCGTCCAAGGCGAAAATTTTTTGGCGGACGTTCTGGAGAAAGGCCAGGTTCAAAGTGCCCGTAACCGAAGAGCATGTATGAAGGTGCTTATTAAGGTAGACGAAGCGAAAGACGTGTATCAGGATCGTAGCATCTGGAAGGATGTGGTGTTTGCCTATTCTTATGGGAGATAGGTGCGACGTTATGCATGTGTGTATTTATACAATCAGCTAATGAATCCAAGCTTAAATACTATATGTTCAAAGGAAAAAATATAAGAATTAATGAGAGTCTAACAGAGAACTAAATTTGTTGTATTTGACATAAATTTGCAATTTAGAATATCATATTCATTTATTTTAGAAAATGATCAATTTAAGAAACGTTAAATAACTTAAATAATTTCACTCGTATAAAGTTACATATAAAAAAATAGATATAATTTGATATGTAATGTACGAAATTGTAAGATACAACGTAGAGTTGAATGACATTTATTACGCACTGGGGACCAATTCTAACCTTTGTACTTATAAAATACGCTATTCAATTTATAAAAAAAAAACCTTTAAAAAAAGAAAAATAAAATGGCATTTTTATAATAAACCTAGATATTTTTTTCATACTTTTATACACAAATATTCCTTTGTCAGAGTATCAAACTAAAGTTAGGGCATGGCCTTCAGCATTATGGCTCTGTGAAAGTACTGTGGAGCAAACGGTTGCTGCCGCGTGAACCTGTTCTAGGTCACATGTATACCGCGATAAACGCAGTTACAACCATATACAGAAATGACGATCCAATATGTGTGTGGTGTTGGGTCGATTGCAAGAACTATCTCAAACCTTATATAGATATACATTTCCGGGTTTATATGCTTGACTTTTTTTTCTAACCTAGCTAATGCTGTTGACCGGAAGGGCCTTTACAGCTTCACCGAACTTTGAGGGCGAGTGCTGGAGGCACTTAGCCGTAAAAAGGTAACCAGCACAATGGTTCGAACTTCGGCTTGGCTGTTACTTATATATAAAAATTCCCGCGGAATTTGAACCTAGCTAAACCCTACATTTTTTATTTCTTAAATATAAATCTGCTATGTTAAGTACCATAATGCTATTTTATAATGCCCGGTTCCAATATTTAAAAAAAAAAACGAGTCGTTTTGCTTACGAATGGCGGTATATTCAATGAGGCGTAGGTCAAAAGCGTTCCTTATAAACAACGATTCGTTACCTAAGTTACCGATGTCTGGCTGCGTAAGGCTGAGAGGGATTATAGTAACGGTTAGTATATGTATGGGAATGACAGCTTGTAATGTTTCTATAAGCGGATTATAATTTCAAGATGGCCATAAAACATGGAGACCAAAATGTCATACAAGAAATAATTGCCCAAACCCAAACTATGAGGTAACTATGCGGACACGGACCTAGTTCTGCTTGGCTTGTTACGACCGTTAATAAAAAATAAAAAAAAAATTTAAGTAATAATTATGTAATTAATTAATTAATAATAACAAAATAAGTGTCTACAAAATAATTTAACATATAGATATAAAAAATTTAATAGAAGTAGATTTAAGCTCACATATGCGAAAGAAGATTACTAACTGCATAGCTGCTTGAATTGCTATTATAGGCATTTTTTCCGACGCAAGTCGATTTAAATCTCCAATATAAAAAAGGTGTGAACCCAGAGTCTGCAGATAGTTTAATTTCAATAATAAAAAAAAAATATGTTTCTATAAACAACGGTAAATTTTTGAAACAACTATATAGGCGTTGTGTTTTGTTTCACGCCCGAAATCAGCCGGTGCAGAATTAAAATCATCAGAAATTCGACGTTTTTACAATAAAATAGTACACTGGTAAATATATTTTTTGTTATAAAAGATTAAAGTAAATTAAATACAGAATAATACGTACATACATATATCTAGTACGAGAGAATTATTCTGCCGGTACAGATTTCATGATCGGTGTAAGGCGAAAAGTCGCAATGCAGTCTGCGTCACCTTTGGTATTACGCGAAAAACGAAATTAGAATACTCTTAATAATTCTTGCATTTAGTTTTATTAATTTGTACATGTTATTAACAAGCTCATATACGATTACAAATGTTCGCCCAGTGGTTTAAATACGAACATAATCATTATTGAAATTTTAAAGTTAAAACTATTGACTGTTTCTAATATTTTGTAATTGATAACACTCAAGCTAATCGATAAATTACTAAATTAATAAAATTACAGTAAAACCTTTGATAGTAAACAGAGGAGAAACATATTTTGAATCGTTTTATCTTTATCTATCTATAATCTTATATCTAAACTAATAAATAAAATTGCAGTGAAAAAATAAAACCCACAAAATGATGTCAAAGTCCGATTCAACGGTAAATTTTACTGGAAATTGTTTGAATAATTTTTAGTTATCAAAATAGTTTAAGAAAGGAGTTTCTGAGACGGGTAATAAATTTAAATTGATACCATAATGGAAGCATAGAGTAATAACATGAAGAGTGAAAGTATCATACAAAAACTCGCTTACTATTGAAGCCAAAAAATCGATGTGTATGTGTGTGTGTAAGTGACACGGAATTACGTAATCACCGGTACGTAACGAAAGGCGTAGATGGCCTTTTAAAGGCTTATTTGAAATGACTTCACTCTCCGTGTGTGACTATTCCCGTTCTGAGTGTTTTATTTCTATGTTTGCAAGTAAATTAATTCCATTAAGGAATATCGAAAATTCTTATTAAAAAAATGTTTGTACGTATAATAGGTTCTATAAGAACTTGAAAAAAAGGGATGAAAATCATAAATAGCAACTACCCGCTGGCGCACTGCCGCTGATAGAATCTAGTAAAATATAGACAAAGTAAAATTTCATACAAAACTGTTGGTACATTCGCAGCCATAAAGTTTTCAATATGCGGAATATTGCGTCAAAAATTCGAGGTGAAACGGCTTCAGTTTGCATAAATATGAAATTTTCTAGTGATATCCAATTCAATTTTCGCATTTCAAGTCGCCATTCGAGTGTTGACTATTTTTCGTATAACCTACACAACGAAAGAAAAATATTGGTATTGTGAAATTTGTATTTTTCTATAGATTAAATTGAAATAAAATATTCTTTATACGGATAGCTGTTTGAGCAATATACAATTTAGAAACTCGCGAATCTCTAAAGAATTAGTTTCAAGAATATGATATCTTAACTTTGCCCTCCCAATACATCTTCGATAACTTAATACATATTCGTAAAAATTTAGACAAGCTCGATCTAGTGAATGATCGTCATAATTTTAATATTAGAAATAAAGACATGTTGTCCGTCCCACGCTTTAGGCTAAGTAAGTGTAAACAAAAGCTTTATAGGTTTACAATAAGATCCCAAGTAACATTACCGATTTACCTGACAATAAGTTCAAGTATTATGTCAAGCGTTATATCTCAAAAGGTTTTACAGGGTGGTTGACATTACGTGAACGATAGTGATGTCTGGAATTAACCCACATCATTGTGCTTCCGCTAACATTAGCTAAGACTGTGATTTATATTAACTTTTTATATGAAAAAAATATATATATATATTTATTTATAAAAAAAAGAACCAGATCGAGTTTCTTGCCGGCTCTTTTTGACTGGGTTGTTTTCCGAACCGGTGGTAGTGTTTTAGACGTTCATAAGCGCCTTGTTAGGGCCAAAATTCAATAAAGATTTCTTTGATTTTGATTTAGATATTAAAAGGAAATTAGGTGACGTCAGAGTGACGGAAGTATGATAACTAGACTGTTCCGCAATATTACACATTTTAAAATATATAGATCGTACTTAAAGTGTAACTTAATTATTTAGCATTTAACAACGGGTTTTATATTTGATAATATTTAAAGCAATTAATGTTTTGATGGCGTGATCAGTATATCGTTTTATAAGTGAATAACTTAATTTTATAATGAGATATACTCAAACGAGGTTGAAGAAAGAACTTGATGCACTTTTGTACTTGTCTTCATTTAGCCCCTAAACACTTTTGAGTACATTACGTTATTAATATATACCATTAAATGAACTTCTGCTTTAAACTCTTGTACTAGTTACACGGGCATTTTTAATCTATAGGATCACTTCAATATTTCTATATATATAAAAGAAAAATGTAGGTTTTTTGAGGTACCATCAGCTTAAAACTGCTGAACGTACCGGGATGGGACTACTACCGTTCGACGCGGAATTTTTTGTAGATGGTTATAGGTTAATTTATTTTTTGGATTCCATCGACCCTTTTCATTTGCTTTTTTTTCAATTTACTCTTATGTACATTTTTCACGCGCTAATAAAAACAAAAGACTCTCCTTTTACTTAATTCATTTATTTTTTTTAGGTTACTCACACCTAAGGAACATATGAAACACTGGCGGAGCCGCGGGCACCAGCTAGTGTTATATAAAAAGCAAGTTCTGCCTATTTTTGTGTCAATCAGTTGAATGCTTAAAATATCTAACAAAATCCAAGCGTAAAAGTAATCTTAGTCATAAGGAATGACCACTAACACTAAGCTTTGAATATTTATGCAATAATTTTTGACACAGCTCCATCAAACTTTTGGGTCGAACGATTAAAGTGCTCTGCTGAAAAATGATGTAAAGGCACCAAAATCATACGGGCCCTGGCTTGGGCTGCATATCCGAGGACAATTCCCTGGACTAGATAAACAAAAACAAGGTCCCTTACACAACCTATGTACCTGCGTGCAGTATAAAGGACTCTGCCCACTAGACCCTATCATACCATGACCGTAACCGTACCAGCACATGCAAAAAATTTAGTTTGTATGAGTTATTACGAGTTTTTTTTTTCCCATTAGACCGTTCCGTCGCCGAACAAGACCGTAGCGTGCCATGACCGTGCCGCCACCGATTTACCGACGAGAATATTTTGCATGTACCGGTACAGTCCATTGCCGCGTACGCAACGGGTTATTGCCGCGTTTATCCAGAGTTCTTACCGGACGTCAAAATAATACAAGCGTTTTTTTTCAATGCACATGTGTTTATTAATATGGGTGTCGTAAAACTTATAGTGTATTCGCAGGTGCGAAGTGACATATAATTTTCTACACCCGAAATATATGCATTCTCTGAAAAAAATTGGCTTGTTATTAATGTAAAATACAATAAATATGGGATATAAATTTCATATTTCGGAAATAATGAAATAACCTGGCATGCTTATTAAATTATCGTTTATTTTAAATGAGTAGGCTTCAAAGCGTCCACGCAAGACTGATACGTATGCAAAAATAATATATCACGTTATTGAATGCATTCCGAACGCGCATAATAGTTGCGCGTAGCAAACGGGCGTGAAACCCGTTATGTACAAAGAACGCGGTCGATCCGTTGTAGTGGGCATGGAGCGCGTATTATGTTTTTTTACGTTTCTGATACGTTCATAGCACAGTCATAGTATGGTTCGGTTATTTCGGCAAAGTCTTTAATATGTGTTATGCAACTGCCTAACGCTAGCAGTAATTGTAGGAACGATTCCAGTTGGAAATCGGAGCATATCCTAGGCCATGCGGAAGGGTGACTCGGAATGTGTATTGAAACAAAAATTAACCCCCCATCTACGTGAATTATTGTACGGATAGAAAATATGATATGCGAGTGGAATCAGCTTGGTTATTAAATAATGTGTAAGTAAATCTTAAAATGGTGATGCGTTAAATATAAATGAAGCTATCAAATGGCATCGACTAAAGGTATTATTCACGATGTGGTCGGTGGATTTAAGAAAAGATTCCTTGTTTTTGGTGGTACTTAACCAAATGAGTTTTCATTCAGTGCTCGTATTTTAATTGTAAAAATATAATACTTACCCCACGACTACCTAATTGCAATTTTCTCCACGTTTCTGCAAGTACATTCTTGATACGTTGATTCTTCCTGTTTTTACCTCTTTTCTGTTTCATATACTTTGCTTAGGATAGGGAAAATATTCCTTGAACACATATTGTTACCGGTTGTTTGAACTCTTTCTTTGTTTTTCCTGATGGTCTTTGTCAGTGTTTACTTTATATAAAATACATCTACTAATTAGATATATTACTTATATTATTTTGCTTTATTGATTCTAATGACAATATTTTGTTTAATATATAATAGGGGAACAGTATTCACTTTTAATTTAGATCCACATCAGCGTGTGTATGTAAAAGTTTTACTTTAAAATAAACTAGACGACAATGAAAGAAAGTGCATTTACTCAAAATATAATATAAATAAAATGACTCACACAGAAACATAATCTATATACGTAATCAAAAACCTAAATAAAGGTATAAATAAGTAACAGAAAACTGTAAATAAATGTTCAACGAAAACGAATAGCCCCACTTTTAGCATTATTACTGCATTGGTACACTGGTATTCTGACTGTATCAGATAACTGTTACTGAATTATGCTGACCCACATTGCCATAATAAACTTGTTGAGGACAAATGAATCTTTCCTTAAATCTTTAACATTAACATTCAACAATTACGAGAATTACATCGCGAATCACAACACACACACACACACACACACACTCTTTGGAAACACATCATATGTAACTCATATGTGTAAATGAGAAAAATGATAAGTTTGTAGACTAAGAGTAACTATGTGCTAGTTGTAAGTATTAAAAATGTATTAGAATTCGCGCCGACCGCCGGCAAAGTTGTACATAACATGCAAGGTATATAGGTCCTGTAAGGAACCTTTTTTTTTTTATATTAATATAAAAAATGTAGGGATAGCTAGGACACAACTCGCGAGTGAGTCTTGAGTACTCAGGTGACGGCCAAGCCGAGGTTCGTACCACTTTGGTAGCCCTTGAGCTAGTCACCGTATTGCGGCTGAGTGCCTTCAGCACTCGCCCCCAAAGTTCGGTGAAGCTGTAAAGGCCCTTCCGGTCAAAGTTGTACCGGCAAGATATAGTTTGTAAATACGTGTAATTCCAAGATTAATAAATACAGTCCACATCATATAGAGAAGTTGGGGTTTCATTGGTGAAGAAAGCGTCCCTTTCAAAACTAGTTATATGCAGATATAGAAGCAAATGAAAATTATATCGTATTTGTCTAATAGGATTTTCATTATACCAATGATAAATGCAAAAATGTCTTTAATGGAGAAAGTAAAGATAATAATTTTATTTTCAAAACAAGTTTATTATACAATAGATAACGTTGAACTTGCCATCTGAACTAAGGTACTTGTTAACCTATGTCTTAGGTCATAAACAATTGCCGGTTAACCTTTTTCTTTACTCTAATTTAACGTTAAACTTAGAAAGTACGAAATCAAGTCGCTCTGTCTTCATTTCTTTCATTCTGTTTATATTTGAGTATAAGATAAAATAATTGCAAATAGCACCCACATAATAGATAAGAAAATCGATTCGTACTCCATGATGGCTAATTGCATTTGATATTTCATATCTGCGAAGCGTCTCGTGACGGCCTACTGCTTTATAATAACACTATAAAATCTCACTGTGCCTGATAATACAGTGCTATTTAAAAACAAACCACCGAGAGATGGAGTAATGCTATCTATTAGCAGTCGCCTCTAAATAATAATCTTTAGTATCATATAGGACTGCAAACACCACGGCCAATAAGTCAATAAATATATCACTTACTAATTTAATACGAATTTACAATAAATTATTTAATATATATAAAACATACGTTTAAATGATGTTGTGTCTTGATTCGTTCTGGGGTCCAACTGAAAATAACCGCTTAGTATTTTTGGTACTTTAGCATATGCAGAGCTCGACACCCTTTAATCATATGTATTTTGTTAGTTAATAAATGTCTTTCTTTTTGTAGCTAATTATTAATTAGAATTAGTTATTAGTTACAATTAGTTAATTAGTAATTTAGAATTAGTTGGCCTTGAAAAGAAATGTTTCAAAAGTTAAAATAAATTTACAACGCGTGAAGCCTATACTTATCAAGACACCAATATTTGATTAAAATATACAGTCAGCATTTCTTTTCTTCTTTATATTATTACGAGATTTAAAAATGCAAGGAGTAATCACCACGAGTGATTCCCACAAAATAACATCAAACGAGTTAATTTAAATTTTCAAGCCAATTAACGGTTAAACCGTAACTTTAACGATTCACTTAAAAATTAATGCTGATCGAACAATTTCACATCGTCAACGAACCATTAAGCGTGAGAAAGATTTTACAAAAATTTACTGTTACAACCTAAAGCCATTCTATAAATCCATCAGATGGCGTTAGATCGGTCGGCTGATGCTGTTTTATGGGTCTATCCGTGCCAACACTATTTCGAATGGATTCTCCGAACTGAACGAGTCATAAAAAAGGCCACACTAAAACAAAGTCATCGTTATCCCATCCGGACTGGGGTAAAAACGGACAACGATACGTACCGCAAAATAAGTTTGTTCGAAAACATTTTACAGTGCCTTGAATTTATCGTCTGATAGAGAGGTGACAGCGGGTTCACAGTAAGGTGTACTAGCATCATTGTAGTTTCTTTGAGAAAAAGTTCAACGTGTCTATTGTGATTTTTTATTTTAATTATTTAACAGAGCTAGTAGTACAGTGCAGTAGATTCAGTTCAGGTTTCAAATTCAATGCCGGCATGGAATGAACTTCATCATTCTCATTGTCCTGCTTCCAATTTGTTATTTAGGGTCATTGCACTATGTCTTCTTTTTACATACATCTCTATCAGCCAACATATCTTAATCACACTCCATCCATCTTTTCTTTGGGCGTCCTCTCCGTCTCAATCCCTCAACGTCCATAGTCATCACTTTCTTCGACGCATGCGTTTTGTTTCTTCTGAAAACATGTCCATACCAAGACAAACGAGTCTCTTTTAACTTTTGCATAACTAGCAATACTTTCATAATCCCTCTAACATATTCATTCCAAATTTTTACAATTTTTTTAAATGTAAAACAGGCACATGCTTAGCCTCCATTTTACCTGATGGTAAGTGTAGATGAGGTCAAAGTTAGATCGCGCTTACCAAAAAGATGTCTATTCACCCTTTTTTTTAAGTTTATCATATTATAGGTAGGTGGGAAGGGAGACGCCGGGAGAGAATTCCACTGCTTGACCATTCGCATAACAATGAATGATGCAAATCGCTTCGTGCGAATCGGGGTAATTTTCACCACATACGAATGGAAACCCTGCCGACACTTCTTGTCGACCTATGATGGAATGGGGCGGGTGGAATCAAATTGTACACCTCCTATACACACTGTCCAAAGTGGATCCTATAAAACACTGAGAGGCCACTCTGCGTCGATGCTCTAGATCGTGCATTATTGGCGTCATCAGTGTTTCATTATTCTGGTACACCACACATCGGTCTTAACATTCGCATCTCTGCTATATGGTGTCCTTTTTCATCTACCTTCTTACTAGCCCAATATTCCGATCCATACAGTATGACAAATCTTAGAACAGATTTATATATTTAACGGGAATCCTACAGTCGCAGGTGGCGTCTAAGACCTGTCGCCATTTCATCCAACCTGAGTTGATTCTCCGCCTTATCTCTCGGATGAGTTTTAGTAATTTTAAAAATACTTCCAATTTTCTTTATTAAATTATACAACAATTCTGTAATCATCAAATTAGATAAAAGTCATGCTTAACTTGAAATGATCCCATTTGCAATTCTGTATGCATCTTTGACATAACATAACATTAGGTCACGCCTGGTATGCCCGAAGGTAGAGGTGAAATAGCGAACTACGCCACCCACATTTCGCCGAGCTTAGTTCCGTCCCAGATGTGACAGGGGGTCATATCTTTGAATATCGAATATAACATCGTTCGGATATTAATACTTCTAAATCCAAAATTAGTTTTTATGCTTATTTCTTTTTACTATTACTACTGTTACTTACTACTATAGTTTTTACTATTATTACTATTACTTAGTTTCAACAAAACAATGTTTAATGTGTAAGAAATGATAGGATTATTTAATTCTAAAATACTTTAACAGACGCACAGACTGGACCGCGTGCATTATACGGAAAATGACCGAAGTTATTAGTGGTCTTGTGGCAATTTAGTAAGTGCGTGAAAGAAACTACCACGATTGAGCTTAATTACACATGAATCAAACGAATTTTATATGCCTAAGACGTGATGGAGATAATTGCATGAGATGACATGAAATTATTATTCACTAAAACTGTTTATGGCAACACAAAATAATATTTGTTTTTAAATTTATTGATCTGTCCGACATTTATAACACCCAATGAATTAAGATTACAACAAATCTTATAAAAATTCACTATATGTTAGGTGATATTAAATTTTGAATAAATTATGAACTGATCTTAAGATCTGTGTAGTTTTATATTCACGACGCTCGCGTCCGGTGGTAAAGTCGGCGCGTGAGCAATTAGCGCTGGAGTTCAGCGATCAGAATTCACGTCACGGTTCTTCAAGTCGGCGGCACTTTGTGAAAACTTTCACAAACTGAGGGCGAACGTATATGAAACTTAGCGGCGCGCACTTATGAAATATAGGTAGGTGTTCGGTTTCTACTTACATTTCGGAGCGAATGAGTGTTTACTTGTGGCTAATTCGCTTTATTGTGTTTTCACGAATTATGAGTGTATCGCAAAATTTATTTTATACTAGCTGTTCTTGCTCCGTTCGAGTATCATATATTATATTCCTTACATCTATCCATTCAACCGAAAGACGTCCACTGCCGGACATAGGTCTCTCCCAAAGATCGACCGGTCTTGTGCCATCCGCATCCAGCGGATTCCCGCGACCTTTACCAGCTCGTCGCTCTACCTTGTGGAAGGCCTACCCGTGCTACGTCTTCCATACACTGCGTAAGATTGCTGACTCTTACTTTTGTCGCACTGTGAGGTTATGGACCCGTCTTCCTGTCAGCGTGTTCCCTCCTTCATGTGATATTGGGTCCTTCAAAAGAGGCGTGGAGAGGTATTTAAGCAGGCCAGCATGACAGCGGTGAATGGCAGTGAATTTTATTCAGTATCAGTCACCGCTATTTTGGATTGTACTGTACTTACCATCAGGTCCAGTGCATACACTGTGCTGTGCATTATATAAAAAAAGTAATATTATAGTATTTACATTTTCATTGGAAATTAATGTTTATTATTTTTGGCTCATCTTTATGTAGGACGAAAGATGAAAAGCGGTACATAAAAATTGGTACATTCTACTAAAGTAGAACGAGCCTTCACACATTTAAGAAGGAAAACTGGGTCCTATTTTTTGTTTGTACATATCCTAAATTATTTTTCTTTTACTAACAGAGAGCAAGTAAATTTCTCACAAATTCAAACGCTTGTAATAAAACAGTGGATTTGATTTGCGATTTTATGAGTTTAATTTTTTTTTACGTAGAAACATAACTATTTTCCAAAATAAAAGTAGCCTAAGTTACACTGAGTAACTTCAGTTATCTGCCGAGAAAATCAGTCGACATCAGTCCAGTTGTTTTGGAGATTAGCTGGAAAAAATAGACAGACAGACAGATGTTTTTTTTTAAATCGTGTTTTGGCATAATTTAGTACATATATTTAGTAAAAAGCAGTTATTTTTATTCTACAAACAGACACTTCGTTTTTATTTATTTGTATCGATCATATATTTACGTGACTCGGGTCTAGCTGAAAATCAGTGTTGACTGTCTTTGAGTACATCAGCATTTATGCTGAGTAATAAAATCTTTATTTTTTCCTTTTTTTTTCACGGAATAGGTTTAGTGCTTTGATAACAATCTCATCTGATATTAAGTGACTATGTGATCTAGGATGGTAAGCACACTAAATCTAGAGGTACTAGTTCTCAAGTGATGCTGCGGGAACACACCTATTGATATTTAGCGACAGGTTTTCAAACTTGAGGGTGGTAGCTACCCTGGCGGGCATCATTAGAAAATGCTATACCACCATGCTTCATGGTTTCCTCACGATGTTGTCCTTCATCGAAAACTCAGGCCGATTTTAGAGTCATCCGACTCGACTCCGAGGATCGAATTCACGTCAATTGACGAGGAATCCGGCCACACTATCCACTGCGCCATCATCGCTTAATCTTTCATCTAACGTGACGCCTATGCTACGATTGGTTATCCTTATAATATGTGTGTTTGTGTATTTTTTGCGATTATTTTTTTTATTTATGTTTTTTTCTTTCACCGTTTGTATCTCATTAGTGAATAAACGTGTTCGTACTTTCTTTTTATCCTTGTTTTGCCGTGTTATGAATCGGAGTTCTACAAATAACTTCGCTGGAAAATAAAATCATTTTATATAATAAATAAGTAATCAGTAACTTGGATACTATACAATAATAAACAAATATATAGATTATACTATCTGTGCACGCGACTTCGTTCGCGTTTTATATATATAAAACCAAATTAAATAAACATTATCTATTGGACTAAAGTGTGAATCTAAACCATTCTCGAATCCTCAGGAATAGACACAAACAAGTTCATTAAAATCGGTTCGGCCTTTTAAGAGGAGTTTAGTCACATACACACGCACAGATTATATGTATATATTTATGTATTAGGATAACAAAAGCGTGATGGAAGGTAAACAATAATTATAGAATGATCTAAAGAAAACGCAGTCTCTTGATAATTCCCGGAATCGAATCTTCTCTTATTATTTCATTTTTGTTGTTAAATATTTTATCGAGATACTGCAAAATAGAGACGAATTTATTAATTTTGCACTATACGAAGGATACTGTGTTGAGAACATCTGTATGTGTGTGTTTTAATACCAGTTTATATGTCTCCAAAACTGATATAACCACAACACTGACATCAAATTATTAGCGCATATTATTCGGAAAAACAAACTTGAACAACCCCAATGAGTCAACTAAATTCCCGTATGATTTCACACGACGCGGCGAATTAGATCAGACGTCATTACTACAATAATTGTTATGGGATTTTGGGACCGGCCTCAAACGGTAAACATGCTCACTTAACTATTATACAACCATTGTATTATGACTTGTTGAATGTTATTTCATTTGCACTTTAGACAAGATAGAAGTAAAATTTGAAAATATTGTCATCGCAGAATGAGTTTATTTACACTGTTAAATTGTTCGTTATTTGAAAGGTAAATATGGCACCATTATCGTAGGACATGTATTGTAAGATTTGTGATAAAAAAGATTGTAAAAGAGATCTTACAAGCTTTTGTTAAAGATATATCTTGCAATGTATATTTTAAAAACGAAATGTAATTAACAGCATTGTTATGTAAAAAGTGCGTAAAAGATACATCATTTTTTAAACGTTTTCGTAAATGATATATCTGAGAGTGGTTATTTTTAAAGAGTAATATGATATGATGAGATGAAGATACAAAGTTAGGAGTGTAGTAAGTATGAAAGACGGATATAGAGGCTTAAGACGGTATGGATGAATTGTGTGAATAATTATGTTTGTCCAATTGAATCCACCGTTAGAATATTCTGGCATCAGCCGTCTAGGATATAATTACGATTTATTCGCAGTTATTATTGTAATATAACATTTAATCAAATTGTATGCGCACAGTTTTAAGGTCACCCTGCTTGTGATTTATAATATCACATAATAACAAAGCCCAAAGTTGCTCGAAGGGCAATGGACAGGACTATGCGTGGAGTTGCACTGCGTGATCGAATCAGGAATGAGAAGGTCCGCAGCAGAACCAAAGTAACCGACATTGTCCGAAAAATTGCTAATTTTAAGTGGCATTGGGCTGGTCACATTACTTACACAACTGATGTTCGATGGGACAAACGGGTTATCGAATTACTACCACCTTGCGGGTGGCGCAACACCGGTCACCATGGAGATCTTTGGGAGAGACCTATGTCCAGCAGTGGGCGTCTTTCGATTGAATGGATGGATGGGTAAAAACTGTACATGCCAATGACATGTCCTTACAGCGAGATCGAAACATATCATGGACGACATCGAAGCCAGAACTATAAACATGATAATTTCACATAATAATAATTTGTTATAATACAGCAACGAGGCTATTAAAGTATCAAATCTCTCAATCTCCATAAGACGCCGTCGGATTGTCCAAGTATCAAAATGAGAGTGTGTAATTGAACATTTAAACACATAACAAGTATCTTTATTGCACAGTGACACGTGAAGTCAAAGTGAGAAACGGATTGTAAAAAGGCGAAGAGATAGACGAATTGAAAAGAAATGTATACAATTGATAGTGGATTACAGAAGACCCAGGGATAATCTTTTAATTGTTTACACTCGGTTTGTTATTTGTATCCTCTGGCAATAGACGGAGACGTTTTGAACCAAGCGCAGAGTGGCGATGCGTTTTTGTTAAGTACTCTTTGATATAGGATTTCTATTTTACTGTGCCTAAAGAGGGAGAGTAGTGGTTATGACTTTCTGGTCTTCTTTTTTTGTAGACGTAAGGATATATAGATACGTATAAATTATGTACAAGTCAATAATCTCATTAATATAACTCTTAGAGAACAAATACCATTCATTAATTGTGATTTATTTATTTATTTAGTTACTATTATTATTTAAAAAGTAATTATAAGACTATGTTTACATGAGTTTTGTGTGTGTGTGTGTGTGTGTGTGCGAGTGTATGTAATGTGTATATGTATGTTTGTCGATATGTTTATGTAAGGATATGGCTGTGGATGTTGTGTTATTTTTTTACTAGAGAGACTTTCATTTGGTATCTAAAACTGTTTTAGACATATTTTTGTTATGAAGATGGAAGTTAAATAGATCTACATATATCACTATCTATTCTATATTGTCGTTGTTTTTTATGTGTGAAATAAATATTCGTAGATCAATAAACGGCACTTTGACTACTCACGGACGTAAATAATTTAAAAATGAATCGAATACTCAGTTGTTTATTTAATTAATTGTGCATCATGAATACGAGACATAACTGTTAACGAGTTTCGTTTACACTGAACACAGTTCCAGTGACGATTTTAATTAAGTTATAAGGTTAATTCGTTAGTTTTTGGTAAAATATTTATAGTTTAAACTGCCGATTGACGATGTATTTGTTTATTTTTAAAAGTAAACAATGATTTTAAAGCTAAATATTGTTTGTGATTTAGTGTACATGAATATTTTTTTTATGTTACATAGGAACTACATCTAATTGATGCTTAGTATGAATCAGCTACGAGTATTATTGAGGGCACTAACTGGACACTGTTGTTTGGTCAAGCATATACACGACATTGATGCCCAGAACACAAGAGAGTGCAGGTTCTGTGGAGTTGTAAATGAAACACCAAAGCACATCTTGTTTGATACCCATAGGTAACCAAATTCTGAGTTAGCACGCGTTGCTCCCGGAGGAGGTACAGACGCTCTCTGCCAAAAATATCCTACAGTATATCCAGGTTGTAGGTCTAAGCAGTTAGCTCTAGCATATATAATATAAGAGCGTAATTTTTTAAGTTTTCGCGTTCCATATTTAAAATCAGTTAATTTTAAGCCGAAACGTCGGGATAGGAAGAAAAAAAACCAAAGGTAACGCGTAAAAACCCGTTAAAATTAACTGATTTTAAATATAAGAGCGATCACAATAGATTTAACTAGGCCACAGTTATGCAAGGGGCTACCTGTTTTAGCACTTTTCAAAAAATAATAGTAACAATAATAAATATCTAACTGGTCTATAAATAAGCTAGCTAGCTACCTTTCTATTTTGTTTAAATGTGAAACATATATTGGTTCCCCTTGGTGATTAAATCGACTCGTATGCCGTAACGGCAAACGTGTTGCCAAACGTTGCTTGATATTTCACGCGCCCAACACTTTTTTTAATGCGTAGGCTCATCCCTTTGCCCACAATCTCATCTGATATTAAGGGACGATGAAGTTTAAGATGGTAAGCTAGAACCTAGAAGCACTAATTTCAAATCATTGTGAATTTGGCGCCAGATTTTCAAACTTGAAGGTTGTAACTACCTAGACAGGCACCGCCATACTATTATCTTATGATTATCTTATGATGTTTTACGAATACTCAGGCTCGTTTTAGAACCTAGGGTTCGTAACTGCGTACATCGACGCGGGATCCGACCGCATAATCAACTGCACCATCATGGCTTTTTATTTATTACTTAATCCCCATTAAAATAGGTAATTTTGCAAAACCCAAATCAGGATTGAGTCCTATGTTAACCTGAACATTACAATCATAAATCATATTCAAATTTATGATTCCTGTAGTTTGTCTGAAACTTTCGTCTTTTATTTGTAATTTTTTATAATTTTTGTTCTGAATACTTTTCCCTAATCATAAAAATCAAAATATAAAATTATTTTGCAAATTGATCATTCGAGCTGTGAATTATGATCTCGAGTTTATACAAGAATCCGGTACGAATTTTTTTTCCAATTCTCCAGACATCTTTGTTAAAAAAAAAACAGTAAAATCTTCTTTAGATTATTATGAACCATTAAAAAATAGCAACGTTATGTTATTATCGTTTTAAAGTGGCAGACTTATGAACGAAAAAAAAATGAACTATTATTTAAAATATTACAATATTTATATACTAATCAGCTTTATTATTAATAACAAAATATTTCACACCAATGTAATATCGACGTTACAAAAACAAAAAAAAATAGATGTTAATTCCTTATTATTCATACAATAAAGGAACGATGATTTTGTTCGCAAAGAATTTTAATACACTTAGAAATATTCAAACTTCCTTGAGATATTTTAATTTGTTCCGGGCAATCGTACGTTCCAGAAACAAGGTTCAGTGAACTATATAAACATATGTATATATTTATACGAACTATTATTTGGATGTACTTTTCACTAGCATCTACCCGTGACTTCGTTAGCATAGTTCTTTACAGAATTACGCTTCTCTTTTATCCTACAAGATTCGTACATTTTTAAAGCGATGATGGTTACGTGGCCATATTCCGCGCCAATGGACGTAAGTTTCAATTGAGTTAAATTATGAGCCTGAGCTATCAGTGAAGAAAAACATTGCGATGAAGCCAGTACTAATCATGGGCAAGCAATAGCATTTCCTAATATCCTGGTTAACTTACTAAACATCAAGTTTGGAAATCTATTTATTCAAGGTTTAATAAATCTTACGTCCATGACAGGCCAAAGATGGAATAAATAAGGTGTATGGACCATGGAAGGCCACTGTAACGAATAAACAGTTTTTATTAGTTCATTTACTGGATAAATGAAACAAACAAATTTATAATTAAAACTTTGTTTTGTTGTGTAACATATAAATTACTTTTATTTATTCTAGATGTAATCACTATTTATTAAACTTAACTTTTCATAAGCTCTTCCAAATGGCGTTGCAAGGAACAGGGATCCATACAAGGCCAATATTATAAATCAATCGTTCAACCTAAAACTAGAGTTGTAATAATCATAATCTTCGCTTTTACTAAAACTACATAAAAGGCTCTTCCATTTAAACGAAACATTAAATGCTTAACATATTATAATCTTCTTTAAAAAACTCAACGAACATTCCTTGAACACGATCGTATAACTAGGAATATATTAATGGAAATAAGTAAAGAATTATAGTAATGATTATTATATCGATAACAAATAAGTTGACAATGCGTTTTAGAATTAAATTATATTTTTTTTTTTTTATCTATAATGGCCTTCTTATGGGTTCGTTCTTTGTAAGGCCAAAATGTTCCTACGATGGCCAAACTAACTTTTATCATCAATGACAACCTTTTTAAATATATAATAAAATAATAGACACTACGGACTAAGTACTTTAATTATTACCAAATTATAATAACACATAGCCAGTCTTGTAGTCAGGAATATTAAAAATAAACCATTCCTAAGATTAAAAAACGACAATATAATAAAATAATAACTTATTCGGAAATAAACTTATAAACTAAAAAGGATAATAATTTTGGATAAGTATTTTAATCACAATCTGAGCATAAAAATATAAAATATTTTTTAGTGAGACCAATACACTCCTCGTGATACCACTTTTGACATTCGCTACATTGCCTCATGTCTTCGATTCTACACTCGCCACATGCGTGACAGTACCATTTCTTTTCTTCATCTTCTGCATTTGTCTTCAACTCTATTTTCAATCTTTTGGGCTGTTGTGCTTTTCTTTTCAGCCGTTTTATGGAATCATTTTTGTTAATGTTTTTCTTGTTTTGTTCTCGTTTACTTATAGACTTCCTTTTTTCTTACTCGTCGTTTGCTTCAACTCAACCTTTTTTTCTTCAGTTTTAAATAAATGATTTGATCCATGAATCCATGATTTGTAAAGGTTCCTAGTAATATGCATGTACCCTAGCAAGGCCAACCGTCAAATTTTTGACTGGCCTTATAAGGAACCACCGGCTTTTATAGGAACACTACCGATATTTTAACTGAAATCGAAGCAAAATTATTTTTTTTTTCTTTAATACCATAACGAATCCTCATATGACAATTTACATTAAAAACATTAAGATAATAATAAGTTATTTACGTAAAAACTTACCTTTTAGTGTGCGCGCGAATTACAATTTTAACGTCGACGAACGAATTCTACAAAGAGAGGGACCTCACTAACAAAATAGCAACCCGAGCGACTCGCCGCCGCGTCTGTGTCTTTGAGTTTGATGTAACTTAGTGTGAGTGGAAGGAATTTGTTATCACAAGACAATAACTATGACTTTTTTATAGTTGGCCTTCAAAGGAGCATGGCCTTCCATGGTCCACCCACCTTAGGATGGAATTAATGTAAATGTATTGAATTTTTACCGTATGTACAATAGGGACTACTTAGAGGAACTTTTCAAAGCCCTGCTCATCCCTACAGCCTTAAACCTAGCCGTAACTACACTAAGGTATTTTGGGCCCCTTTCATCGTGTACGTTAGTGTCGTAGAATAGGTTACCCAGCACAGTCTTCCCCTAAGGCTGCAAAATGCTTAGAAAGAGAGTGAATATAGGTGTGATCTCAAATAGAGATGAATGGAAGAGGAAAACACGTTGCGCCGACCCCAAATAAAACTAGGATAAGGGCAGGGAGATAATAAGTTATGAATTTTACCAAGTAGACGTCAGAAAACATACTACTGTCATGTTATAGTTTCATCATATTTTTGTTTCTCAACAAATAAAGGATTCATAAAAGAATCAATGTAAGGAATATAAACAAATAAAAAATATATGTAAGAAGTATTTATAAGCGAAATGTTTTCTCTAGGTGTCTGTTATTATTGCCAGCACTTCGTTTATCTGTTCGAAGCAGACGATAAAACGTTGAAAATTGTATGCAAAATCCGCGGTGTGATATCGTAAAATTCAAATACGTTAGTTCTCTCACAAAGCGTCTCCAGTACTGTTGTTACTATGTCACATTGTTTTTTTTTTTTATGTAGAGTTGAGTCGAAATTTAAAGTTATACCGCTTTTATATAAAAGAATATGATGGTCAGTTTAAGTCTTCTATAAACACGTAGTAAGTATACAGTAATTCTCAGATACCTTAATAACATGTATAAATAACGTAGTTGCTTGCAAATACATACCTACGCAATAAAGAATCTATCAAATCTCGCTCAAAGAAATCATTCACATTTAGCGCAGCAGTTACACGTACGTAGACCCTTATTTTCTAGAATAATAATATCTGTTAGAATATCGACCATTAATGTGTAAGAAATATATTAGTAATCGAAAGCGATATTAGTTTGCTGTAGCATTCGTTTATATATGAGAGGTTGGTTTTTGTCTACGATACTGAAATAAATTACTTAAAATTTGAGGGGCATTGTTAGAAGAAAAGATATTAAATCTATTTGGCATATGTACGGCACAATCTACAGCGATACACACACACACACACATGTCGCACGCGATACAGGAAGGATTTCCTAGTGATCAAAAGATTAATCAGGGATCAATAGTATTTCCGTGTAAATTTGTAAAAAAAAACAGCAATAAAAGATTTTTGTTTTCATTTGTATCATCTATGAAGACATCAAACAAGGAGGGCTGTATAAGTGCAGTCGGATATGAAGATCGAATCTACTTACCTGTCTCATTCTAGAAGATAAGCTTTCTTGAATGTTTTTTTATAGTAGCTCGGCAAAATGACGGCACTGTAACTAATGGTAAGCATAATGGAATCTTGAAACAGTGGCAACTGGCGCGAGATCGTTTATCCATCGTCAGTTGTTTCTGTCATGTCGGCCTATACAGATATCTCTTCACACTTCGTTGGAAGGACATGATGTTATAGGAAGGAGAAAATCCATCTGCCGGAAGACTGGTCCACACTGTTTAAAGCGATGATGGCGCAGTGGATAGTGCAACAGGATTCCGCGTCAATGGACACGGGTTCAAACCCACCTATCCAACACTAAAATCACCCTGAGCTTTCGGTGAAGGAAAACATCGCGAAGAAACTATAGCATGGGGGTAGAGCGTTTTCTAACAATGCTCGCCTGGGTCGCTACCATCCGCAAGTTCGAAATCCTGTCGCCAAGTACCAATAAGTGTGTTTCGGCAGTATCACTTGAGAACCAGTTTCTAGGCTTAGTGCGTTTACCATGCTGGACCACATCGTCACTTAACATCAGGTGAGATTGTGGTCAAAGGACTGAGCCTATACCAAGTTAAAAAAAACTGCTTTACAGTACGCTTTGCCGTATGACGAATCGAAATATTTGGTTCGTCCCTGGATAGAAGTTATTGTAAAGTACCGTGATAAGCCAATAGCAATGTGGCTATCATCATCATGTTTGAAAATCTATCATGAAGCACCAATGGATGTGTTCTGGTAACATCACCTAAGGAAAGAACAAGTAGATGTTTAACGTGTTTACCATTCTGTCACAACGTTACAAAGGTCAGTAAACAGGCAAACGGTCCGTAAGAGGTTACCGTCCCCTATGTAAACACCAGGAGTTTTATCAATGCGTTGCTGATCTAGGAAAGCATATTTAAGTCCTTTTTTGGAGAGCCTAATTTTATAGCCTTGGAGGAAGACTGTGCTGGTTAACCCATTCCACGGCAATAGCGTACGATAAAAAGGACCTAAAATACTTTAGTGTAGTGGTGTTACTGTTAGGTTTAAGGGTGTGGGGCGTAGGAGCCAGTCGATGGTAAAGGATACGGATTTGATATGACGATGAGAGTATCGAAAAGTTCCTCTTGGCAGGTTCGAGATCTACTATCTAACTCTGTAATGGGCCTTAGATTTCTATGAAGGAAAATATCGTAAAGAGACCATAGCATGGTGTTAGGGTATTTTTATAATAATGTTTGAAAACCTGTCGGCAAACATCGATAGGTCTGTTCCGGCAGCATCATTCGAGAGTCAGTAATTCTAGGTTTAGTGTGTTTACCATTCTGGAGCACATCGTCGCTTTAATATCGGGTAAGATTGTGGTCAGTATATTGGCTGTATAGACATGGTGGCTGTATAAACAGTACTAAAATAATATATGTGTTTGTTCTTTAAATAATCTTAAATTATCGAATCGATTTAAATGTTTTAAAACGGATATTATTGGTATATAAAATTTAATTTGATATATTCTTCATTCTTTCATTCATTCATTCTTTGTCTAAAATACATATTTCTTCTCCACATAATTATAACCCTTCATAGTTCATGAATCACTTAAGAGTAAATTTCAGGAACACTAAGATCTTAACTTTTCCGAAGCAATACATTCTTGTAAACGACCGGCATAATCTTAATACTAGAAATAACCACAAACTAGCTGTTCCATCCTTTAGACTAGGTATTAACGCCATCTATTATCATATATATGTTCTTCTTATTCTAAGTTATTTATTGTCTATACGCCCCCACTCTATTTAGTCTATGTATGCATTATCCCTTCCTCTTCCTATTCAAAAACGGAACGCCAACACGCAACCGCCGCCGCTGTATCTGGTAATAATATTTAAAAGTGCACATTAATTATCTGATTATATTACTAAATTACGAGAATAATATAAAACAATTATAAAGTGAAGTGAGGTAAAAAGTTGACTCTGAACCAGCTAGATCGAAGGTTAATAATAAAGGTAAGTTCCGTTTGCTACTTTCAACATCATCTTTCTAGATATTTCCACCACTAGGTATTTAAAATTTTTTTTAAGTGTTCGATTTTAAAATATGGTACCAAAGTACATTTTCGATTTACCGCAAAATAAATAAGGACGACCTGGTGAAGGTCGCGGGAATCGGCTGGATGCGGGTGGCGCAAGACCAATCGTCGTGACAATCTTTGGGGAGACCTTTGTCCAGCACTGGACGTCTTTTGGTTGAATCGATGAGTGGATGGATGAACAATAAGTTCAGACACTATGTCAAGCAATTTTTAATTTCAAATGATTATTATCCAACTTGGATCATTATGTGAACGATGGTGATATCTGAAAGTGGCACTCCTCTCTGTGTATACGCTAAAACTGCTATCTAATTATGAATTGTGTAGTTTTTTTTTTCAATATAAACAATAAAAAAGCAGATCGAGTTTCTTGCTGGCTCTTCTCGACTTAGCTATTTCTATAAATGCCACCTCAGAGCCTAAACAAAATGGACTTTAAAAATTTTAAAAACGTCTATTTTCGTTTCGAAACAATTCGCTACGCTTTAGAACTATTTGATCCGAGTCAATGAATCGTTCACAACACTCACGAGTCGTGTATCCAATTTGTACATTTGACTAGAGGCCGCCCCCAACCCTATTTATTCACCCACTTAAAGTGAGATACCGACAGTACGTATCTCTTTATCCAATTACGTGTAACGGCGGAAAAGAAAAGGGGAAAAAGGGAATGTTTTCGTTTTTTTTTCCCTTCTTTGACCACGAACATGATTTTTTTTACGAAACTGAATTGTCAAGGACGATGTTCGCAGTTAGATAAATAGGGTTTTCCCTGTTTTTTAATTCGTTTGTATTGGATCGATGTTGTCTTTGGTGACCATATTAGTACTTTCAAATAAGATTTTCCATATGTGAACGCTGATAGACAATGCAGTGGCAACCCTAAAAAAAACGAGATTTTATTTTCAAACGAAATATTACATAAAAACGTAACAAAATAGTGTGTGTAAAATATTGTAATATTTCTATTTTTAAAAAACCTAAGCCTAAGCCTAAACTCGAAATTTTGGAAAAACTTTCTTTTTTTTAATTTATTTAATTATGATATGTTATGAAATTATTAAAATAACATTTCTTTGGTTTTTACATCTCTTGGCGCTTCGAGGAACGGTTGTGTACGTTTTCATCTAGTTTATTCATAAACAAAACATACGATAGAGACTTAAACACTTATGGTATCTTACAAATAAGTTAAACTCCCGTCGAACACATGTTTAAAAAAAATTCAAAAGAGTGTTTTAGGGTTGTTCTGAGATTAAAATTATATTTTATACAATATTAAATTTTAGACAATGTATAATAAAAAGCGTGTTAACTCTACTAACGATATCTATATATATCTACTCTAACGATATCTTCTTATAATTGACATACTGCAGCATGTTAACGTATGACGTCATATCATTGGTAATGCGATTCTATAAGTTTTTCCTCTACTGAGAATCGCTTAATGCCGCTATAGATTTTTCACTTCAAAAAAAATGTTATTGGTATGGTTTCGTTTCGTTCGATAATCTGATGTCATGTGGGTTTCATTCAAATAGGATATTGATTTAAAAGGGTTATTTAAGTGTCCATTTACTGCAATGTTCTGCACGCGTACAAAACAGCCTATAGATTAATTAACTAGCTGTTATCAATTAACGTTCTTAAGGTTTTTTTTTTGTTAATTTTATTCGTTATTATCTTTATAATTTACGCTATTTATATATTACCCGATGTAAAAAATAATGCATCTATGATTGGTAGAAACATGTAGAAGGAATTGATGTTGGAGGACTAAACAGAACTTACCGTTGTTCGTGAGCTTCAATTGCTGATTCAGGTTGGACTTTTCTACCACACTTTACTTTAAAATTGTTTTATGTAATTTCTGTAATTTGATTAGATAATCGATTAACGTGCAACTTGAAATGATTACGAGAGACAGCGACGGCGGTTGCGTGGTTGCGTTCCTGTTTTTTTTTATAGGAAAGGGAAGGGATAACGACCTTGGACTAAATAGACAACCTATATAAGATACAACATAGAACAAGAAAAAAATTTGTAAGATAATAGATGTCGCCTCTAGGCGTATCGGCCGCAACCTCTAACGTAATCAGAGACTTTTTCTATCTTTTCCTGTTTTACTTCTTAATTTATTTGTTTGTTAATTATCTTTATTACTTAATGGGTTTTTTACTATTTTGCATTACCTTAGTTCATTACTTTTACTTTTACTTTTTACTATTTTCTTTATTTATGTTTTCTAATTTCTCGTTTTAGCAGTTGATCCGTTTCTATGTTTTGATTTTATTTATTACTTTTGTTTTACTTCCTTAATTTTTTTAAATCCACTCTCTGTTTGTTCTATTTTGTTATTCATTACTTTATTTATTGTACGTTTCCTATAGTATCCTTCCAATTTTGCACTGTGTTGATTTGTACAAAAACCATCGCAATTGCAGTTTCTCGTTCCACGGGAGTTGCTTCAGTTCATGTGCTCTATTTTATGTAGCAATATTCACAGAATATTCCTATCATATTATTTATACTCTTGCAGGTCTAAAGCAAGCTCCTTCTAATCTTTATCCTGTCTATCTCTTTGCATATGCACTGGCCAGAGACTAGCAAGAGGTCATTCTTGTGTGTTTTCAGACGCTACATTTAACTATCTGTTCCAGGGCCATGCGGTCATCGCCCGCCTCCGACCGAGGGGGTCATTTGCTGATCAGACCATGACGGTGGGTATGTTTTGACGTTTGGATTGCTACTTTCTCAAATTTGGTGTTTTAGACATAAATGGTGCGTATTTTACGGAAAAATTTTACCATTTGTCAAGCGGTTCTTCGGTTTCCTTTATGATAGTTAAGCATCCTATGTTTATGATTCCATGTTTTTGTCCGGTCCGTTATTATTTTATAGTTTTTTTGTATCTCGTTGCGGAGACTGGCATCAACCCCATGGGATGTGTCTTATTTATAACTGTTTTGTTGTTTGTTCCATTCCTTACATGTAGCATCCAAGCACACATTTTTCTTCCTAGGGTGTCGTTTGTCGGGCCTTCAGCAATAGGCCACCGTTGCCCTCGCCAGGTCATCCCATTTCGCTCTTACGGGGCACTCACTACTGAAGGCGTTGTGTTCCACTTCCTTGCGTTTCGCCTGTGCGCAGTTGCTACAAGACGGCGCTACGCCAGTGGAATGTAGCTGGCACTCTGCCTTCAGGTGGTGCCCCCCGCAGTGGCTGCACCTGGGTTGGGTTTCGGTGCAGTGCCGCTTGCCATGGCCAAAGGCCAGACAAGTCGAGCACTGCACCAGCGGTGACCTATCCTGGACTCTGAGGGTTTGTAGATCGATCTTCACCGATCCTGCTTCCGTTAGACGCCTCCATATTTTTGGTGCCGCCCTCATGACGATTTTATGGGTGAGGGGGTTTCGTCCAGGTATCTTATATGCAATTTGCAATTTGGTTTCCTCTTCACCCAATTCTTCAAAAATTTTCTTATTTTGGTTTCTTAAGGCACTGATCACGACTTCGTCTTTGTGGGCTTTTAACACGCCCGTGATCATTACCAGTGGATCTTTGTTTTTAACATCTTGCACCTCTAGTCTTCCTTTATGTTTCTTAATTATCTCTTTAACTTTCTCTTTATCTCTCTCAGTTTTACAGCCAATTATTATTTTCGCATCTCTTTTTTATAGTTAATTGAGTTTACTTATAAATTACTGCAATTTTTGTTTTAAAAAGTAAATTATCGTTTCATCAGCAACTCGATAATATACAGCTGAGGGAAGATATGAAAGATGAACATATGACATTCTAGCACCACATCGAAATCGATGGATCTAAGATGGAATCTGGAACAGATGCGGGAGTATTTTCGCAAGATCTCAATATCAAGTTATCTACAGGGTTGGGTGAGCATAACACCATATTCCAATGTGAATGTGTCCACGCTGCATGAATGTGAACCATTCATGCAGCAAATCCAGTCTTCAAAAGGGAGATAAGAGACTTTGGTATCCGAATTCTCTCTGATAGTAAGGCAGTACTTCAAGCGCTTGAGAGTACTCTCATTACCTCAGGCCTCAGTTACGAATGTCACCTTGCACTGTAACGCATAGCGGCGGTCAATAGGGTCATCCTACAATAGATAAAGAGTCATAGTGGATCAATGGGTAACGTCGCGGCAGATGAACTGGCAAGAAAAGGATCGACGACAACAGTGGCAGACCCTGTGCCATATCTTCCTCTTACATACAGTACTTGTAGATCATTGTTACGTAAATACACTCACACCACTCACGGTGAGAGTTGGGCTAACACTCCTGGCTGTAGACAGTCTAAATAAGCTCTCCTGGAACTATCACGGAGCTTCTCAACTTATCTCGTACTGAACTTCGCTTAGTAGTGGGTGTAATGCCGGGACATTGCTCACTTAATAAACATTTATTTACTGTAGGATATACGTAGGGGATATTTAGAAGAAGAAGAGACTACTGCCCACGTGTTCCTGGAATGCACGGGAGTAGTCAACCAACGGGCAAAAACCCTCAAGAGAACGAGGTCGCTCCAGGAAGCCTGTTATCACCCCAGGAGGCTTCTGCGCTTCTGGAAGGAGCTGGGCTGGCTCGAGTAGCTGGCTGATCCTGCACGCAAAACGGACCGTAAATGTGTCTAGTTACGGAAACAGAAGACCACCAACAAGTAACAAGTTCATTAACAATATAATTTACGTAAATAATAATACTTTATTTGACTATTAATGTAAAAAGGTCAACATCAAAAGTCACTAGACTATAAAGTTATAATAAATATAAATCGAAGTGGATAATTCCAAATAGGAAAAAGAACAAAACTCCGAAGGAAACATCTAAAACAAAATAAGTAATAGAGGCTTAATTAACTTCATTTCGTAAATGTATCAAGGAAGTCCACCCTAGTGGGCCCCAAAGGACATTTGTTCGTGGAAAATAACTCTTCGGATGAAAAGGAATTCCTTTTTAAAAGGCTGTATTAAGCAATTGAACATTTTTTCGTTCAATGGCTTTTTTGTTAGTCCGTGAAGTATTTTATGTAGTAAGAATATTTTTTTATGAAGCCTCAATAATTGGTTTTTACATTTTGCTTGTTATTTATTTCTATTGTTATTATTTTTTAATAAACCATCATTAAAAATATTTTTAAATTGATTTTTTTACGAATACATACTCCCATCAATAGGCAATATATTTATCTACATTTGGTTGGTGAGGACACGTGGAGAGGATGGACTAGTGATTGACGAAATAAATTTATAATGCGAGGAGGACTGGGCACATCGGTAAGGATCGACCTGGATGAATGAATGTCGACCAGATCGAAGATATCCACAAAAAGTGCCGATAGTCGATTACCATATAAAGCGCTCATGAAAATAGAAGTAGCGAAAGAGGTGTGTCAAGATCATAGTAAGTGGAAAGACGTAGCTTTTGCCCGTCTCCACGGAAGAGAGGCGTTTTTTGTCAAAAATTACTGGTAGAGACGTCAAAACAACATGAATAAAGTGTACAAAGAAACAGTGAAGATAATTAATTATTAATTTGAAAGTTATTACTGGATGTTTTTAAAAAAATTACATAAACAATAAAAATTTTACACATAATGTAAATAAATTATTAACAGTAAAACAGTAAAATCATATTTTATGACAATGTTATATGAATACAGTACAAGTTTTTGAGAGTAACGACATATGCAGTAGATGTTTTATCGTAGATTTAAAAAAATCCCAAAAGGAAATGAACATAATGCAAAAGCTTAGAGATACGGAATGCGCGGCCATGAAACAAGATGTATGATGTTTAATGAAACAAAAGTGTATCATGTAACATGGATCAATGTTTATTAATCTATATCAATACTAATAAATAAAATTCAAGAGTCTGTTTGTAATGTCAAAATTATTTGTGTGTACTAAATAGATATGAATCTATATACGATACCTATACCAAAAATACAATTTTTAAAATTTTTGTCTGTCTATCTGTCTGTCTGGCCGTCTATCTGTCTGTTCCCGGTAATCTGCAGAACGGCTGAACCGATTTTGATGAGACCGTTGTTGCTAGATAGCTTAAGTTACTCCCCATAACTTAGAGTACTTTTATTTTTGGAAATAATTAGGGGTTCCGCGTATAAAATGCAATTAAATGCATAGTCTTACTGGTAGGTATTCGAATTTAAGAGAAATATCTTTGCTTATTGTTAGTAGCAGAAAAAATTGGACAATAAATAGGGTTCCGTATAAAAAATTTAAAGGTATATTACGTAATGAAAAATATACAAAACGAAGGTGCAGCCGTGGGCACATAGCTAGTAAATTAATAAATTGATCATTAAGGCGAAGGTTACTGGGCAAGTTGATAATGGTCGACCTTTTTTTTTTTTTTTTTTTGACGGGGGAAATGCATTTACGCACTACCCTTACCTATTGTATTAGTGAGACCGAAGTCTCCCAATACAATAGGTAAGGGGGCACGGAGGGACGAACTCCGTGCCAGTGTGGGACTCGCCCGGGCGTGAAGCGCCCGGAAATACCCACTAAAACCCCCCGGGGCCGTCCGCTGCATTTGGGATGGGGGCGACACGGTGGTCGACCTAGACGACTATATCGAAAATGTGGTAAAGAAAGGTCAGTTGAATAGAAATCGTGATCGGCGAGGATTAAACCTCTCAAAAACATATAAGAGGCGAAAGAGATGTGTCAGGATCACAGAAAGTGGAAGGACGTAATCTTTGCCTATTCTCTTGGAAGAAAAGCGTAATAATATTATGCAGGCAAATATAAAATTATTCACTGTCTCCCGTAAAAAGTTAATAATTTTATTTGCAAATATTGTCTAAGTGTTTTTGTTTATAAAACAAAGAGGAATTTTCTTATTTTCTTATGTTCCGCGAACTTTAAGTCTTATCAGTTATTTTTCCTACAAATTTGTCATAATCATTATCGTCATATTTCAACTATTGCTGACAATGATTATGTTTCAATTTTAATCACTAGTTCAAAGTAAATAATAATATAATAGTAATAATACAGATAAAACAAAATTTTTATACATACATTCTCCCTATTTACCTTTAAATAATACCCCACCGCTATTATTTGCTCATTTTTTTTTTGCTTGTTTTCATGATAACCTAAGTAATTGTAGCTGCAAACCGATAGAAAGAGTTAAGTGCGCAACATATTTGGGTATGAAAGTTGATGAACATTTTTCTTGGACGGAGCATATAGACTTTATATGTAATAAACTGAGGGTGTTACTAGGGAAATTTTATCATCTCAGTTACCGAGTTCCTACTGCCACACTAAAATTACTGTACAACTCTTTGGTAGATTCTATTTTGGACTATGCTCTCGACTGCTATGGGCTAACATTTAAAACTTATATCGATAAACTAGAAAATCTCTTCAAATGAGGTTTATAAAATTACTTGTAGATAAAAAAAAAACTAAAATAAAAATTTAAATACGATTATCGCAAATTATTTTAAATGTTTTGCGTAAGATTCCTTTGAATATCGACGTCGTCTTTAAGTAAGTTTACAATAATTATCACTCCATAAGTCTTTATTTACATCGACACGGGCTAATACCGAAGCGCCTTGTACCGAAACCAGTCACTATGATTAATTTAAATTGGAATACAGTCGAGCACATAATTGTTACTAAAATGCTATATCTACTACTTGTTAGTATATATAGTTTCACGGATCTATTCGTATAGTTTCTATGCTTTGTCCTTATTATTTCATTAGCTTTTGTTGTCAGTTATCAAATAAGTAGCGCTAATATTTTACAATTCGCTTTTCAAAACATTTGATTTATTTACATGTGAGTTTATATTTTTATTAACTATAGTGTGAACGTATTTTGAACCTGTGATTCTATGTGTAAACATTTTTAAGGTATCAGTGCATTTATTTACTTTGTTATTTTATTATTTGCTATTTCTATACGACTGTTTTCTGTTTTGTTTTCCGTACATATTTAAATACTAGCTGTGTGTCCGTGGCTGCGCCCGTATTTTATACATTATTTACTGCGTAAAATAGATTTTAATTTTCTTATACGGGAACCTTAATTATTTTCCAAAACAAAAAAATTGTTACTACATAAGCTTACTTCTCACAAGTTCACCTGTTAGTGAAACCACCAGTGATTTTATTCGGAATTTCATGTGTTTTTAATTTTTTTTTTACGCCATACCTTTAATTGTTTTCAAATAACAAAAGTACACTAAGTTACGCGGAGTATGTTCAGCTATTTACCAAAAAAAGTCCCGTCAAAATTGATAGAGGCGTTCCGGAGATTACCCGTAAAAAGTATCGTATGTATATTCATATCTATCTAGTAAAAACATTACTTTGATATTATAAACAGACACTTTAACTTTATTTATTGGTATAGATATATATAGATTAGTATAGTCAATAAGGGTCGCATTCATGAATCAACCAGAGTATTTTCTGACATATATAAGGATTTTACCCGTATTAAATCTAAGTCTCTCGTCTATCGGGTGACGTCATTTTTTTGAACTTCCAATGAAGGGCAGTTATTTTGCCCCGTGCTCAAATGAAAAAAGTTTCCGCTAGTAAAATTTCTAGTCCAGTCTAGTCTAGAAATTTGCTATCAAATGCAATTTAGCCCGAGCTTTAACCATACCATGGTAGTAGATTTTTTACCAATGCCCGCCTGGGTAGGTACCGTCCTGCAGTTTGAAAACCTGTCGTCAAATACCAATAGTCGTATTCCGGAAGCACCACTTTAGGTTTAGTGTGTCTGCGACGCGGTGCTTGCGAAAGCCACCCCGTGTCGCCCCCATCCCAAATGCAGCGGACGGCCCCGGGGGTTTTAGTGGGTATTTCCGGGCGACTCCCGCCCGGGTGAGTCCCACACTGGCACGGAGCTCGTCACTCCTTGCCCCCTTATCTATTGTATTTGGGGGACTTTGATCCTCCAAATACAATAGATAAGGGTAGTGCGTAAATGCATTCCCCCCGTCAAAAAAAAAAAAAAGGTTTAGTGTGTCTACCACCCTCAACTACATCATCAAAAAAACTTGAAGTAATAATTAAGTAAGTAATTAATTAATAATAACAAAATAAATGTTTACCTAATAATTTAACATTTAGTCTTAATTTAGATGTAAAATATAAGTAGATTTAAGCTCACCTAATTAATTATGAAAGAAGGTAACTGCATAGCTGCATGAAATATTATAGGCATTTTTTTCTGACGCAGGTCGAATTAAAGCTGCAACACAAAAAAGGTGTGAGCCCAGAGTCCGCAAAACTACACCATCACTTATCATCAGGTGATATTATGATAAAAGCGTTGAGCCCATACTGTATTTAAAAAAAAATCAGGACACCTGTCTCCGGTGCACAGGCCATGTTTACCAATAACATTGAATTTAACCAGATGATACGTTGTATGTATTCGGATCGGAAGGATTTTCGTTCTCCAAGAAAATATCAACTACACGATAGGTAGAATACAGAAATACGTTTCATCTAACCAAAGTCGATCGCACAGCCTCTCGGGACGACAAGGCAACATCTATTTCCAAATATTATATCTGCGACGTAGAATAAAATTGGAGATATATTTTATATAGGTTGAGAATAAAAAGAATACAAAACATCAGCATATAAATACTTACTAATATTTTTTCACCAATAATGTCAATGAATATTTTTGTAATTAAGAGGATATGAAAGCGGCATTTATTCGATACAAACGGAGTCCTCTGTTTCCTCCCTGGATAATAGCATTATGGTAAATATTTTACCAAAATGCTATAAAATAGTAAATATTCACCACCGCCATGCTCGAGCGTTTTGATTTTTCGTATAAATTAGTTATTGTAGAAACTAGGAGCCTTTGAAAATGAAAAAAATGCTCGATTTTTACCGCCATTTTCAGATGTTCATTAAACAAATTTGATGGATAAAACTAAAAAACAAAGCATAGAGGCATAGCTAAAGTCTTTCTTATTCTATGACTGAAAGAAAATTAAAAAATGGTTTAGTTTTGGAGGAGGAAACTGCATATTACTTAGTGATGTTTTCGTCTGTTTTGCATACGGTAAAATCAGCCCGAGCTGCAGTTGTCCCTTTTCGTGTTTTATAACTCTTTCTTTCTTTCTATCGGGCGGTAAGAGCTCAATTATAATATATTTTAACAGAGTTGCTTGTCCACTTTAGTCTGCGCAAACTTTTCTCAAACAGTATGAGAGATGTAACATTCATAACTCTTAATTATATCTCTGTAACGAATAAATTGATTTTTAGACTTGCACCTTCCATGATTCAACTGGGTGTAAGAATATAGACTTAAGCATATATTGGAGTCATTGATGTAGATAATATGACTGCACAATTTAAATTGGTACTTAATAATAGGACATATACTAATTTATAATTAAATATTTTTGATTTTAATATTCAATATAAATTATACGTGCATAAGTTATAATAATAAATCGTCTGAAATACCGTAGTACGACGTACCGTACTCAAGACGAAAGGCTTTGACCAATGTTTGTTGCCAGTGATAACATACGGCACTGAGACGTGGTCGCTCACAATGGTCCTAATAAAAAAGCTCAAAGTTGCTCAAAGGACAATGGAGAGGCTTATGCTTGGAATTTCACTGCGCTATCGAATCGGGAATGAGGAGATCAGAATTCAGGAGAAGAGAAGAATTGGTAAACTTAAGTGGAAGTGGGCTGGGTAAATTGCTCGCAGAACCCATGCCCGATGGGGCCAATGGGTTCTCGAATGGTTACTACGGATTGGAAGACGTAGCGTGGGTAGGCCCCCCGCAATGTGGACCGACGACCCGGTGAAGGTCGCGGGAATCCGCTGGATGCGGGTGGCGCGAGACCGGTCGTCGTGGAGATCTTTGGGGGAGACCTATGTCCAGCAGTGGATGTCTTTTGGTTGAATAGGTGGATGAATGGATGGCAGTTAAAATAAAGATCTTAAAGCCATCCTAAATATGTAGATCAAAGATTTATATGTCATTTTTTTGGGGAAAAAAAACAGCGACTTTTGAACATGCATCAGGCGGTATCGGTTTTAACATCTATTTGCTTTTATTCTGAACGAAAATGGTTCCCGACTCCGCAGTTTGAGTTATCGCCTTCGACGACTTCATGAATATTTCGCGTTTGTTCATTGAGCTGTTACAATTCTTTATTTCAAGTCGACCGCCTCCGTATATTGAAAGAAACCACACTTTCCATGGTCACTTCGGAAATAAAATCATGCTCTGATATACGGAACTAGTCTTTCTTGAGCACATTCTTTAAGAATTGACAATTTAACAATGCCTGGGTTTTTTAAATACATCAATACATTTTCTTGACGATTTTACTAGTGTCGGTTTAGTGGTCGAAAAGTTTAGTAAATTAGTGAAAATTTGAAGAAATAAAAAAAAAACATTTTTTTTTATTCAGAACACTGAAACTCATATTGGTCTCCACGAAGGAATATATCATGATAAAACCATGTAACATGATAGTGTGGCCTTTGCTAATGGCCTCATGCCTAGCTAAATTCTCTAATTTGAAAATCTTTCGCCCAGCATTTGTATTGTTCCAGCCGTCTCAGTTAAGAGCTAAACAGTCAGCCAGAATTTCTCTAGTCTTAATCGTGTAAAGTATAATTTTTTTCATTAAAAATAAAACCGACTTCCTATGAATTTACTATAAAAATGCACTAAAAAGTAAATAAATCATTCTTTTAATAATCTACTTCTGCTAACGCCGATATATCTTTTGTTTTAATACCATTAACAAGCACCTTCAGATTTCTACCTGTTTTGGTCTCTTCAAAATTACATAGCTAGTGTCAGGTTAATATTAAGAGAGGACTCCCAAAACTACTTGTCCCTTTTTTCCATCAGAAGTCCTAAAATTTCTATAACAACGGGATCACGGCACTATCGACAATATAAGAGAAAGTCATCGAACGAAATAGTACATATATACTGTAGTTAAATGTAAATAAACTGGAGACGCCAAGAGCTGGCGCGGTAGGCCAAAATGGCAAGGGAATCATGTTAGATGCGGGAACAAGGAAGTCATGCACTGACCTGTTCCTCAGCAGCAGCAAGCGCCTTCGACGATGTAGATCCGCTCGTAGCCGCCCGAAAGCACCCTCGAATAACACACGAGGGGCTTCCGACACCTCACACACTTCATCCAACACTCGACGTCACCACAGTATGCGGTTATAGTTTATTTTATAAGCGGAAAAGCGAATATAAAGGCCCATAAACCTTTGCGATATATAATATGACATGAATTATAAGCGGGTTGCGAATAGATCCACCACTGCTTCGTGGAGGCGCGGGCGCAGTTTGGAGAACAAGTCTGTATTGGGGGGTTGCGAAATGTAGTATATGCGCTGTATGCGCGAGCGCGGTTGACACAGAAGTGCACGACAGGGAAAGGGGTGGGGGTTTTAGGAAGCCACACTACGTGGCGTTAGGTATAAAATGTCTTAAGTTTTCATGTAAAGTTCGAAGAAACTTTTCCCCGACCTAATGTACTCTAATATTTTTTAAATATAATTTACTCTCACTATGTTAACTTTAATTACTTTCAAGAGTTTCCACTGGATTTTTTTATGGGCTATTTTTTTTATTGGAATACAATAAATGAAATTAATATGTAGTATGATAAATATATATTTTTTTGTACACGCACAAAATCTGATACAATATAAATTTGACTGGGGGAACAAAGTAAACAAATGAAGTTATATATATTTGTGAAGCAATAAAATTTTAACTGTTCAAATTGTCGAGCTTCAAGCGAAACAGACATCCGGCCGAAGTGGCGTTTCGGTCGTTAATTACAGCCCCCGGGTGTCCCGGATGATGAGCGGGAGCTGCTTAATTATCCGCCGCCGTACGTACTGGCTCTATACGTCCTCTCTGCGGAACTTCACCGCTGAGGCCAGTACAAGTTTTACAAGAACTTAAAACTTGTCTTACGTAATATTGCAGGCGGTACGGTGCGACGCGCCGTGTCTGACCCGCTTACCTACTTAGTTTATCTCCACTAAATCTTTACATGAAAAAGGTTCTTTTATTAAATATGCATTCATTAGTTGAATGTAGGAACATTTGTTCTTTTTTACATATACTCTCTTAATACCGGAAGGTACCTAGTTAAACTCTTTTTGCTCTGTAGTGGTACTGTAAGAAAATCATTTTTTTTTTATATTTAAATACAAAATACTGTTCTTGTTCTAGTTAATAAATAGCTATTTCCGAAGTGACAATAGAAAGTGTGGTTTCTTGGAATATACGGAGGCGGTCGATTTGAAATAAAGAATAACAGCTCAAAAGAACAAACGCGAAATATTCATGAAATCGTCGAAGGCGATAGCTTAAACTACGGAGTCGGGAAAAATGTTCGTTTAGCATAACATAAGTTCACGCCTGTTATCCCCGAAGGGTTAGGCAGAGGTGAAAAAGCGAACTACACCGAAGCTTGTTCCGTCCCAGATGTGACAGGGGGCGCGAACCTGTCGCCAATCGGGCACAATTTCCAAACTCCGGGATGATACTGAGTAGAAAAACCCAAAATCACTTGACACGACCTGGGGATCGTACACGATACCTCAGAACAACAGTCGCACCGTAATACAACATAAAAATAAATACATATCAAAAGAAGCAATACTGCCTCATTTCGTGGATCTTAACTGAATCCGAATTTACCCTTTCGTTAAGATGTTTACTTTTGTATATGACCCACACAATACAGCATCAGACTGACGCCAGCATATTTATTTCCACTTGGCCGACGTATCTTTCAATCGTAAAGTGATACTTGAATAAAAATAAATATATTCTCATCTAGTTTACTTATTCGATGACGATATGTCCTGTTGGTAAGTTACAATCTTATAATTGACAACTATAGCTTTATGTTAGGCCACCGGAAGATACCTATAGATGCTTGATGATATTTTATTAATTTAAGAATGAAATTGAGTATTAATGTAAACTATTATAACTATGCTATAGTTAAATAATAATTATTTTCTCCAAGAAAAGCTGATTCATTGTATGATAGGGTTCAAACACACGCCGAGCAACAGTTCGCCCATACCATCACTAAACCAACATCCTTGTATCCTCTACATACTCGTAATAATAACACTAAATCATATTTATTTATTTCATAATCTATCGTATAAGCAAAGTTTGTTTTCTTTGTTCGAGGTAAACTCGAAAACTACTGGACCGATCAGCATGAAACCACAACCATTCGACGCGGAATTTATCGTAGATGGTTATAGGCTACAAATGAAACGCGGGCGGAGCCGCGGGCACCAGCTAGTCTAATATAAATACAATATTGATAATAAGAATAAACCAACTTATATTCAAGATCCAAGTAGAATTTCCTAATGTTTCATACATAATGAAATAAAACCAGTAACCAAATAGAACCTATTAATTACAAAATTCATCTAGTGTTCTGTAAGAAAGGAAATTTTTGGTCTATCCGCGAACATCCTTAAAGTTGTCACAAACTCGGACTAAGAACAAATATGTTCATTGATATTTCTTAAATATTGCTATTTGTGTATTCGCCTGTATACAACAAGGTGTGTAAATTAACTGAGAAAGGGGTCGCTTTAAAGCTACGTAAACACTATAAATCATAAAAAACTAATTGTAAAAATTACTCCCAAAAAGAGCGCCAACAAAACGATGTCTCACAGAGGGCACTCTGAAGCACTTCGTTAAGATAGCTTATTTCTCATTCAGATCGGGCGGTTCTGCGGTAAGTTTGAGACTTGGCTGAATATCAAAAAGGTTACTGCGAACTGGGATCGAGGCCGGGTATTATGATGTAAATGTTTGCTCTGGTCGCTTAATGGGAGCTTCATTTTATTTATTTAAATTCGAAATTATTGGCATACATATATCAGACTACTTTACGTATTTATTTTTTTATTCTTAATATATTTCAGCTTGGAATAATGTGTTATTGGAGACGTTAATTCTCATAATAAATGTTACTCTTAATGCTGATTAAATCCGAGAAATTTTATGAATATTCTTTCTTTTCTGACTAAATACTGTTGATATTGACAGCTAAATATTTTATTTTGTTCTTAAACTTGTGGTTTATTTCCCAATTTTTATTGCTGTTATAGTTTTAGTATTTGGACATAATATCATTTAATTAACTAGGCTAGTATTTCGAACCGGACGGTGATAGATGTTTGTTGATCTAAGACTGTCGTAGAAATGGTCTGCGGGGCGATGAATGCGGGAACGTTAATTGCCATTGCAATCAATGCATAGAGGGATTGAAGCATATTTGTGTCCGATATGCATCTTCATAAGTTCGTCAACGTGCTCTTTCAAAATCGCAGAGGACAGAACCCAGATCTGCTGAGTAGTAGAGGTAATGCAAAAGCAATTTCTTTTCTCTTGTCAAATTAATAGGTTAACGAAAGAATACCGTGGAATAATAATCAGTAAGAATCTTAAATATCTTACCTTTCGCTCCCCGGTGGGAATGGGCATCCATGCAACAAACCTGGGCAAATATGAGAAAATGGCTATGATTCTATTACAATACTTTATCTTTTTTTATACGGAATGGGCTCAGTGCTTTGACCACAATCTCACCTGATGTTAAGTGATGATGTGGTCCAGGATGATAAGCACACCAAGCTTAGACCTACTGGATCTCAAGTGATGCTGCCGGAACTCACCTATTGATATTTGGTGACAGGTTTTCAAACTTGAGCGTGGTAGCTACCCAGGTGGGCATAATTAGAAAATGTCCTACAATGCAATGCATGGTTTCCTCACGATGTTTTCCTTCACCAAAAGCCGATTTTAGAGTCCCATAGGTGTGGATCGAACCGGCATCGATTGACGCGGAATCCGGCCGCACTACCCGCTGCACCATAATCGCTTCAAACGAGGGCTTAACGATTGAGTACTTTAGTCATATATAATAATGTGGTGAATAGTTGTGGAAAATATAAGCGGATACAGCTAGGCCTTATGGTGAAAACCTGTTAATACTTTTTGCTTTATATATTATTTGATATCCTTTAAAACCAACATACGATATAAATAATGAAGTCATCTATTAACACGACAC
Source organism: Samia ricini (assembly GCA_014132275.2). NCBI lineage: Eukaryota > Metazoa > Arthropoda > Insecta > Lepidoptera > Saturniidae > Samia > Samia ricini. The sequence continues at coordinate 38,760,011 of AP028163.1, read as the reverse complement.
CATAACAAATAGATCACTCGAGTGATCCGTTTAATATAATACAGCCCTGAGTGAACCATCTGACTTTCATAAAATAATATTACAGTTTCATTCAAACTCTGTGAACTCAAGCTCCTAAGCTATTGTGTTATGGTTGCGTCAAAAACCCCCCTTTATCAAACCATTATCAATCAAGTTAACGTGACAGCGAACGAACATTCCAGAACGACGCGTAGTGTGGTGAGGTGAAAAGATCTCGCGTATCGTTAGTATTCAAGGAATATGGCTCGCGCTCTCCGGAGCTACCATCCACTGAATTCAATTGTATAGTAAATACAATTTAAAATAAGTTATTTGGACTAGCTGTAATCGTTCATAATTTGTCGTTTTTTTAACTGTGTTGCTAACTTTGTGTATGCGAATATTATAACTATTTATAAACTGGCAATAATAAAACAGTTCAATCCGTCTTTCAACATCGGAACAATTGTAAGCTAAAATGGCACAAGCACTGTCAGTTAATGTAAATACAAATAAATAAATTACTAATAAAAGACACGAAAAAAAAAATAATGTTCGTTTCATGATCGAAATGACCGGATCATTGTTTAAAATTTGAGAAAAAAACTGTTACCATTTTTTTATTGACAGCACTAAATGTAAAGCAGTTAATTAAAAAAAAGTAAAAGTTAATTGATAAATAGAGGAGAAAATGATATTAACCTGTTTTTTCTTTGCGTTTAAAACAAACAAGAAATATTATTACCTACGTGAATACACCTCACATCTGTAAGTAATAGGTCAGTCCCAGTGACAACAATGTCGGAGAGTGTCCATTTTAGTGTTAGAACGTTGTTGAACAAACCACTGACTACGCTCTAGTTTAGCTTTAGCAAACATAGTTCACTCCATTGTGTTACAGCGTTCAGTAAAGTACGATGTGACATTTATTCAATGCATTTATGTATAGACAGACGTTTTAGAACGCTCTCCTTTGAAGTTTGCTTAATGTAATTGTTTTTACTTGCGTTTTCCATTTACACTTTTGCTACTTACCGATAGAAGTTTGAATTATCTTACACCTTATTATTAAATTTTTTGACATCTGTGAACAATTATGATGGTATAAATCGTTTTACTAAATCAGTAACCTGATATTTGGTCGTAATACTTTGTTGTAATGTTTGAATTTCCACATGAAGTATTTTAGTTGACTAAATGTCTCTATTACTACACATAGAAAAATGAATTTTAAAAAGAGATCATTCAAAATGTGGTAGATAATTAAATTAATAGATGTAGAAACGATATCTAAATTTAGCTATTATGTAGTTGTTACAGTGCGGAATGGATAGGGCAGCAAATGATCTGTAACATCAGACTTACATTACTGAATCGTCTTTAATTAATGCAAGAGTAATTTAGACACTTATATAGACTAAAAGCCAGAGCCAAAGAGTTCGATTGTATCTTTATTCCATATAATAACTTCAACGACCATTCATTGCATCGTATATATGCTTAAAATGCGATTTGGCTGTTTTATTATCGGCCGCCGCCAGCCTAACGTCAACTTTCCTTAGGACTTCCTAGTTAGGACTTAATGTATGTTTATCACATATGAATTCCGATAAGATGTTGATGTTTCGTTTATTTTTTTACGGCATAGAGTTTGTTTTTGAGTACTCATCCGTCTTAGATTTTCTCACACTCATTTACATTCAACTTCAAGGTTGCAGGTTTCCTGAGTGTTTATAGTAGTTCTACTAGCTGTGTGCCCGCGGCTGCGCCTGTGTTTCATATGTTTTTCAATGCGGCTATTTTTTTATACGGAACCCTAATAACTTTTTTTGTAATAAGATAAAGTAAAAATATTTCTAATAACTTCAAGCATTTGCCCGTAACACTGTGCATTGAATCGGATTTTATTGATTTTTTTATAAGTTTTAATTTTTTTACGCGGTATCCCAATTATTTTCGAAAATTAAAAGTACCAGCTATCTACAAAAAAAGTCTCGTCTAAATCCGCTCGGCCGTTCCAGAGATTATACGGAACAAACAGAAAACATACAAAAATTTTAAAAATTGTATTATTGGTATCGTATATTACATTCATAAGTATGTAGTAAAAAAAAAATTGACATTACAAACAGACACTTCAATTTTATTTATTAGTATAGATGCTATAGATGCATTCACCACATCCTTTGCATGTTAATAGTGCGTTCATTAAATTATAATTATTCATATAAACGTACATTTAGTATATCACAGTTGAATTCTTATACGTGAGTCTTATGATGGTCACCGATGAATTTTTTTAGTAGACTTAAAAAAATCTAATAGCCCAAGAAGCTACTCAAACAGTACAATCCTCAATAGGCACTACCACTGTAATGACAGATGACATTACTTGAAGTTTTATTACTATAATATTCGCTGGATGTGTGGGGTAACAAGAATGGACAGGATTAGGAATGAGTATATTAGAGGAAGTTTGAAAGTGGCGCCAATAACAGACAAGTTAAGAGGCGGTCGTTTGTCCTGGTATGGGCATGTGATGCGCAGGGAGAGGTAAAAATGGGAAAAGGGTAAGGAGATGATGATGATGATGAATATTCGCTGGAACACATTTAAGTGCTAAATTTAAATTGGTCAATTTTTACCTCTTATAAGGAAATCAATTGTAATATGGACCCATGCAAGTTCTTTGATATATTTAAAGCCATTAAGAAATGAAGGTTGTTTTGCATTGTTTAAAAATAAACCCGGTACAACGTGATAATACAAAAGCTACGGTGTTCCAGTTTTCCACTGTTCGCTTTTAACGCTCATTGTTGCTTTTACATCCAATGGATATTCTAGTAATAACAATGCCTTTTTTCATTAAAATGGCACAAATAAATTCTAACTACTATATTTAATACACTAATCACTGTAACATAATACACCTTGACATGGTTAAACTTTAAATTATTTTTTCTAATATTTATTCTTTATAGAATTTTGTATGTTATCTATACAAATAAATAAAATTGAAGTGTCTGTTTGTAATCTTAAAACATTTTTTTTACTAAGGTATGAATGTATAAACGATACTTACAACAAAAACACAATTTTTAATTTTTTGTCTGTCTATCAGTCTGTCTGTTTGTTCCGGCTAATATCCGGAGCGGCTGGACGGATTTTGACGGGACATTTTTTGGTAGATAGCTGAAGTTTGTTCGGGTAACTTAGGGCACTTTTAATTTTCGAAAATAATTAGGGTTCCGCGTACCTCGATCGGTAGATACCACTTTTAGGATTAAGGACTATTCGATCGACGTGTGACCGAATAGTGACTTCAGCGGAGGAGTTCACAGGTGAGTCGAGCCTCAGTGAGACCCGGCTCGTGGGGCGGTTCCCACGATGACGATGAGTTGAAGTTCCGTATAATAGCAGGTGGCACGTGGCGTCGGTGGAACGATGTTGCAATAATTGTTTCAAGGAAACTGCGATGTAACGGTTTCCGTGGGATTCGTCGATGTGTCTTAGCTCCATGATATTAGGAAACTGCAACGTAGACCTTTCCATGGAACACGAATGCGTAACATACTTTAAACTTATTTAATATAACATATTTAGAAATAGATTATTTTTACAAACCAAAGTTTTGTGAATATAAATATTTTGATCGAATTTCAGCCACTACACAAACTAATACTTGACACACATTTTTTTGTTTTTGTTTTTTTTTTTTTTTTTTTTTTTTTTTTCTTGTATGTATAGTCTATGTGTGATGGCTATGCAGTGTCTATTATTATTGTAATAGAAATACGAGATGGCAGTTTATTTGTTATACGTTCAAAGTTTCAACACTAGATGTCGTCGCACGATGTTTATTTTTTAGTTAAGAAGTGATAATAATCATTGAAGATATTTTCTTCACAACGAGTCATTTTCTAATTATGATATGTAGGCTTTATATGATTTTGTTTGACGATTTAACTAAGAGCTTCGTTCCTGATGGGGGTCCTCCGACCGCACATTTTTTTTTTTTTTTCATTAATGCTGTAGGGTTTTAACAACCGTGGGCCATATTGTCACTTAACCCCTATATACTATTAAGAGCCAAATCGTCGTTTTCTCCACAAATCACAGAATAGACGCAATATGTTTACATTAAAATTACTTTAATACGAAAATAAACATGCCAAAACTAGTTTTCGTAGGTGTTTATATATATGATATTTTTACACGGTATAGGTTCAGTGCTTTGATCACAATCTCAGCTAATCTTAAGTGACGATGTGGTCCAGGATGGTAAACACACTAAGCCTAGAGGTACTGGTTCTCAAGTAATGCTGCCAGAACACACCTATTGGTATTTGGCATTGGTATAAGTTTTCAAACTTGAAGGTGGTAGCTACCCAGGCGGGCATCATTAGAAAATGCCCTACGACCATGCTATGGTTTCCTTACAATGTTTTCCTTCACCGAAAGCCCAGGGCGATTTTAAAGTCAAATAGGTGAGGATTGAATTCGCGTCGATTGATGCGGAATCCGACCACACATCCGCTGCTCCATCTTCGCTTTAAATAAATAAAGTATACATATGAGGATGTCTAGTTTACTCCCAAAGCAGGCTCAGATATTTCGAACGATATTACATACCCTAAATAAAGCACCACGCTTTACTATAAGGCAAAAAAAAAATATATATTACAGTCAATTTAAATTCATAAAAGCATTTTATTGTTGTCGTAAAAATGAAATAAAATGCATTGTTGTAAATCTTGTAGTATTTTAAATCATTTCGCGCTCCTTTGTTCGCCTCAAAAGCAGTCTTTTATCCGTTAATGACCAGGGAGAGCGGTGGAGTTTTCCTACCATTTCTAACTGGCTTTCAACACGGAACAGAATTGCAGAATAAGGAAAAAATATATTACGAAGTTCTTTTTAATATTTCGTAAACTTCAAATTGTCTGTACAAAACGTTTTGGTGTACGTTATACAGTACGCTTCAGATAACGAACCACATTTCATCTCATGAAAATAACATATAAGTCTAATTGTCGAAAACAAAATTGATAAAGAAACAAATAATTCAATTGATATAAATAAAATATATATCGCATAAGCGTTGGACTGTGTGACCCGGTAATAAAATACGAGTGTGATTAGTAGATATAATGAGTTTTTCCACGCACTGACATATTTAATTGTAACAAACAAATTCAAATTCGGGTGTTTCTCACAATAGAATTTCATAACTGTCCATTGTCCTATTGATTTTTAATATGTGTTTCAGTCTATTAGCGTTTTGCGATATTACTTTCATGACCGAGTTTTTATTTGTATCTTATTAATCGATTGTTCACATCATATATATAACATAACTTATATTTTGTTCCTACATATAATAATACGTAATATATGGATATGAACGATATATAAATAAAATATAAAACTCGTTACGGCATAAATTTACTTAACCCCTTGAGCATTTACCTGGCGTTTACGCCAGCTTTCCATTGTTTTCCTATTGTCTTATTTTTATGGGTACACAACACGTTAATTAAGAAAAAAAAGGTGAAATCAATTCACTTAAATAAAGATAAGCTCTAAAGTAAGTAAAAAATTTGATAGTGACAATGTGTGATTGATTTAATAAAAAAATTATCAACATTTGAATGTAGAAACAGTGGTACTTAAATTACCTTATTATTGGCAAAAATTAAATCTTAAGGCAGAATGGAATTCAATTTAACTCAGCCTTTGTCTATACAAGTCATTTAACATATGAATAAACTTATAAAAATCTACACCGACTTATAGAAACTTACAGCATTAATTACAGTTATAAGAGAAATAGAGATTTTTTTTTTGAAATTACAAAAAAGGATATACAGGAAATAAAAAATAAAATATACCAATAAATAAAATTGAAGTAACTGTTTGTAATATCGAAATAACAATATTTTTTACTTAAAACGCATGGTACTAAATAAATGTATATGGTACTAATACCAAGAACACAATTTTTTATATTTTTGTCTCTCTATTTGTTCCGGCTAATCTTAGATTAGGTTTATCGTCATGCTAGTCAGTAAGTACTTCGAGCTCAATGAAATAGACTCTATTATTTACTAACAGTGCCCACGGCTTCAACCGAGACACTGACCATGCATTAAGCATTACACGCACAACACTGCACACACACTCCTGCTAATAACACGCATAGATCCTGTAAGGAACCTTTTTTATGTTAAATAAAAAATGTAGGGATTAGATAGAATCCAACTCGCGAGTGAGTTTGCATACTCAGATAACGGCCAAGTTCGTACCATTTTGGTAACGCTTGTGCTAGTTACCTTTTTGCGGCTGAGTGCCTTCAGCACTCGCCCCCAAAGTCACGGTTAAGCTGTAAAGGCCCTTCCGGTCAACAGCATTAGCTAGGTTAAAACAAAAAAAGTGACAGCATGCAGTCAACGATCGCGCTCCAACAACAAGAAACAAGGCATCACCAGATTGGAATTCAGATTATTTGGACCCTATGGAGAACAATGTATGTCAATACCAAATTTCATCGAACAGTTTTTGCGTGATTGGCGAACAAATCAATAAACAGACAGACTAGCAATTTTTTTTACCTTATCGAAATGTACTTATTCTGTAGTCGATTCTGAAGCCACGCGTCGTATATTTTCTTAAATATCTTCAACGTACATATTTAATCTCGTTAGCCTTTTATTATAAATATAGATTATGAAACTCATTCCGACTACGGGCGTAAGAAGAAACAAAATCCATTTAAACCCATTAGAAATCCTTGATTCGTTATTCGAATTGAAAATTTCAATATTGAAAGTTATTGAAAACGTAAATTGAAAACTAAACGCAATTCATTCGCTCTTCATTATGCAACTTTGAAATTTCATTACAACTAGTTGGTTCCTGTGACTTTGTGCTTTGTTCTTTCATAATTACTGGTAGATATATGAAAAAGCTAAAAAAAAATACATTTAATTCTTCCTTCAATTTACATGTGTGATAACCATAATGGTTACACGATACCCTAATATTTATAAACCCCTTTTTATATAGAAATTCCAGAAAGCGTTTTATATATAAATACGATTTATTGTTAGTTACAACTAGACTAGTTACTTTTATAAGGAACCCTAATTATTTTCCCAAATTTTCTTTAGTATCTACTAAGATATAGTAAAAATATTTCTTATAAATTCAAGCATTTGCCCTAAAATTGTGCAATGAATTGGATTTATTAAATTTTTTATAAGTTTAATTTTTTTACACGAAACCTATAGGTTCTATGTGTTTGTAGTGAAAATCAAAATTAATCTATCCTAACAAAGAAAATAAAAGTGTCTGTTTGTAATTACAAAATAACAATTTTTTTTACTAAATATGAATGTATATACAAAACCTATACCAAAAATACAATTTTGAATTCTAATGGTAATCCCCGGAACGGCTTGATCGATTTTGACGGGACTTGTTTTTGGTAGATAGCTGAAGTTACTCCGCATAATTTAGGATACTTTTGATTTTCGAAAATAATTAGGGTTTCGCGAAAAAAAATGAATAAAATCCTATTATAATAAAGCTTATGTATGTTAATGCAGCTAACACATTGTTGAAAACGTATTTCTCATAAAACGATTTCTCGTGATTGTTTTGTGTAAAAAAATACGATTACAATCGTGTTGATTTAACATATTTTACCAATTTATTAGTAATTTATTTGTTTTTTTTTTATACATATCCGTCATCATACATGGTTAAAATGAAAATTTATGGGCGATAAAAAGTGTAATTAATCGTATTACACTGTAATGTATAAAATAAGTCCCTGACTGCGGGTAAATTTTTAAAATTTATTGATAAACGAGTGGATAAGAATAGTGGGTATTGCGTGTCGCGATGTTGTAGAAAGCGGACGTCCCGTGTAATTTATTTTACTTTGTATTTAGTATAATATCGAGTTAATTAAATTAATTATTTTCAGGTATAATATTGATTTGTACAAGGATTTAGATACAAATTCGACTGAAATTTAAATGTAAAAAAATTGATCTAATTTGGACATGACATCTATCTACTAATATATCTAGCTACGCTGAATTTTAGCGTACAAAATATCGCAGTGTCTCAATACGAAAGTCTTCGACCAGTGTGTGTAGCCAGTGATAAAATATGACAGAGAGATGTGGTCGCTCAAAAATGGGTCTTGTAACAAAGTTCAAAGGGAAATGGAGAGGGCTATGCTTTGAGTTACAATGTGTGATCGAATCAGGAATGAGATCCACAGAAGAACCAAAGTAACCGACATTCCCCTAAGAATTACTAAACTTAAGCGGCAGTGGGTTGGGCACATTGCTTGCAGAACCGATGTCGGAAGATGTAGCGTGGGTAGATCCCCCACAAGGTTCGACGCGGTGCTTGCGAAAGCCACCGCGTGTCGCCCCCATCCCAAATGCAGCGGACGGCCCCGGGGGGTTTTAGTGGGTATTTCCGGGCGCTTCACGCCCGGGCGAGTCCCACACTGGCACGGAGTTCGTCCCTCCGTGCCCCCTTACCTATTGTATTGGGGGACTTCGGTCTCACTAATACAATAGTTAAGGGCAGTGCGTAAATGCATTTCCCCCCGTCAAAAAAAAAAAAGGTCCCCCACAAGGCGGACCGAACACCTGGAGAAGGTCACGGGAATCCGATGGATGCGGGTGGCGCTAGATCGGTCGTCGTGGAGATCTTTGAGGAAAACTATATCCAGCAGTGGTCTTTTGGTTTAATGGATCTATCTACTTATATCACGCACGTCTCATTGTAATACATTTTTTTTGGGTCCATTTGTCTGTATAACGCTGTAACGTTAGAATATAGATCATTTAAATGTAGTTATTGTGGCAATACGACTGTACACTTCATCGCTTCGGTAAAGCTCAGTTACAGGTACGTCATCAAAATGGGGTGCGGTGTCAGACAACCTCCTCGTGGTGCACCCTGGGCAACGGCAGTCCTTCTGACTGCCGGCTAATAGTCTGACTGGGCGGCTGGGCGAAAGCCCACTTTTTGGGAGGGGGGGGGGAGAGAGGAAATTACTGCGGTCGCAGTGATCACTCCTCTTCCCTCCGGAAGGTAATGCCTCTTTCAGAGGCGGGCGAAGAGGTGGGGTGGGGTAGAGAAGTTCTCCCCCACCCCCGCTGGGCCATTGCACAGACGGGCCTGGTGGGTTTGCCGCAGGGGGGCGACGCGGCGACATGCCTTGCAACCCCGTATCGCCCCCTATCTCAAATGCGGCGGACGGCCCCGGGGGGTTTTAGTGGGTATTCCCGGGCGCTTCTCGCCCGGGTTTGAGTCCCACACTGGCACGGAACTCGTCACTCCGTGCCCCCTTACCTATTGTATTGGAGGGACTCAGGTCCCACTAATACAATAGGTAAGGTGAGTGCGTAAATGCATTTCCCCGCGTCAAAAAAAAAAAAAAAGGTACGTCACCAAAGTCAGATCATATTAATAATTTTTAAATTGATTTAAGAAGCTGCGTAGGCTTTAGCAGAATATTTGATTGCTGCTATTTCCTTGCTTATTTATTTTCCTTATTTCCTTGCTTTAGGGAAATAGTGTAAAAATCTATTACGCATGAGAGCAATCTCACTGAACTTAGGAATAGGACTTGGTGGTAGGACATTTTCTAATAATACTCGACTGGGTAGCCACCCTCAAGTTACAAAACCTGTCACCAAATACCAACAGGTGTGTTTCGGCAGCATCGCTTGAGTCATTTAACATCAGGTGAGTTTGTAATCGAAGCACTGCGCCTGTACCGTGTAAAAATCGTTATTTTAAAAAACAATTATGCGTCACAACGCCAATGGACGAACGTTCCAATTTAACTTTCCTATTATATAACGAGTATTATGAGCTTTTTGATAAAGGCAAACACCGTGATAAAACCATATCATGGTGGTAAGCCTTTTTTAATGCTCATCTAGCTAGCCAACTACTTGACCACCACTCGTACCTGATCCTACTGGCTGAGCGCCCTAAGTGCTCGCTTTAAAATTCGGTGAAGCTGTCACGGCTATTTTGGTCCACAATTTTAAATAAAAGGTGAATAAACTTTATGCCTATACAATACAAAATAAAATACAATCAGGCATATTTGATTTTTTGAGCAAATGAATCATTAAAGTTATTCACTAATTTATCCCGTACACTAGTGAAAACATTGTCTGTTTTAAATTCATGAAGTAGATTCGTTTACATATGTTTAGGAACACCTGACGATTCGCTAGCGCGTGTCGTCAACGCCATGTTTTGTTAATTAAAACCGAATAAGCATAACCCGGAACCATGTTCGAGGTTATGAATACACTCGTTAATAATCTAGTGTTATTCTTGTCTTGTTAATGCCTTAACGTAGCTTCATTTGTTTTAATTATGATTCCATGAAATCTATTACTTCGATTATCTAGCTAGTCTGTAGTAAGTAACGTATTTGATCCTTTAATGGATGGAATGTGGATATCACAAGATTTCAACGTACCAAATTTATACTATTGTTATCTTATGTTCAGTTTATTATGCGTTAAATATTTGAGTGTGCGTATTTCCTCATTCAGGGTTTTTTTTTTTTATATTATCAGCCAATAATATTACTTCCTTACATAATTGGACACTTTCAACGGATCATCATATAACATAACATACATACATAAGCTCACGCCTGTTATCTTCGAAGGGTTAGGCAGAGGCGAAATAGCGAACTACACCACCCACATTTCGCCGAGCTTAGTTCCGTCCCAGATGTGACAGGGGGCGAGCCTGTCGCCATATCGGGCACAAACTCCAAACTCCGGGATGATATTAAGTAGAAAAACCGAATACCACTTGACCCGACCCGGGGATCGAACCCGAGACCTCAGAACGGCAGTCGCACCATAATACAACTGCGCCACCTCTGCGACAGGCTCGCCCTCTGTCACATCTGGGACGGAACTAAGCTCGGCGAAATGTGGGTGGGGTTTTGGGTGTAGGGGTGTTTGGGGTGTAGTTCGCTATTTCACCTCTGCCTAACCCTTCGGGGAAAACAGGCGTGAGCTTATATTATGTTAGTTATGGTTCTCGATAGATTTCTAATTATAAAACAAGTCGGAATCTTGGTTAACTCATTCAATCGTTTAAGTGTACATACTTAATTTCTCTTCTATTCGACCACTACAATAAGAAGGTACATAAACTGAAGCGGAATGCAGGTGTGTAAGGATTAAAAGCTAAAAAAGTGTTATAAATTAATGTCTACCAGGAAAAAAAAAAAAAAACAAAATTGTCTATAATATGTTCTATTTCGCGATTAATATCACTAGGAATTAATTATTATCTGAAAAACAATTTGCCGAACATTCTTATTTCTATAATTTTAAAACTAAATTGACAGCTACTTATTTGCTTGAAAAAAATAACACGTCTTGCTTTGACGCTTTAATGATGCTACTATTTCGCATCTAAAATGTTATAAATAACATAGTCGGTATGATAGTTATTTTTGTGATAAAGTATAGCAATATATAATATCTGAAAATTGAAAAATAATGTCCAACCTTTTTTGAAGCATTGTTTCTATCAATATTAACCATTAAAATGACAAATTCTGTTAAGAGAGTAATGGTATAAAGCTTTTCGAAAATTAATCGTTTCTCATATACTCTATTACACAAAATAACCCCCAATTGACTTGAACGTCATCGATTCAATCTATCTTCAATGTTCTCAACGGACGATAAGCCTAATGACGCGTGTAGCCGTTAGCATATTGATTTAAAGCCCTCATAATGTTATTTTAGACATCTATTAAACTAAAAATAATATTACAATCACTTCTTAGTTTCTTAAAGACTATAAAGCTGTTTAGTGTAAAACGAATAACCATCACAACCAGTAATTACGAATCTTCTTCTTCATGTCGATATCAACAGTGCTGAGGATCGTGACTCTATAAGTCGCTTTTACAAATATTTATCCATCGATCTCGATTCTATGTTTGATGGAGAGCTACGCTGTTTTTATGCATCTTCCCCTCAGCTGCTTTTCTTTAAACTTTTCTGTCAGTACCTTCTTTTTCAAATTATTTGAGCCTACTCTTGCGATATGGCCAAAATATCGCAGTACACGCGTTACACAGATTTCTGACAATCTAGGTACTTTCTCTAGCCGCATTTCTTTTAAAATATAGTTAGTGCGAAATACCGTCCACGAAATCCAAAGTATTCGACGCCAACACCACATCACAAATGCATCCACTCTATGCTCATCAGTGGCCCTAATAGTCCAGCATTCTGAGTCAAACGGGAATATGGAGAATAACTATCAATTAAATAAGATGAGAAAGAGACGACATCATATATCTCTTTATGTAGAATACAAATTACTCATATAGTTCCTTTTTGTTTCGTAACTATTATAATAGGTTAAGATTTTTGTGTTTTAGATAATTAATAAAAATTGTTGAAATTAAAAAATATCATAAAACTCTATACTAATAATAGATTGCTATGTATATCTTGGACAGATATGACAACCAACAAGTCTATATTAAAAGAGCTCAATCAATTACCACAGGGCCCTCCAAATTTACCGACAAAGAGTCACTCTGCTTCTTCGAACATATTATGTCTGCAAAGCACTATATGGAGAAGAAGTTTATTTAAAGTAAATAGACGGTAGTGAAACTCAAGAAAGGGCACCCACAAGATGGGCTGTAACAATAAAAAAGATGGTAGGCGGCAGCATGTAGCATGCGCGGTCTACTCCGTACATAACCGCGCCCAATGGAGATTTTTGGCACGTGGTCGTAATCCTCAACAATGAGGAAATGAGAAAGAAAAAGAATGGGAGGTTGGATGGTAGTTCAATTCAGTTGATGACTTAGCGAGATTGTGGTTAGACATAGCATTGATTAACGTACATTCGAAAGCTAATAGTCATTAACAAGCTTTGAACGAAATAATTAAGGTATATCGTGAATTTTCACACTTAAAATTTATAGTCAGCATCAGACTTGACTTCGTGTAAACTAGTGGTATTCTTTATCCTAGGCTTATAAGTGAGACAGATTGTCAAAATCTTAACCTTTTCAAGTCAGCCACAAGATGTGTATGCAGTGAAAAAAAACGAGTACCAAAGTAAAAGAAAATATATTTTAACTAGCTTGTTAACCTCTCACTACTTAAAGGTTGCTCAATACTCATACTAGCTTTATATCCAGCTATTTACAATCGCTATCTCTAAATTATCTTATTGTTTTTTAATGAGATGAAATGCATGCATTCAAATAAGGCGTTCATTAAAAAATACAAGCCTTAAGTGTGATACAAAGTACATTATCTCTCTTTTCATGTAAATTGATATTATTTTATTTATTTTATATTAATAAAAACATTATGATTGTAGGTATAACAATAACATCGTATAGAAATATAAATTCGATGAAAAGCGCTTGCAATCCGCAGGATATCGGATTTCATTCGAAGCTTAATATCGGTTGAAGCGATATGGATACGTGTTCCGAGATATCGTAACAATAATTGGCTGGTAATCTATTGAGGCATGTTCGAACCTCGCTCCACAGCTTTCATTTAACTAGGTAAAATTGATTGTTTATACTAAAAAGTGTTATTTGTTATATAAAATATAATGTCCGTAGCCAACTATATTAGCAGCAAACACATCAAAACACTGAAGGATTTCCTCGTCCTTAGAAAAAAAATTGTTTGTAAAATTTTGAAGTTTTGGACCGACCGACGAATATTTTTTAGTAATCTAAATTTGGGAAAAATTGCTCATAGAACTGATGCCTCGTGGATTGTCGAATAGCGATCATTTACTGGAAGATACAGCGAGACCAGATCCTTAATATAATGAACCGACGAGCCGGCGAAGGTCGCAGAAATTTTTTGGATTGTAAGTAGTGTAAAACCGATCATTATAGAGAACCTTAGGGGAGGCCTATGTCCAGCAGGGATTCCCTTCGGTTCAAATATTGATGACGATTACTAGTTTACATAGAATTATCTATCAACAGACGGTGATGAAAGAACACTATGGAAAAACCTAGACGTTAGTCATATAGTGTTGTTATAATCGACTACCTATACTTATTTATATCTTTCCTTATAACAGAAACGAGCTGTTTAGAAACAAAATCTATACCTTAAATATATAAGAATAATCACTTTGCTTTAGGATGAATAATGGAACATATTTCTATGATGTTTGAAAGTAAGTAATTGCAAAAAAATCATCTAATTAAAACGCAATTGAAATTTCTTTAACACAGCACCAAATAAATCTTAATCTATCACACTCTAATTAACTCTACCCGTTGGTGCAATATTAAAATCCGAATTGAAAGTAATCTCCATAGAGTTCGTATCTGTGCACAACAACAGCGATACAGTAACCGAATCACGATTGTGAATATTTTTTACTTTAACACGGTTCATGTGTTAAGGCAATTGGAAAAATAAAAAACTGCGACTGTACGTCACACAGAAGTGTAACAACTTGATCTATAACTTTTGCGATATATAAAACACTGCTTTCAAATATACTGCCTGTTTCCTATTTCGGATGTATTTTATTAACTAAAAATAAAACTCAAGATAAGATCATTTAAAAACCAACACAAATTCATTCTATCTGAAGAGAATTATGTAGCTATTTGAACGAATGCAAAAAAGAAGATTAGATCTATCTGATGTCAGAAGATTGAGTAGAAAATCCTCATGTTCCAGTGTCACCAACTTTTCATTGCCATAAAACTAGCAAGTTACATATCGACAGTTCTAGGGAAATCACTCCTATTGCACTGATACATCAGACGGTGGAGTCACCTCGAGTGTACCTAGCTGACTCCCTATTGTGTGGGGCCAGCCGCCGGGGCGAAGCAGTAAATGCAAGTTCGACCGGTGGCGGTAGGTACACCGTGGAGTTTTAGTAAATATGAGTTTATCATATTCCTACTGCTCCCTCGAGCAGTAATGTACCCATGAGGGTTTCTCCACGAAAAAGAAAAGCGTTGAT
This sequence comes from Samia ricini, assembly GCA_014132275.2. Classification (NCBI taxonomy): domain Eukaryota; kingdom Metazoa; phylum Arthropoda; class Insecta; order Lepidoptera; family Saturniidae; genus Samia; species Samia ricini. Next base: position 38,744,945 of record AP028163.1, on the reverse strand, counting down.
AGTAACAATAGGTCACATGTATGTTTTTCAGTTACTGGTGTTCGGTATTTATTTTTTACACAACTAGGATCTAAATAGAATTTTTCATAAATATTCATTTTCTGTTAGTGACCGCGTACGCAAGGCTCTCAACTTGGTGGGAATATACTTTGCACGCGTAGGCCCGTTTTTAAAAATCGTAAACAGGCCACATTATGACCCTAGTGCCAGCCTTGATCTACACCAGAATTCCCCAAACTTTTTTGTGTCGTAGACCCCTTGCCATGTATTTCCGTGTTGGCTAGACCCCCTACTTACCTGATGAGTACTCATGTAATTTTGCATGATTGAATATTAAACTACTAATAACTAAAGTGATGATTGGCGTAATTTATCTATCTTTGCTAACTACGAGTACAAAACTAAAATTTAATAAAAATAATGTACTTACTTTTCTCCAGCACTCTCAAACAAAATAACACTGACTCACTTTAATTTGTGTGATATATTATCTGTTTATATTTTTTTTAAATATTTTCATAGCACTTTCTTTTTCAAGATTCAGGAAACGAATAAACGTATTTGTCCCACATTCGTATTTATAGAGTGACGAATTGAACAAGTCAGTGCAAGGTAGCGAAGCTCTGAGACTACGACTCTCAGGTTTTTACAAGTTCAAAATGTATTGCGACCACAAAGCGAATACCAACATCCTACAACTTACACAATTTTATAAACATATATAATATTTTTTTTACTTCATAGGTACTTTTATAAATAATGTATATGTTTTGATATTATAAGATAGTATGATGTAAGTAAATAGGTACTATCAATGTATGTGTTGTGATCCACTATCGTGGACCCTCATTTTCATTTCATGGACCCCCAAATTTTTTTTCGCTGACGTAGACCCCTTGCAGGTTGTCATAGACCCCTTCTTTTTTTTTTTGACGGGGGGATTTGCATTTACGCACTACCCTTATCTATTGTATTTGAGGGATCAGAGTCCCCCAATGTCATAGACCCCTAGGGGTCGATATAGACCACTTTGGGAATCACTGATCTACACCATAGCCACTTATTTACACTGATCGTAAATTATCACTTATTCTTCAAATGTCCGCTTCGGTGTTACTGCAGTCCGGAACAACCAGGTTATGTAAAATATTTAATCATAATAAAAGTGTTGAAGGTCTACTGCGGTACGAATGAATGAATAACATTACTTTGTTACTACATCTTTTTTTTCAATGTTCACGCGAAAACGCTTTTCTTCTATTCGCTGTTTTGTATTATAAAATCGGTATAATTTTTTATTGGATCCTTTTATGGCGTGTATAAAATTTTATTTCCAAATATATTTTGCCCTTATGTTTGAGTAATTTGTAATCTTAATGTATTTCTTTTTAATTATGGTGCTAATAAGGCTCACCAACAGCAACTAAATATAGTAGATATAACAGAAAAATGTCGTGAAATATTTTATTTTAGCCTATTTGCACTCAAATATGAGATGGTCAATAGTACTGTTGAGAAAGTCAATAGTATAGTTGACAATTCATAAGCGGATACTGAGAAATTACGTTAACGAGTGAAAGCTCGGGTCAATATAGTAAAATCATGTAACTTCTATTTCCGAACACGTATAACTGAAATATTAATTGTACTTGACGATTTAAATGTTAAGCTGAGTACTTTAACAGTACGCCTCAAAGTCCAATGTAGTTACCAAGACTCTTCATGTCAACAGTATTCAGTCAATTAAAAATCACAGCATACACTCCAGTTCCCCTTCTGGCAGGTCCACAAGACGTGCTTCGACACCTATCGGAGGAAGTTCTTGTAGGAGCTGTCAGCACGATACAATGGCACTCCACGCACTAGAACTACTTGCACACTACACGTATGGTACGTAGGTTGTGTAAGAGACCTTTATTGTTAGGCCAAATTTCGTGGAATTTTTATCACGGGTAGCAGCTCAAGGTGAGGTTCGTGCCATTTTGGTGCCCTTGTGCTGGCTATCATTCCTAGGTTGAGCGCCTTAAGCGCTTGCTTCAAAGTTTGTCGAAGCTGTTAAGGCCCTTCCGGTCAATAGCATTAGTCAGATTAAAAGACAATTTAAAAAAGACCTTAATAAAGTTCTTTGTTTTTTTTAACTATTAGACTTTAACCACAATCTGAACAATTGGAAATATTATGGTGAAACACTAAACCAAGACATACTAGATTGCTGGTGGGAGAGTACGGCTATGAGTGGTTGAAGATATATAATTTTTGAATTTGAGAATCTAGCCAAGCGGCCATTATTAGGAAATCACCTACCAAAACGCTATGATTTTATTACGATGTTATCTTTGACAGAAACCTTAGACTCATTACAGAAGCGGATTATTCATCATCTCCACAACGTCCGGTCTTGCACCAGCCGCATCCAGCAGATTCCCGCGACTTTCACCAGGTCGTTGGTCCACCTTGTGGAGACCTACGCCAAGCTACGTCGTAGCCTTTCGAGAACAGGTAGGTCCCAGCAAGCATCAATTGCGTCCAGCCCATGACCACTTCAGTTTGGCAATTCTTCAGGTCATGTCGGTTACTTAGGTTCCTTTGCGGATATTCACATTCCTGACTCTATTGCACAGTGAAATTACGGGCATACAACGG